>JANAVB010001800.1:19439952-19927452 GCA_029216955.1 Iris pallida
ATGGCTAAGACTACTTGACCGTAACTCTCACTATCCCCATCCATCCAAGAACACCACAATTCAAGTCCCACCCCTCGTCAAGATGTACAACACTTACTCTTTCACCTTCTCGAAGGTCGTAACTTAGCCGAAACTTTCTCCCTCTCCCTTGTGACATGATAGCCACAACTCAGTCTTTCACCACCCAATATGGTCGCGCTCTTGTTGCCTCAAATAGCTGCAACTCTTTCTCTCACCGCCCATGAAGGCTACAACACTCTCTCTATCTCACCACCTAGATAACTGCAAGTCTGAAACTTTACTTAGCTCTCCTTGGCAAGATGGTCGCTATTCGCTCTCTCGTAGTAGAAATGGTCAGAACTCAGTATTGACTGCCAACTTACTGTAACGCCGTCTAGAAGGCTGCCTCTCTCTCTAACCACCAAATATGGTTGCAACTTTCTCTATCGCCATCTAGAAGGCTGCAACTCTCTTTCTTTGTTTTTTCCACAATTTCTCTCCAAACTCGGCTTGATTCTTATCTAAAAGCTCCAGTAAGCTCCAGTTTATAGGGGAGTGTAGAAAAATATGGATGTTTTCCCCTCTCTAATAGTTTCAATTATGTCACGTATTCTAGATGTTATCTAGTTGTCTAATTTTGTCCTTAGTATCTCGTGTAATATTGCTTTCTCTTGAGCTCTACATTAGTATTCTTATTCTCATTGTAGTCTATTTCTCTATTCTATCTGTCCATTCATAAACCCTATCCGCTCTCCCAAAATTTAAGCTTTAGTAGCATATTAATTCCACAAGTCACCTTTATCCTATTATTCCTTGATCTGAAGCGCAAAAACTTTTGGTTTTTATTGATTGTGAGAATTAGCTCAAGAATCCATTGAGGAATTGAATACGGTTCAGACTTTGGTGTTTCTTACATTGCTAGACTCGTATCATATTCTGAATCTTTTTATAATTTGTCCAAGTTATTTCTGGATATTTATGTTGGTTGTAGTTATTCACTGCTTCAATAGTTTTACATACAGATCATCTTCTTGATGCATTGCTAGTTTTACATAGTTTTGTCTTTGCATTGCATATAGGAATATATTCATCTTGCATTAGACTAGGTTTCTTTTTTTCAGTTTTACATTTTACTACCTTGTTGCCCTGTAGGTATTTCATAGCATCTTTGCACCATTTAGTTGAGTGTTTGCATTGTTTCACATTGGTACTAACCTATAGGTTGCTCCTGTTTGATTTAATCCAAGTTAAAGTACAAATCATAAATCAAAGTCAAATTTTAATTGAGTCCACATTTAAATTTAAATTCCAAAATTAGTCCTAAAAATAAACCCATTTTCCTTTTATCATGCATCAGCTAACCTGTACATCATGAGCAATGGAATAAGCTGGAAAGCTTTTGAAATGGAAAGCCTTCTGAAACAACATGACTAAGCAGAAGAGATTTGGAGGTCGAAATTGGAACACAAATATTTCTTCGCGTATGTACACTAATGGGATAGGGGTTCAAATGTAAATATCAGTTAGGTAAGGGTCGAATACCATGACGTTCTGATCATGAAACACATCATGACTAGGAAAGATCCAGATCTCAGTAACTCGTAAGTTATATATATTCACACCAAACCCAATAACTAATATTATAAAATCTATACCTAATTAAATTATTCCAGGTAAAATAGCACCTCTTTTTCTTGTGTTTGCCTATAATTGAGTTATTTGCATTGTTACTTTCTTAGTTTACTTGTGCATTATTTTTCTGTATTTTCGCTTATCGCCCAACCATATTACAGGATCCTCTGCTAAACATTGATATGAACAATTCGACTATCTGGACAGGCAATTGGTCTCAGATCTGCCCTACCTGCAAGGTACTTAGAAGTTAGAACCTATGCAGAAAAAGTAAATGATCCAGTTAGGTTTTTCGAACCATGAACCTTGTTTATGTTAGTAAATGTACGGTCCAGAATGATTTATTGGTAGTGAACTAACTAAGAATAGGTCTTCTTCTTCTTGGACTATGGGGATCTAATGTTGAAGACACTTATGCTTTATCTGTTGATCTTCTTCTCAGATTATCCGACCTGTACGATCCAAACACTGTCCTTCCTGTAAGCACTGTGTGGAGCAGTTTGACCATCATTGTCCATGGATATCCAATTGCGTAGGGAAGGTGAGAAGTGACTACTGCTAGATTACTGCTACTTTAGTAGAATACATATTAAACAGGCAAATTAATACAATATGGTTTAGAAATTTTAGATTAAATCAAGCATGCTTAGATCTTAGCATCCCTCAACATGCTAGATACTTTTAGTCACTCATATTAATGTGGTCTGATGGTTAGCAACTGCTTCTTACCTTACTTTTATTATGGCGCAGAGAAATAAATGGGACTTTTTTGTTTTTCTTTGTATGGGAACCATGACAACGTTGATTGGAGCTGTCATTACTGTTCATAGTATGTTCTTGATCCTGTACAAAGATTGTTACTTAGTTTTTAGGTTGGGCTACCCACGAAGTCTCACCCTATTCAATGATACAGGGATGCGGACAGGATCACCTATAATTCCATCATCTGGGACGTGGATTCATCAGATGGTGGCAGAACATCCTGGGGCTGTTGCTTTTCTTGTTCTGGATACTATTCTTCTATTTGGAGCTTTTGTGTTGACAGTAGCACAAGCATCACAGGTAATGGTTTTGTGGCACACATTGTTCAGAATCAAACTTAGTGGTATGCATTAACTGAATTGAAATTTGAGATCTAAGATTACAAGTACTAGCTCTAGTGGTTCTAGAATTATCAGTTTAGTTTTGAGCTTGTATAAGATAACTAAGATGTTACTTGATATTCTTAGTCCTCTGCTGCTCAAAATTAGGAATCTTCTTTGGCGTTACGGCCATCTGTGTGGTTACTGCTAATATTAATCGATGAATATCTGAAGCAAAATTAGGAATCATATTTTGATAAAGGATGCATCAGACGCAAAAAAATCAAGGACAGTTGCGCAGTTATCCAGACCCGGCTAGGCCGGGGAGAGAAGATGATGTAATAAGCTCCGGGTTTAGCCCGGGCGCACACACACACACACACACACACACACACACACATATATATATATATATATATATATATATATATATATTTTGGAAAAAGGTAAATTTTATTCCAAAGGGAAAGCCATAATCATACAACATACAATCTGAGTAGGATACCCACTCAACACTCAACCATTCTCCATAGCATTTACATCAAACTCGATGTTATGGAGAATGCCAACCGGAGGGGTGACCAATCCCTCAAAGATCCGGCGATTTTGCTCCCGCCATACATGCCAAACCGAAGCAGCTAGGCTAACTCTAGCTGTTCGGAACCAGTCCTGACCTCGACCCCTGCAATCTCGTAGTACCGAGATGATGTCCCCAATACATTTTCCTGAGGCGCACACTCCCAATACCCGACTCTGCTCCGACCAGATCTGCCATGCCAGAGTGCACTCGAAAAAGATATGCTTTATAGACTCAGACTTCAGACAGCAAAGCACACATTTGGGATCCGGAACCGGCACTCCAAATGAACTCAGGCGATCCCTCGTCAAGAGGCGACCCAGAAAAAGCTTGTAAACACACAACTGCATCTTCCTGGCCAGACCCTTGCACCAGACGAACTCGTAATCAGAACTCAGAGGGAAGGTGCGCCGAATAAGGTTGTAGCAGCTACGGAATTGGAACTCCCCCGTGCCCGAAGATGCTCCAGTCGGCTCCCAAATCCAACGATCCGCAGGCAAGGCCGGATCAATGACTGTAGACATAATGGACCCTCCCAGCTCCGCAGTGAACCGATATAATTTCGGCCTCCACTCTCCATCTCGTATGATGCGACTACACGTCAGGCCTCACCTGTCCTCCTGGTGAGTCGGAGATCCCCTGATCTCTAGCAACGAACTCCGATCTATCCAAGGGTCCCGCCAGAGATCCGTACCCAACCCATCCTTCATGACCCTCCGGATAGCAACTTTAGCACTCCCCTGTGTCTCAGGACAGTCTTGAACGTGACAGAATGGTTGTTATCAGGAGTACACGTCCAAAAATTATCCTGCTTCACATATCTGTGTGCATCCAGGCCGCCCAGAGAGACCTCCCGCTGAATCTCCAGGACAGCTTGAGTGCAGAGGCCTCCCTAATCTTCAGCAACTGCCTGAGCCCCACTCCTTCCTCCTTTCTGGGACGACAAAGCTGCTCCCACGAGACCGCATGCATACCCCCCCTCCAAAGGAAATCAGCACAGAGACGCTCCACTCGCCGAATAGTGGCCACAGGGAGGAGGATGGACTGTAGCCAAAAATGGGCCACAGCCGAGATCACCGATCTGACCAGCTCAATGCGACCGCCAAAAGACAGACCGGCTGCTTGCCAACCTTCTACTCTCCGCTGGACATACTCTACCAGGCTATGGCAGTCCTGATCCTGCGCATAGTTGACTGTGAGGGGCACTCCTAAGTAACGCACCGGAAGCTCACTCCTCGCGATACCCAGGACACATGCTCGCTCCTCCTTCTGGGAACACCGGAAACTGAAGTAGATCCGACTCTTATCCATGTTCATCTGGAGACCCGAAAAGGACTTCAAATCTTCCATAATACCCGCAAGCGTCTGCAACCCCTCCGTCGAAGGCTGGATGAAGACTAGCAGATCATCAGCATAAATCAGGTGGGTAACTGGGGGATCCATCCTCCGAAACAGAGGCACCAGCCGTCCACGGTGCACTGCCAGGTCCATCAAACAAGTAAAGTATTTCATAACAAGCGTGAACAGGTAAGGGGACAATGGGTCACCTTGCCTAAGCCCACGGTTGCTCTGGAAGTATCCATAAGGAACGCCCTGAATGAGAAGAAAGAAGGGGACGTGATGCACTCCCTGACCAACGCAACCCAGTGATCCGCGAATCCCATGGCGGACATCAGATGGCAGAGGAAGTCACGATTGACCATGTCATACGCCTTCTCAGGTCCAGTTTAACATAAGCTTTCTCCCCACCAGGTCTGCTGAATCCCCTCACCATCTCATGTGCCAGGAGGCTATGTTCTGCAATCGACCTCCCCTTGATGAACGCAGCCTGATTCGGAGAAACCAAGTCCTGCATGATCCCCTCCATCCGCCGGCACATAAGGTGCGTAATTATCTTATAAAGATAATTACAACAAGCAATAGGTCTGAAATCTGCCAATGCTGTCGCGCCCTCCTTCTTTGGCACCATGGTCAGAAAAGTGTGATTCAGCTCCTTCAGAAGCTTTCCCTTTGTGAAGAACTCCTGAACCACCTCCACGACCTGAAGCTTCAGAATATCCCAATGGCGTTTGAAGAAACCACTGCTGAAACCGTCCGGACCAGGAGCCTTGTTGGGGTCCGCCACCTTGACAATAGATTCTACCTCCTCCAAGGTGACATGGGCAAGTAGGATGCTATTCCCAAACGGAGTCACCAAACGCTTCGTAACAACCTCTGGGAACACGGACAGGTAATCAGTCTGGAAATATAAATCAGAGTAGTACCTGACAGCCTCGCCCTGGATCTCAGCCGACGTCCCCACCAGAGATCCATCCGCATCAAGAAGCTGGGATATGTGATTCCGATTCTGTCTAGTCCGGATAACGTCATAGAAGAACTTGGAGCACCGGTTTCCATCCTTCAGCCAGGAACATTTGGCTCGCTGGGCCGAGCTAATTTCCTTCTGCAGCGCAGGATGTTGACTTCATCAATCAGCTCCTTCTCTCTAGCCGCCAGATCTCCATTAAGCATGTCAGCTTGCAAATCCTGCTGTAATGTCCTCAACTCATTCTCCTTATCTTCTAATATGGTCTTGGACAAACCCTGCACCCAACTCCTGAGAGCTCTCTTCGTGGCTTTGAGGCACCGAACCAATCGGAATTGGGCCGTCCCCTCCTGACCACTAGAAAGTCCCTCTGCAACAGCCTCAAGATAGCCCTCCGAGAGATACCAACTGTTGTTATACCTGAACGGACGGAACTTTCAAGGGATCGAGCAGAGAAGCCAACCCTGACGGGGGAATGATCGCTCGTCCCCGCAGCCAGACCCTCGCCGAAGAGTTGGGGAAGTGACGAAACCACTCCCCATTGCCCAGAGCTCGATCAAGCTGACAAGCAACCCTGTTGTGAGTAGCTTTGTTGTGCCAAGTCCAGATGAAACCTGAGCGAGACAGTTCCCGCAGCCCCGCAAGCAGGAGGCATCTCTGGAAATCATAAAGGATAGAATCTGGAACCGGCGACCTCCCAGCTTCTCCCCATGGTGCATAAGAGCGTTGAAGTCCCCGATCAAGAGAAGAGGGAGACACGACGACTCAGCAACAGCGGAAATACGGAAGATGTCGCTCCATAGTGACTCCCTTCTCCTTCTGTCATTGTGGCCGTAGACCGCCCCCAGCAAGAACCGGAAGCCACCCTTGTTTACGAAGGAGATGGCAATCAACTGCTCCGTCATCAAGATCAAGTCACCATCCCAACTCTTCGAGTTCCAGCGAACCCAAATCCTGGCCATGTCACATAGGGCCAGGTTGTGCAGCTGGGCCCAATGAGAAGGGGTCCGCCGAGTAAGGGTCTTCTCCCATTTGATCTTGGATTCTAAAATAACAGAAATGTCACACTTCTCTCTGTGTAGCAACCCACATATCTCTCTCCACCTCCCTAGCGAACACGCCCCCCTCACATTCCAGGCGATAATGGTCATTAATTAATGAGAGGTGGGGTCCCCTGGGAAACTTCCGGTACGGCACCTGGGGAGGGAGCCACAACCGTCGCTAAAGAATCCTCCTCCATCCCGGTCGGAGCTGCCTGTAGGGGAGAAGCCTGAGATAGAACCAAGGCCCAGGCAGGGTTGTCAACACACACCGCCTCCTCTCTGTCTGTGGTATGTTCCACCTCCATGGAGGGTCCATCTCTCAATATGCCTACAGCACGCCTCTTTCTACAGTAGACCTGCCCTCCAGACGATCCCCCCCCCTCGTGCCGCAATCTCCGACTCCACCATATCTCTAGTAACTATACTACTCAGCCCCTGGCCAGTGGACTTGGCCCCACCCATGGAAACAAGCTGAGTAGATACAACAAGGCTCAAACCGCCGTCACTCATAGGATGAGTACCCTCCCCTTCCAAGACCTCCTCACCGCTCTCATCTCTGACATCCATATCACAGGGGGCCTCTGGGACCACACTAGGGGGGGTAATAGGGTCTGCCGGAAGTCCAACCTCCGAACAGGCACTGGCCAGGTGTCCAAAGCAGGAACATCGAGAACAGGTAGGTGGAACCTATTCATACTCCACCTTCTGGGTAAGCACCTCTCCAGAGGGAATCACATATTCCACCGTCTTTGGGAGCTCCCCACCTGCCCGAATCTCCACAAAGACCCTCGCATACATCAACCGCGTCCGGAAAGCAGTAGCTTCATCTGCCTTGATCGGGGTGCCCACCAAACTGGCCAGTCGCATCAACAGAGGTATGCTCCAAAACCGGACCGGGAACTCAGGGAATCGAATCCATACTGGAATGGCATTCAGAACCTCCCTCTCACATCGCAGCTCCGGAGTCCACTCCTTGAGAATGATCAGTCGGCCGTCGAACGTCCAGGGGCCGCCTTGGAGGATCCTAGCGACATCCTCCGCCAGTCCGAACTTCACATAATAAGCCATTTTCGCGGGCAAAGAACTCCATACTCCCCTTAGGTTGCCAGACACGCGCGGCGTAGCCCCTGATCTGCCCATAAAAAGGCTTATTGCCCAAGACATACAGGACGAGGCACTACCACCGGTATTGGCTCCCACCGGGATTTCCTGACCACTTGGGCCGCATGCCTCACCACTACCACTAGGCTAGGGATCATTGGCCCGCGCGGCGCGCACACACACACACCCACAACACACACATATATATATATATAATATATATATATATATTATATATATAACTACCCCCCCGATTGGAATTTCATAATATAGAATTCGATGTATCTGTAATGGCCCCATAAATATTTAGGGGCATGGAGAGTTGTGATGTTGTACTTTAATACCTTTTCCGCTATATGCGAGGAATAAATTCACCCTTATTCCAAAAAAATAAATATATATATATATATATATATATGTTTGCTAAATCTAACAAGCCATATCTCAACTCTCTGTGATTAGGTAAATCATTGTCATTTAAATGTTGTTGTTAGATCAGTTTCTATCCATGCAACAAAAATAGTAACCTAATCTTGGACAAGACGTATCCACAAAGCATGACTTGTATTCTTGGTGGAATCATCAAGTTTCTTAGAAGGATGGCAATGGCAAAATTTCTTGTCAAAAATTGTTGTATATTAATGATTCTAAGTTTTTCTACAGTAATATGTATTGTAAAATACTCAGATATTAACTAGACTCTTGTAGAAGACTGCTGGACAACCACTACTATTCGAACAAACCAAGGACCAGTATAGTCAACCAGTTTAAGTTTGTTCGTACAAGTTTGCAATATTTGGTCATATTTTCTTGGTTGGTTTAGTGTCAAAAGTATCATGGGAAAAGTATATCAAATTTCATTAAGATAGGTATATTCATACTTATGGTAAATTCATGTTTAATACTCATAGTAGCTAACTTCTACATTTTGGTTCTAGATTAAAGTTGATAAAGTTCAATAAAGTGTACTGTAATAACATGGTATTAAAAGTTACTTCTACCAATCAAGCTCGGGCCTAAAGAAAAACCTAGGTTGTGCTTCCTATATGTGTAAAGATGCCAGAAAAGATGACTGGAGCATATGTGAAATTGAGTTTTAGTTCTTCCTCAAATTACATCTGATTCTCCGAGAATGTGTTTCTCTTTGGTGTTCTGGCTTATATTTTTCTTACAATTAACTGTGGTTCCTGTAGCTATTGCCGTACTTCCCTTTCTCTAGACTCATCGTAGGAGAAAATTGAGAGGGCACTTATTCGATTGAGTGAGTTTAAACCGCATGACCAATAAGGCATTGGCCATCCTCCAACTGGCTTTCTAGCTTTTCGGAAAGCCCTTCTTGTTTAGTTGTGACCAGAATTCAGCATCAGCACAGAGGATTATGTTAGGTAACTAACCATCAAACCATTTACATATGTTACAGGACATAAATAGCTATAGTGCTTGGTAAGAATCTGCTCCATTGTGATTCTAACCAAAACTGCAGGACTATGCACCCGTTCAGCACACAAGAAAGCATTTGCAGGTGTCAAATTTCATGAACAAAGAGGTTTAGAGGATCTCTATGGAAGGGACACCAAGGAAAATGGAGTTGAATAAAAAAACAAAGGAATATAGAAGGTGAAGTTATGCCCACATACTAACAATGAGAACTCAAAGCTGTCAAAGAAAAGAGACGAGGAAATATTCTTTAAGGTATCTTCGTCTTAGAGGAATTAGGAAGATGAATCAAGGAATTATGGTCTAATTCATATTAATTTCTGCCGAGCACCAATTTGGCACACCAGAAATTACGATTCTTAAATTTTGGTAAAACCTCCCTTTACTTCCTTGTCTTTTGTGCTTTTGGCTACTTCCTTGATTCCTTATTATTTTGTGTAGCCTAGTATTTTGGCATGTTCAGAAATATAATTCCTCGATTTCGGCCAAACTTCCGTAATGTCTTCAGATTTGTGTTGTTTGGCTAATTCCTTGATTTGAAATTAGTCATCATTTGGATGGGGAATGAATAAAAGAAGTAGGTATAATTCTTTGATTCCTAGAGGAATGAATTAGGCCTTATTTAAGTCCTTAGTTCTATTATTCCTGAACCAAACTCCAATGTTATTTAGGAATTATGATCTTTTTTTAATTTCACTCTCAAACGAAGAATTAGCCAATTAGCATAAATTATCATCATTGTGTGTGCCAAAATATAATTTGTCAAGAACTAACCATTAATTTATAAATTAGTCAAAATTACAAAAGAGATGGAATAAAGAATTTTGACTAAAATTAAGAAATTATATTCATAGTATGTCAAAGTAACATTTGGTAAGAATTAGAGCACAATTTCTTGATTCATTTTCCTAATCCCTAACCAATGGGTACCTTAAGGAATTAGCTTCTAGTTCTAATTCCTGGACTCAGAAATGTCAATGGTGTTTGATTGAGGAAATGATAGGATTAGGTCAAATTCCTTCTCTTAGGATTAGCTAATTCCATGATTCCTCATGTTAAGTATTAGTATATTAGTGAATTAGGCCAAATTTTCGGACTTGGTGGATTTTCCTACTGGTAAAAAGGCAGTGGGTTGCAAATGAGTGTTCACAATCAACGTAAAACTGGATGGCAGGCTTGATCGTCTGAAAGCTCGACTTGTAGCAAAAAGGTATTCTCAAACTTACGGTTAGGATTATTTTGAGACTTTCTCTCCAGTTGCCATGATGACCTCTGTGCGCATATTTTAAGGCTTTCTCCAGTTGCGATGATGACCTCTGTGCGCATGCTCTTGACCTTAGTTGTCCTCTATGATTGGTCCTTACTTCAGCTGGATGTGAAGAATGCATTTCTCCATGGGGATCTTGAAGAAGAAGGATATATGATGCAACCTCCTGGATTTGTTGCAAGAAAGGGTAAAGTATGTCATCTGCGGCTCTCTACGATCTCAAACAATCATCACGTGCTTGGTTTGGTCGATTTACACATATTGTTACCTAGTTTGGCATGTGTCAATCGAAGAAGCATCATTCGATATTTTATTGACATATATCAGCTGGAAGAATATTACTTGATGTCTATGTTGATGACATTGTGATTACAAGAGATGACATAAAGGGTATTGCAGAGCTGAAAAAGTTTTTTGGTGAGCAGATTCAGACCAAAGATATGGGAGCATTGAATTACTCTTTGGACATTGAATTTACGAAGGAAAACACGACGTTATCATGTCTCGGTGGAAATACATAATTGACATCATAACTGAAGTATGTATGATGCAAACCAAGAGATCAACCTCACTCATGGATCCAGGGGTAAAGTTATTTCCCGATGAGGGGATATTGTTGACTAATCATAATCAGTAGAAAACTCAACTACTTGACGTTCATGACTCGTCCAGACATTTCTTTTGTTTTAAGTGTCGCGAGTAGATTTATGGCTTCTATACAAGTTTCGCATTGGCAAGTAGTTCTCCGGTTCTTGCGTTATCTAGCTTAGAATCCTGGAAAAGGAATTCAGATAGGGAATCAAGGACAAACTCGTCTTGAGTGTTTTACAAATGTTGACTGAGATACGAGCCTTACAGAATGATGTTCTACATCCGGCTACTCAGTATTCAATGGTGGAAACTTAGTGTCGTGGAAGAGCAAGAAGCATAGTGTGGTCTCACGATCAAGTTCGGAAGCGGAATGCCGAGTCATTGCTCATGGTACCGCAGAAGTTTATCTACAACATCTACTACAACATCTGGGAGAAGAAGCATGATCAGAAGCATCTAATATGTTGTGCGATAATCAGTTAGCTATCCATGTTGCTACCTATTCCGTATTTCATAAAAGGACAAAACATATTGAGATTGACATCCACTTTGCCCGTGATGAATGTCAAAAGGGGCTGATCAAATTTTACCACGTGAGAACCGGCGATCAGGTAGCTAACATCTTTACGAAGTCTCTTTTAGGTCCCCATGTTCAGTTTCTTTGTAATAGCGAGCATGATCGACATCTATGTTCCAGCTTGAGGAATGGTTAAGTATTAGTGTATTAGACTATTGGACTTTAGTCCCACATCGAGTAGAATAATAGAGACATACTGACTCCTCTCCTATATATATATATATATATAATATATATATATATATAGCAAATGACCTCTAGCCTAGTGGTTAAGAGAGATGCATGCGGTCCGAGTGATCAGGAGTTCGAATCCTAGTGGGAGCGATTCCAGAAACAATTTACCTGGTTCCATATATATATATATATATAATTATATATATATATATAATGCACTCTCTCATTATCAATGGATCGTCCTATTATTCTCTTTCTACACCTCAATTCCTTGTTCAAATGGCACATAAGTATTTTGGTAAAGACAAATATCAAATTCAGCCAAATCTAGTTTAACTGAATACATAACATGAATATCATCCACATGGTCTTGAGAACATCAATCTGAAGACGCACCACATTTTTCACTCCATTGAAAGGAGCACCACTTTTGTTCCATTTGGAGAAGTGAGAAATGTGGACAAAATGCAGACAACAACAAAGGAACTAGTAAGGTGGACAAGAAATGTTGGAAGGTCTAAATGACCTTTTGTAGGAATATTTCAACACTTTTAAGTAAAGGTTTAACTGTGTATTGAGCAAGTCCTTTGTACTGAACCTTTTAGGAGGGATAAAAGCTTGTGGAAGGAAAAAGAGGAAGATGATGTGAATCGACCAGATCAATTCACAAATAATTTATAGAAAAATAGAAATAGAAGGAAAATAACGATCTTTATTAGAGAAAAGAACAAACTCCCAACTTTGATGGACGGACAAAGTCTAAACCCTTCTGAATGACGCTTGAGAGTTTTTTCTCAACACAAGCATGAAAGTAATGACGGCTAGCCTTAACTATAAATAGAAAAGAGAAGCAAACCCTAGGAGGGTTATTGTGGTGAAAGACCACAATACCCCTTTATGCCTAAATAACTGAAAGGCCTAAAAAGTGGGCCCACATCAATACCGCCCCCTAAAAGAGCCACCTTGTCCTCAAGGTGGAAATCTGGGAACTGTGTCTGTTGCTATAGCGGCCTCTTTCTCCGTCGGATCCTCCTCCTCTTCCTCCGTGGTGGTCGTCGTGGGGGTAGATCCCCTCTCTGGAAGTTGGCGGGATCCGCCGTTTCTCCAAAGAAATTGCTGCCTCCGGTGTTCCTCGCCCCTCCTGGCGGCTCCGTCCCTCCCGTCCGAGCCGGAACTCCAGCTAAGCCCCTTTCCGAACCCGTGAACCGGTCACCGTAGTTCGAGGTCATCGTCCGACCCCCATAGGGGGCCCCAAGTCCTAGGGCCTCTCCCGGGTGTGGCGCCGGTCCGCCGGGACCGAAATGGTCGGCGGCGTCCGGCCACACGCTCGCCGGCGGCTCCCCTGGCGCTGGCCGGCCCTGGGTGGCGGTCGGGGGCCGGCCAGCGGCCGCCCACAGCAGCCGCGGCCCCGCCTGGGCTCGCGCGGTCTGCCGTGGCGCTCCCGCGGACCTCGGCTGCTGTCCGGCGGTGATCGCCGGCCGCCAGGGCCCAGCCCGGAGGTGCGGCGGTGACGCGGTTGCGGGGCAGCGACCGCCGGCCGGTCCTTCTTCTCCTCGGTCGCCTCCCCCTCCGCAGGAGCAAACCCTAGTTGATCGCCTAGGGTTTGGGTTGTTACCGCCTCCGCTTCCTCGCCGTTGATCTTCTTCGAGATGTTTTGTAAGAGCGTCATTATAGCCGTGAAGTCCTCCCGAAGACCTCGGATCTCGGCGATGAAGTCCTCCCGAAGTCCTCGGATCTTCTCGTCGATTGAGGTTTTCATCCCGTCTGCCATGGCTAGAGGGCTCTGATACCAATTGATGTGAATCGACCAGATCGATTCACAAATAATTTATAGAAAAATAGAAATAGAAGGAAAATAACGATCTTTATTAGAGAAAAGAACAAACTCCCAACTTTGATGGACGGACAAAGTCTAAACCCTTCTGAATGACGCTTGAGAGTTTCTTCTCAACACAAGCATGAAAGTAATGACGGCTAGCCTTAACTATAAATAGAAAAGAGAAGCAAACCCTAGGAGGGTTATTGTGGTGAAAGATCACAATACCCCTTTATGCCTAAATAACTGAAAGGCCTAAAAAGTGGGCCCACATCAGAAGACTAATCAAACGCTAGTCATGATTATAATTATGGATACGGGCAAGGTCATGGTCAAGGAGCACCCACCAAGAGAACGATGAGAAACATCAAGCTTCATATGATGCCATTCATGGTTTTGTGTTTCAGACTTAAACATATTCTAGCATTGTTAATAATTGGTATGTTTGTGATAGTAGTTAGTTGTACTCTTTAAAGGCACCTTAGAGTGAACCTTTACTGTTCAATGTGGTTTCATTGGAAAGGTACAACTTTAGGAGATGAGAGTTGTCAAGATCGCCTTTTGTCATTCCTCAGGTTTGTGGTATCCTAGAAGTGGATTACTAATGGACCAGCTAGCAAGCTCAACCAGGTGCGCCAATTCTCTCTCCAGAGAGGCAATTATGTGCTATCGTTACGGCAGACATGGCCCTTAACAGAACTGGATGGAAGAAAATGATTCAAATAGCAGACCCCAAAACCTTGGGATAAGGCTTTTTGTTGTTGTTGATGATGATGATCTTTTGTATGGGGTTTCTACTGCCACTTGTTTGTTATTACCATACTAGGATCAGTCAAGAATCAAGAAATTAATTACAAGCCTCGGAACCACTTGAGTTCTTGTCTTCTTGAGTTCGTTTTATTCAACAATTTGGAGTGATAATCATCCAAAAGATGTATCCTATTTTGTACAACAGTCATCAGTCAGTATACCATTTCCAAAGAGGGACGGCTACGATATGACCGACTGGTATGTAACAACCACTCAGGATTTATCAGCGGTATCCAGGCCAAACTAACCGATAGATCGGCCTAACTTGGTATGGGTTGGATAGTGTTTAGTGTTTAAACTCCGGTTTAGAATATGTATGTTTTACTGTTTAGTGTAACTTAGAATATGTATGTGTGGATAGTCATATTCTAAAGTACACTAAAGACTAACTCTATTATATTTTATTAATATCTAAATTTTATCATAATTGTCATATGAAGTGAATTATTATCCTATACCACCATGAGGTAATGTCTTGCCATGTCCAGTGTCTCATCCGGATTTGGGTATTGACGATAGGTAGCTGCCATGCTCCGATATCAGGAACTTAGCAAAAGATGTAGTCAGAAGCAAACATTGCTGAATCATGATTTGGTATTTTGACTGCTTTGATGGACAAACTTATTACAGGTGGCAATATATAATTTCTCACACAACGTCGAAAATTTCGTGTGTTTAGATCCTGATCTTCCATCCACATTGCAACTTGCCAGTGGACAAAATCAACGAGCAGAGGAATCAGGAAGATGGAACTAATTTTCTGAGGCCATTGTCTTAAAAGTTAAAAACATAATATTTGACAATCTCTATGATCTCTTGGGAGTTTGAAATATACTTGAACTTGTAGAAAATAATGGTTGGATTAATTTATTGATGGACTACTTCACTACTTATAGGGAGTCTAGCTCCTCTACACCCCCACCCACCCCCCCCCCCCCTCCCCACCCCCTTAATTAGGTTAAATTGTGTATAAGTAGTATTATTTGTACACTTTTGCGGATGTCCTTCAATCTGTCTAATTCTCATCGTAAAGCCTACTTACACCCAATTAACAACATGATCATGACATGAAAAGCTTAGCATGTCACCTACTAAAACAGATTAGTATGATACAATTTACAATTGAAATCAGTTTGAAACTTTGTAATAATCTGAAATATGATCTATTGACTTGTACCATTGTGCAAAAAGAAAAAAAAATACAATTCTCGTACTGCGGCCCGATAGATGCTTTCGGAGATATTTCTTGGCATCGACATTTTTGAAAAATAATTTTCTGTTGTATTTGCTTTTAATTGTGCCATGTTATTGTTGTTCCTACTTATCCTATATATATATATATATATATATATATATATATATATATATAAGACAAAAAGATATAAAAAAGATGGTTGCTGGGCGATTCCCACGTGGGCGATCTCGAGAGCGGGCTAGGGTTCCCCCCGCGGCCACCGGATCCTCTTGCCGGCGGGGGAGGAAGGTCGGAAAGGTGGGGGGGGGGCGGGCTCCCCCCAGGTCGGCGGAGGGGCCCACCTAGGCGGCGGGAAGGGGCGGACCACCTAGGAAGGGCGCGGTCCCGCAGGAGGGGGGGTCGGGCGGACCCCCTGGTGACGGCGCGGGCGGAGGCGCCCCCCATGGTGGTGGAGGGGGGGGACGGGCAGGTGGGGGGGTCGGCCGGACCCCCCGGGCGGGTTGGTGGCGGCGGCTCCTCCTCTGGTGGAGGGGGGGGGGCGGATCTGATGCCGAGGGGGTCGTGTGACCCCCCTCGGGTGGTGACTGCGGCGAATCTCCATATCGGGAGGGGAGCGGACTCGGTTCTAAGGCCCCCGGCTTTCGAATTTGGAGCTGGCCCTAGTTCTCAGGAGAACCAGAAGGATGGAGGAGGTTGGACTACGGTTACGCGGCGTCGTGCGGCGAAGACAGGGGGAAGGCAGGAGGTGGTCAGGGTCATGTTCGGGATCAGCACCCGGCTGACAGGCGTCAGAGCGGATCTGGGACGAGGACCTTGGCTCGTGGCCCGGTGGGGTCCGTGGGGGGATCGGTGGGGTGGCGGCCAAAGGCGACTGTGGCAGACAAAGGGAAGGACAAGGTGGTGGACCCCGGTGCTCTGAGATCTACTCCACCCAGGCCGGAGGTTGCACCCAGGCCACATGGGGCGACTACTCCGCCGGCTGGACGGTCCTGGGCAGAGATCTGCAAACCTGTGGGGCCGAAAAGCCCCACATCGATGGAGTATGTCCCGCCGATCAAGGCGGGGAGGGGTTTCCGGGCCTCGTTCCCCGCGGAGGAGATTGAGAAGGTGTCAGCATATTGGGAGAATACCCTTGTCCTGTATGTCCTAGGCAACAAGCCTTTCTACGGACAGATTCGGGGGTACGCTGCGCGTGTCTGGCAGCCTAAAGGGAGTATGGAGTTCTTTGCCCGCGAGAACGGCTTCTACTATGTGAAGTTCGGACTCGCGGAGGATGTCGCTAGGATACTCCAAGGCGGCCCCTGGACGTTTGACGGTAGGCTTATCATTCTTAAGGAGTGGACTCCGGAGCTTCGCTGTGAGCGGGAAGTACTGAATGCCATCCCTGTATGGATTCGCTTCCCTGAGTTCCCTGTCCGATTTTGGAGTATTATTTTGCTGATGCCACTGGCGAGCTTGGTGGGCACCCCGATCAAGGCAGACGAAGCCACTGCTTTTCGGTCGAGGTTGATGTACGCCAGGATTTTTGTGGAGATCCGAGCTGGGAGGGAGTTACCGGAGTTGGTGGAGTACGAGATTCCGTCTGGAGAGGTGCTTACCCAGAAGGTGGAATACGAATGGGTTCCCCTACCTGTTCACGGTGTTGTTGTTCGGGCATCTGGCCAGTGCTTGTTCGGCGGCCGGACATCATGTGGAGTCTTCTATCCCCGAGAGTGAGACTCCAGACTCTTCCTGTGACATGGATATCAGAGTTGACAGCGGAGAGGAGGCCTTGCTAGGCGAGGATACTCTCCCAGTGAGTGAGGTCGGGACGAGCCTCATTGTATCTACCCAGCTGGCTCCCACGAGTGGGGCGTTGCCCACTTCCCAGGGACATAGTAGTATTGTTACGAGAGGCATGATGGCGTCGGGGATCGTGGTGCGAGGGGTGGAGGTTCGGCTGAGGGGCAGGTTTACTGCAGGAAGAGACGTGCTGTAGGGCCGCTGAGTGACATCCTCTCCAGGGAGGGGATGCATTCTTCTGACAGAGAGGAGGCGGTGTGTGTTGACAATCCTTCATGGGCGTTGGTTCTCTCTCAGGCCATCCCACAACAGACCGTTCCGACTGGGATGGAGGAGGATCTTTTAGCGACGGACGAGGCGCTTTCCCCAGGTGCCGATCCGGGTGTTTTTCCAGGGGACCCTTCCTCTAATTAATTAATGGCCATTATAGCCTGGAATGTGAGGGGGGCGTGTTCGCTTGGGAGGTGGAGAGAGATCTGTGGGGTGCTTCTCAGAGAGAAATGTGACATCTCTATTCTGTTAGAAACTAAGATTAAGGGTGAAAAGACTCTTGCTCGTAGGACCCCATCTCATTGGGTCCAACTGATAACCTGGCTCTGTGTGACATGGCCAGGATCTGGGTTCGATGGAACTCGAAGAGCTGGGATGGAGATTTGCTTTTGATGTCGGAGCAGTTGATTGCTATTTCCTTCTCTAACAAGGGTGGCTTCCGGTTCTTATTGGGGGCAGTCTACGGTCACAATGACAGACGGAGGAGGGAATCCCTTTGGAGTGACATTTTTCGGGTCGCAGCTGCAGCAGATTCGGCGTCCTTCCCTCTTCTGATGATCGGGGACTTCAATGCCCTTCTGCACCGAGGGAGAAGGTGGGAGGTCGGCCAGTTCCAGACTCTATCCTATATGATTTTCAGAGATGTCTCCTCCAGGCGGGGCTCCAGGGATTATCTCGCTCTGGCTTCATCTGGACTTGGCATAACAAAGCTATTCGGAATAGGGTTGCGTGCCAGCTTGATAGAGCTTTGGGGAATGGGGAATGGTTCCGTCATTTCCCTAACACTTCGGCGGAGGGCCTGGCTGCGGGGACGAGTGATCATTCCCCCATCCGGGTTGGATTCACTTGTCGGGCCCCTGGGAAGTCCCGTCCTTTTAGGTACAACAATAGTTGGTACCTCTCGGAGGGCTACCTGGAGGCTGTCACAGAGGGGCTTGATAGTGGACATGAGGGGACGGCTCAGTTCCGATTGGTCCGTCGTCTCAAGGCCACGAAGCAGGCTCTTCGGAGTTGGGTGAAGGGGTTGCCGAGGACTTCTTTAGAAGATAAGGAGGTGGAATTGCGAGCTATCCAGGAAGACATGCAGGCTGACATGCTCAATGGAGACTTGGCGGCAAGAGAGAAGGAACTGATAGAAGAAGTCAGCATCTTGCGGTTGCAGAAGGAGATCAGCACGGCTCAGCGTGCCAAATGCTCCTGGCTCAAGGACGGCGACCGGTGCTCCAAGTTCTTCTATGATGTCATCCGGACCAGGCAGCATAGGAATCACATCTTCCGGCTTCTGGATGTGGATGTCAATCTTGTGGGGGAGCCGGCTGCGATTCAGGACGAGGCGGTCAGGTACTACTCTGAGTTGTATTTCCAGACTGACTACTTGTCTGTGTTCCCAGAGATCATTACGAAGAGATTGGTGACTCCGTACGGGAATAGTATTCTTCTTGCTTCCCTTACATTGGAGGAGGTGGAAGCTATTGTCAAGCTGGCGGATCCCAACAAGGCTCCAGGCCCGGATGGTTTTAGCAGTGGGTTCTACAAACGCCACTGGTATACTCTGAAGCATCAGGTCTTGGAGGTGGTATAGGAATTTTTCACCAACGGAAAGCTGCTGAAAGAGCTGAACCACACCTTCCTGACCTTGGTGCCTAAGAAGGAGGGAGCGACAGCGCTGGCGGACTTCAGACCTATTGCGTGCTGTAATTATCTTTATAAGATAATTACGCACCTTATGTGCCGCGTATGGAGGGGATCATGCAGGACTTGGTCTCCCCGAACCAGGCTGCGTTTATCAAGGGAAGATCGATTGCTGAGCACAGCCTCCTGGCTCATGAGATGGTGAGAGGTTTTAACAAACCTGGAGGAGAGAAGGCTTGCGTGAAACTGGATCTGAGGAAGGCGTATGACATGGTCAACCGTGACTTCCTTTGCCATCTGATGTCCGCCATGGGTTTTGGGGACCATTGGGTTGGCCTGATACGAGAGTGCATCACGTCCCCCACTTTTCGGTTCTCATCCAGGGCATCCCCTATGGGTATTTCCAGAGTAATCGTGGGCTTCGGCAAGGCGACCCCGTCTCCTTACCTGTTCACGATTGTTATGGAATACTTGCCTGATGGATTTAGCAGCGCACCGAGGGAGGTTCCACTGTTCCGGAGGGTGGATCCCCCAGTCACCCACCTCATTTATGCTGATGATCTCTTGGTGTTTATCCGGCCTTCGATGGAGGGTATGCAGACGCTTGCAGAGATTATGGGAGAGTTGCATTCCTTATCAGGCCTTCAGCTGAACAGGGAGAAGAGCGGGTGTACTTCAGCTCCTTATGTCTCCAGAAGGAGGAGCGGGCTGATGTGTTGGGTATCGAGAGGAGTGATCTTCCGGTGCGCTATTTAGGAGTACCCCTCACGGTCAACTATGCGCGGGATCATGATTGCCATAGTTTGGTGGAGTACGTCCAGAGGAGAGTGGAAGGTTGGCAAGCCTCGGGATTGTCATTTGGCGGTCGCATTGAGCTGGTTCGGTCAGTGATTACAGTTGTTGCTCATTTCTGGCTACAATCCATCCTCCTTCCTATCGCTACTGTTAGGAAAGTGGATCGGATTTGTGTAGATTTCATTTGGAGAGGGGGTATGCATGCGATTCTTGGGATCAGCTCTGTCGTCCCAGGAAGGAGGGAGGAGTGGGGATTAAGGCCACTGCTGGAGATTCGGGAGGCCTCCGCGCTTAAGCTGGCATGGAAATTCATAAATGGGGGGTCTCTCTGGGCTGCCTGGATGCATAGCAGTTATGTGAAGCAGGGCAACTTTTGGACGTGTACTACTGACAACAATCATTCCGTCACGTTCAAGACTGTCCTAAGACACAGGGAATTCTCAAGTCTGCTATTAGGAAGGTCATAAAGGATGGGTCTGGAACGGACCTCTGGCGAGATTCCTGGATAGATCGGTGCTCGTTATTGGACATCAGGGGGGCTCAGACTCACCAGGAGGACAGGCGGGGTCTGACGTGTAGTCGGATCATTCGCGATGGGGAGTGGAGGCCAGAGTCCTATCGTTTTACCTTGGAGCTGGGAGGGATCATTAGAAATATTGCCATTGATCCGGACTTGCCTGCAGATCGGTGGATTTGGGAGCCGACTGGTGCGTCCCCGGGTACTGGGGAGTTCCAATTCAGGAGTTGCTATAATCTCATCAGGCGCACTTTTTCTCAGAGTCCTGACTACGATTTCGTATGGTGCAAGGGCCTGGCAAGGAAGATGCAGCTCTGTCTTTACAAGCTCCTATTGGGTCGCCTTCTTACTCGAGATCGGTTGAGTTCTTTTGGAGTGCCGGTCCCGGATCCAAGTGTGTTGTGCGGTGTGGAGCAAGAATCTATCAGCCACATCTTCTTTGAGGGTGTCCTGGCTTGGCAGATCTGGAAGGAGCAAAGTAGAATATTAGGAGGTTGTGACTCCGGGAAGAGTACTGGGGACATCATTACGGTGATCCGAGATAGTAGAGGTAGAGGGGAGGACTGGTTCCGGACAGCCAGGGTTCGTCTGGCTGTTTCGGTCTGGCGGGAACGAAACCGTCGGATATTCGAGGGACTGTTACACCTCTGGTGGGCATGCTTCATAACATCGAATTTGATGTAAATGTTATGAGGTCTTGATGAGTGGGAGTTCCCACTTTGATTGTATGTTGTACGATTACTGTGTTACTTTGGAATAAAATTTACCTTTTTCCAAAAAAATATATATATAAAAGACAATTTTATTGAAAGGAAAAAGACAGAGCTACATCAAGCTGTGTCCACTTGGGCACCCCTAGTGTCAGCTAAAGCCATCAACGGGCTACAAAAGATAATGTATCTTTTCTTTTCTTTTTTCTTTTTTTTGGAAAAGACAAGATAATGTATCCAACTCCTCGATTCTACACCCTAAAATAGGAACATACAATCCTCGACTTTCCAATTCGAAGCCTTTGTCTTGGAGTCTGAACGAAGGATCATGGACCGGTGGGATAATTGTCGCCTGGGATTCTTCACTCTCCGGTAGCTTTTCCAGCTAAGACGTACAACCGGGCACACCGGAGAAAGAATGAGCGACCCCTCCTCGAGAGGTGGAGCTGCGAAAGCCCCGGGGGGGGGAAGAGGATAGGGGAACAAGTGCCACGGCGACATCCCTCGATGTCCCGCCCATCGGAGGGTCATCCTGCGCACCAATGGCAGACAACCCTGGTGCGTAGGAGCCAGAACCACGTTGGCCTCAGAGATGATGTTAGGTATCCGGGAAGGAACCTTCTGCTTGACCATCTTGCCGCCGCTGAAAGAGGCAAGGCCCGAAGAGGCGCGACAGCAAGCGGGACGCGGAGACGATCTTGTCCCGCCGACGGGAGGGATGGTGAGCTGCAGGGATGGCGACGAAGAACCCAAACAAGAGTGAGAAGAGGTCCCAGAGGGCAGAGGCGCAGCAGCAGATGACGGGGCTTCATCAGGCGTACTGAAAGGATCAGAAACGGCACCCGCAGGTGGGACGGGACAGGGAGATCCCGGGACCAGCGGTGGCCGGGATGCCTCTGAAGGAGGAGAAGCACAGGGCTGCAATGACACCAGGGAGGCTGAAGACATGTCGGGGGTGGAGTTCGACGGCAGACAAGCCGCGGGTTGAGACCCCCCGGGGGTGGTGGGGGGGGGGGGGGGGGGGGGCGCTCAACCAAAGGGTCAGAAGTCCGCAGAGAGCTAGGACCCGCTGCAGCCAAAGGGTCGGATGACCGCAGAGCACTAGGGCACGTAGAGATCGCGTGGCCAGGGCGGTGACACCCACCACAGAGGGAGGCCGGTCTTCATAAACAATATCTTGCCAAATGCTCCTGCCGTCCGGAAGTTGGATGAGGATCTGAGGATGAACCGGGTTGCAGAGGTCGACGTCTACGAGCATGCGGGCGCAGCTCGGTCGCGATACGACCTACATCGCATGATCGACCAGGATAGTGGATCCGATGCATTGCACAATAAGAAAAATAGCTTCCTTCGCAAACAGAATCAGTGGCAGCCCGGTAAGGAAATCCACACCGGTGTTACCGAGGAAGTCTTCTTAGGGTCAAAATCCGACGCCTACTTGGACACTCGCGTAGGCGCTTGAGCGATGGTCCAGACCTCCTTAGAGCGCAATCTCAGATAATCCACTTCGAGGGAGGGCCGAAAAAAGCAAGTGATGGGCGTCTAAGATGCCACAGAGATTGGGCCAGCGAAGCTCATCTTGCCGATGACCCGGCGCACCACATCAACCGGCGGCCTCTTGAGAAAAAAACTTGCCAATGAGGGCAAGCCTAAAAGGGGTGGACAGAACAGCCATCCTCCGCCGTGAAGGCAATAACCGGGGTACCATCAGAGACGGAGAAAGGGCGAGGAGGGAGGGGGGATGGCGTCGGGAGGAAAGGCTGGCCAGACGCCACCTCCAGGAAGGAACGAACCTATATATATATATATATATATATATATATATATATATATATAATTCTGTTGTAACCTATTGCGATGATAGTGGAATAAAATTTACCCTTTTTCCAAAAAAAATATATATATATAATTCTTTTACTATCTTTATATTATAATTTTTTTTGAAATATTTAGTTGCTTATATTTATCTATTTCTTTTTTCATTTCCAGCAATTTCACCTACAAATTTCATTAATTTTTTTTTCTAGAATAAACACACTTATACATGTCCCTACAAAATTTTTAAGTTTTAGCACAACCAATTGTACACATTTTCATGATCCCTCTACACTAGTTAAAAGATGAACAAAATAAATGTGAACTAATTCTACTACCACTTTTCAACTTTTTGATCTAATATTTCTAAACAAATTATGTTCCCAAATTTTTAAATAAGATGATTTGTACATCCCTCTATAATTTCTTTAACTTTATTAGAAGACAATTGACACACATTCTCATGGTTCCTACTAAAGTAGTTGCCTTAAAGGACTGTGGACCTCATAACAACCGACAAAAGGTAGAGACTTGCAACAAGTTTAGAAGAAAAAAAATCTATTTTTTCCAACGTCCTCTTCTTTTTTTAAATTTGCTGATTTTTTTGATAATTTTTTATTCGACTGAAAGGTTAAAGATTTATGATACTCAAAGTAACCCCATGGCTAATCATCAAGACATGCCAATTTTCTTCCAATCGACTTCCATCGTGACCTGGTATTTTTCTGTTCATACTTTTTTTACAAGTCAATATGGCTGTGCTATGGTGCACTAAAGTTTACCCAGACATCATACAATTATTAACAAAATTCAAAAGTACTAAGCTAAATTTGACTACCATAGTGATATTTTCGAACCACCAAACCCATCTATCCATGTTCTTAGCTAAAAATTCTAAGCTGGCTATCTGCACAGGCTTCCTAACTAGTATGATTTACTCCTTTTTTGGTCTGATGCAGATAGCACGAAATATAACCACAAATGAGCTAGCAAATGCTACTCGGTACTCATACCTTCGAGGGCCAGAGGGGAGGTTCCGGAACCCATATAACCATGGGTTCTGGAAAAATTGCACAGAATTCTTTATTCAAGGATACAGTAAAGATGAAATTGCTTGGCCCTCTCTACAACAAGCAGCACGATGATGATGTCCCAAGATGGTTTCACTCTTCTGTCGACTTCTTGATCTGTTGATTTATGTAGTTTCTTGCCCTATTGGTTTGGTTTGAAAATTGCACCAGCGAAGGGTAGATATCAATATTTTTTTACTGGTACTGCTGCGAATGATCCAAAGGGTTGGAGCAAACTTGAGCAGTACCAGAATTAAAGGTGCATGTCCTAATAATGGAAATAGTGTACACAGAAGCTATTTTCACAGGAATTTTAGTGTCGATGTAATTTATTCCCAACAGCTGATGTAGTATTGAACATTTGGGAAGTCCTGTTATGCCAGTTGTACTATATAACATTGTAAAGCAAGAAGCAAAAAAAATCAAAGTACAAATTGAAAAAATATCACTCCATTTTGCATCTGTGACTAGCCTACTTGGTTCCTGTTGTCTGACTTCTAATCAATGTAGCCGTGTTCAAATTGTTGTGTTTTAGCTTGTGTTATTGTAGGCATGGGAACTATGCTGATGTTTGTTGGAACTATAGATACTTATCAACCTCTTTTACTTCCAAAGAGATGGATAGCAATACTTAGTTAGAAAGGAAGAGCATATGGGACTTATTGCATGTCCAAGTTTATTCACGAGAAGCACAGAAAAGCTCTCAAGGTGTTCTTACTAAAGTTTGGTTTTTTAACTTCATTGTAATATGTTCACTGTGGATAAAAGACATGAATCTTACAACGTGCCCCCAATTCTGATGCGTGGCAAACATCCAGTATCGAATTCAAAGCCACTGATGTCAACATCTCCTACAGTCCTTCAGCCCTAAAGTCGGTTTGCACTGTATGGATGGGATGCACGAGATTTTGTAAAGGAAATTTCTATAAACACTTCAAAAATTGCTTCGGACAGTCTAAATTTTTATAATTTTTAATTAGGACAGTCCCAAATTTACTTTGGATTGTCCAAACCCCCCTCCCTTCTTCCCCCCCCCCCCCCCCCCCCCCCCCCCCCCCCCCCCCCCACCCCACCCCACCCCACCCCACCCACACACACACACCTCACACACACCCAAAACACCCATCCACCCACCAAAAAAATCCAAAATCTTTCATTCTAACTTTCTATTCTCTCTTCAAATTTCCAAACCCATTTATCTTTTTATTCATATTCCCTTTTCCCTTTCTCTTCGACTCCTCCAATTCCAAGCAATGGCATCCAAACCCAAACATTCTTCGCAATCTATGTGTGTATCCAATATTCTTCCTCCATTAGGGTTTTGAAATATTTATTTGTAATTTTGATTTAATTTTCGTGAATCCTTGGTAATGACTAAAATAGTTGAATAAAACAGTTTTAGAACTGATTTAGGGTTGATATACGAACTGCCGAACCCTAAAAATTCAATTTATGGTTTCAAAAAATCGAACAGAGCCGACAGTCGGCTTCAAACCAACAGGACTGTAGGCAAATTCCACAGTCCTATAGTATCTATAGGACTGTAGAATTTTTCTACATTCCTATAGTATCTGTAATACTGTAGATAATCCTAAAGTTCTGAATTACAAATGGACTGTTGAATTTCCTATAGTCCTGTATATAAGCAGGACTTTAGAATTTTCTTACAGTCCTTATAGTCCTAGTTGTTTATTTTTGTATATGAAATTATTGATTTGTTTTTCAGTTTTGAGCCAGCTACGAAAAGAAAACGGCCTACTGCGTCGGCGCACAAGGGACGCAATGTGGACCGTGCGACTGAAAGGCAAGTCAATATCGCCGAACCCGAGCCACATCGACTAGCAATTCTCGTTCAAAGAAACCGGCTCCTACTAGTCCTCCGTCTTCTTCCTCGTCCGATGAACGCGTGCCTATTGTCCGAAGTATGCCAGATGATGGTTCAGGACTTTCTCAGCAGCCGACTAGTCCAATTTCGACTCGTCCAAAAGGTTGCTTTATGTTGTTGTCGTTCGACAACCATATTACATTTCAAATATGGAACGTTCCGATATATACATTACATTATGAAAATTTAAGTTTTGATTTAGATTACTATATATTTCGTAATTCTAATTTCATTTGATTGTTAACTTTTCTGATGAGCTCTCGTATGCTAACGGTCGTGAACCACAGGAAGCAGTGCAGTAGTTGGAATTTTGACATATTAGGGGAAGCCGTCGGGAACAAAATCATTCATACCAGTTTGCACAATTTGGCCAAATACGTGTATAAGACGGTGGGCAATGTGCTTATATCAGCATTTGTAGAGCACTGGCATCCTAAAACCAACATTTTACATCTTCTAACAGGGGATATGTCACTCCCGTTTTTCGTTATACGTATTTTCAGTATACGGATTTTCGACCCGTATCTTGGCTTGTCTAGCGTAGCTTGGCTTGGTTTGGTCTTAGTTTAACTTGGTTTAGCTTGGCTTGGTTTATTTTGGTTTTGGTTAGAGATGGAGAAGATTGATATAAATATCAACTCCACTCTCTCTCTTTATTTTTTCCTTTACTTTTCATTAACTTCTTCTTCTTCCTCTATTAATTATCTCCAACCACCTTAGGCAAGTGCAACTTGCTTCATGGAGGAACTCCATTTTATTTGTTCTATTGTCTTCCCTACAAGCTTCTAAGACCATTTAGTACTTAGCATTTTTGGGTTTGGAGGATCAATTCTTGTAGTTCTAAGTTTTCTTAAATCTTACTTTTCTTAGATTTTGATCTATCAAACTTCATTATTTTTATGTTTTGATTGTTCTATGTTGTAGAGAATTTGATTTCACCCAAAATTGACCTTTGAAAACCCGAATTTCGATTTATTTTGAGTGATTTATGGACCTTGGAAGTTCAAGGGTTCCATGGTTCTTCTTCTCGGGATGGAGAAGAAGAACAGTGTGGGCGCATGACATTTTATGCGCCCACAGTGACTTCAGCCTTGGGCGCATAGCCGTTTATATGCGCCCAACCTCCATGCCTTCCTCAGTATGGGCGCATGACTTTATATGCGCCCATGGCTTTTTACTTGCTTATGCACATAACTTCAAATATGTGTTAAGTCATAGTGTTCCTTTGCTGTGGACGCATAGCCCTTATCATGCGCCCACATAGCCAGTATAGATGGCTCCTGGCTTAAGTTCCTACTGCTCCCTGCCTCACTCATGTGGGCGCATAGACTATAGGTGCATGCTTGTGGGCGCATAGGCCATGAGCGCATGCACTCTCTTGTATTCCTTCCATAGCATATGCCATACATGATGTGTTTAGTCCTAGGTGCATACATGTGGGCGCATGCCACTCTCAGCACATGCATTTTGGGTGCATGCTCTTCATGACACCCCATTGACTCTTGTGCCATCCCTTGTAAATGTTCGTATTTGTCTCCATGGTCCTTAGTGTAAATTATGACTTTGTTTGTACTCTTTACTTGACAAATCCTATAATGTTATTTTTCGTGTTGCACATGTACTCTGAGCTTTAAACACGATCTTGGTATGTCACGTACACTCTGTTGGCCCATTGGTCATATGGTCAAACTGATTTTAATAATTGATCAAACTCTGTCTGGATATATGAAGCTAGTCAGGATATCTCGAACTCTTGGACATGATCAAGAACAGCTATCTACTCAATTCAAGACCGAAGCAATGTTTGCCTGTTCGAGTCTGTATTTCTTTGAGCAATGTATTTTTATTTTATTGAGTCTAGGAATACGTTGTACACCGAGTCGTACTGGCAAATAGGCTATTCCTAAATGATTTCAAAATGTTTTTAAAATGTCTTTAGTTTTGAAAAACATTCGTATTTACAAAAGCTTCAAAAAGGTTTTCAAAAAGGTTTTCAAAAATCCCCAAAAACTAATTTTAAAAACCTAACCTAACCCTGACAGAACTCGGCCAGAGTTCGGTTAGTGGCCGTTTTGTTTTTGAATTCCTTGGAACTTGGTCCTCCTGCAGTTGCGGATTTGACCGAGATTTCCTCATCGATTTCTGCCCGAATTCTGCCCGAATTCTGCCAGAATTCTGTCTTTGGAACTCCTATAAATAGAGAAGGATTTCGATCATTTCAACTCACTCATTCACTTTCAATCTTCTCTCTTCTAAAAAGCTTTCAGTCTTCCAAAGAGTTTTCTCGAGCTTCAAATTTCAGATCCCAAGCCAATTACAATCCTCTAGTCGATTTGCCAGTGCGGTACGGTCTAGAAGTTTCAGAGTGATTGTAATCAGAGGCTTGATAGAAGATTCAAATCTTCAAATTGAAGTTGGACGAGTTCTTCGTATCAAAGCTCGCGTTGTAGAAGTTGCAAGGACTTCGTAAGAAAACTTGCGGTTTTTTCCAATAGTGGATTCAACTGGTAGCAAAAGTTCTACCGATTGGATTAGTCCTCAACAGAGGGAAACCAGTATACATCGCTGTCTTTGCGTTTGCTTTCTTATCTCTGCCTTTACATTATTTAGTTGTGATTATTATTCTGTGATCTTGCTGCTAACATTTTTAAATTAGCATTATTCCGCTGCCAACTCTATTCACCCCCCCTCTAGAGTATTGTGCTTTACGATTTCGTTCCTACAATTGGTATCAGAACAGGTGTTACAGGTAAAGCAAGGTAACATTGCAATTATTTATTCATTTAATTAATTGTTATATAGATCACAGCACAACACATGGCAACTGTGAAATTCACAAGTGAAGGCCAGGCCACAAACAGACCTCCACTGTTTGATGGTACGAACTATACCTATTGGAAAACACGGATGAGTTTCTTCTTAAAATCACTTGACTTTGATTTATGGTCTATTGTTATTGATGGCTATCAAAAGCCACCTCGTATAAATGTTGATGGAGGTTTAGTTGAAAAACCCCATAACAGATATACAGAGGAAGAAAAGAAAAAGGCCAGTCTTGACGCACATGCTATTAACGCTTTATTTTGTGCTTTAGACAGAACTGAATTTAACAGGGTATCTATCTGCACAACTGCTAATGAAGTGTGGAAGCTTCTTGAAGTCACACATGAAGGCACGACTCAAGTCAAAGAATCAAAAGTCAGCAGACTTACTCAAGAGTATGAGGTGTTCAAGATGAAGCCCAACGAAAAGTTACTCAGATGTTCGAAAGATTCTTGGATGTTGTAAATCTTTTGTCCACCCTAGGCAAAGATTACAGTAACCATAAAAAGATTCGCAAACTCCTGCGAGCACTTACCAAGAACTGGATTCCAAAGGCTACTGCGATCATTGAAGGGAACGACCTCACAACTATGTCCCTCGAAGTACTCATGGGTAAGCTACTCACTCATGAACTGGAGCTACAAGATTTTAAAGAGCCTGCACCAAAGGAGAAGACAATCGCTTTCAAGGCTCAGCACAGAAAAGCTGCTGAAGGTGATTCAGACAGCAGTAAATCTGATGCTGAAGATCAAGCACTCCTAGCAAGGAAATTCAAAAGATTCATGAGATATGAGAAGAAAGCCAAAGAAAACAATAGCAACAACAACTGGTATCAAGATGATGCTGTCTGCTACGGCTGCAAGAACAAGGGACACATGAAGAAGGATTGTCCTACAAACTCATCATCAAGCAAGAAAAGCAACAGGTATGAAAAGGAAACCTGAAGAGATCAACATCTCGGAGATATGCCAACACCAGCATATGGCATGAAAGTGAAGCCAGCGATTCAGAAGATGAACAATAAGAAGACGCTGCAAACGTATGCTTTATGGCATCCGATCAGGTACCTACTGAACCTGTAGTTGATACATATGATGACTTCACCTTTGAGCAATTAGGAGATGCCTTCAGTGAACTGATAAGTGATTACAGGAAACTGCGTAGCAAATATCAGACCTCTAAGAAGGTACTCAAAGAGTACAAAGGTGAAATAGGAAGACTTATCGACCTACTATCTGAGGTTAAAAATAATGTTAGTGAGTCTGGTGAGCTTTCCTCTATTAAGTTCTTATTACACGAGACTACCAAGTCATCTGAAGAGAAAGACAAGGTTATTGACCAACTGAAAGAAGAACTTTCTAAAGAGAAGAAAAGTCTTCAAAGTGCACAAATCAGAATGGAAACACTCACTTCTGATTTTACTAAGTTGTATGATACTTCCAAAAGATTAGAAATTAGGTTAGGAAAACAGCCTGAGATTGCTGCTTCCTACCCTAACATGTGTCACTTACCGAATAATCGAAACATTCCCAAACCAAACACTGTCAGACCTAACCCTATCAAACCTTTACCCCAAAAGGTTAAGCCCAAACAGGATTATAGATATGCTTTCTTCTATACTAGAAAACCTAAACCTACCAACCGTGCACATCATTCAGCTTTCAACACTAAACATGCACAGTGTCATTATTGTGGCCACATTGGTCATATTTCTTCTGCATGTAGAATCAGAAAGCTTGTTGATTTAAATATTTATGCATGGATACCAAAAGCTAACATTTCAGGACCCTACAAGAAATGGGTACCAAAAGTTTCATCTGCAAACTGTTTTGTAGGTGGAACACCTTTCACATGCTAAAAGCAAATGGATACTCGACAGCGGTTGTTCACGGCATACGACCGGTGACGCTACTTTATTTGCAAGAAGAAGAAGGAAGGTTATGTTTCCTTCGGTAATAACTTGAAAGGGTATATCATTGGTATCGATGATGTTGGTAAGTCTCCCTATCCGGTGATTAAGGATGTCTGTCTGGTTACCGAGTTGAAACATAATCTACTCAGCATAAGTCATCTAGCTGATCATGGTTATGGCATCAACTTTGGTAAAGACAAATGTACTATAGTTGATAGCTCAACTGGTAGTACTATCTTTGAAGGTATCAGGAAAGACAACATATATGTTTTCTATTTGTTGGAAGAAACTAACATTTCAGGTAGATGCTTAATGGCTAAAAGTGATAAGAGTCATCTGTGGCATATGAGACTCGGTCACGCAAATATGGACACAATCTCAAGACTATCCACTAAGAAGCTAGTACACGGTTTACCGGACATAACATTCAAGAAGGATTCGGTATGCAGCCAATGTGAAAAGAACAAAGCTACCAGATCCACATTCAAGTCAGTAAACGCAGTATGTACTACTAGACCTCTACAATTGCTACATATGGACTTATTTGGTCCTAGCAGAGTTGCTAGCCTCGGAGGTAAGCTTTATGCTTTTGTAATTGTAGATGATTACTCTAGATACACGTGGGTATACTTCTTGACACGCAAGAATGATGCATTATCCGAATTTGTCGTCTTTTGCAAGAAAGTACAGAATAAAAAGGTTACATGATCACTCGTATTAGAAGCGATCATGGTGGCAAATTCGAGAATGCAGAGTTTGAGCAATTTTGTGACACACACGGTTTTGTACACGAGTTCTCCTGCCCTAGGACTCCACAATAAAATGGAGTTGTGGAACCTAAGAACAGAACTCTATCCAAAATGGCCAGAGTAATGTTAAACCAGTTTAGTCTACCCAAATATTTCTGGGCTGAAGCTGTCAATACAGCTTGTTTTGTTCTCAATAGAGTTCTAATTCGACCCAAATCGAAGAAGACTCCATTTGAATTATGGTTTGATAGAATCCCATTAGTTTTATATTTTAGAATATTTGGTTGTAAGTGCTTTATTCTTAATACAAAAGACAATTTGAGAAAGTTTGACGAAAAGGCCGATGAAGGTATATTTTTAGGTTATGCGGCCAAGAGAAAAGGATACAGGGTCTTCAACAAACGAACCATGATCATCGAAGAGTCAATCAACGTCACTTTTGATGAACTAAATCAAATGACTATCGATGACAATGACGAAGATCCAACTGTACCAAGCTCAACAACAGCTGATTCTCAACCAAGCTCGGCACTAGCTGATCCTCCTAGAGAAGATCCAGGAACCAGCTACCTTCAGAGTCTGCCGAAAAGATTAAAATTTACGGCTGATCATCCAAAGGATTTGGTAATTGGTGATATTACCAAAGGTGTAAGTACTCGTACATCCAGTAGAGATATTATTTCTAGTGTTGCATTCATTTCACAGCTAGAACCCAAAACTATTGATGAAGCATGTAGTGATAATTTTTGGATAGATGCTATGCAATAGGAATTAAACCAATTTGAACAGAATCAAGTTTGGAAACTTGTTCCCAAGCCTATTGATCATCCGGTCATTGGCACCCGTTGGGTATTCCGAAATAAACTTAATGAGAATGGTTTAGTGACTCGTAATAAGGCTCGACTCGTAGCTCAAAGATACAATCAGGAAGAAGGTATCGACTACGATGAGACTTATGCCCAGTTGTAAGATTAGAATCCATTCGCATGTTATGTGCATTTGCATGTTTTCATAATTTTAAATTATTTCAAATGGATGTCAAGAGTGCATTTTTAAATGGTTTTATAAAAGAAGAAGTTTTTGTAGCACAACCTCCGGGTTTCACAGATTTTAAAAACCCTGATCATGTTTTCAAATTGAAGAAAGCTTTGTACGGATTAAAACAAGTCCCTCGTGCTTGGTATGATCGTCTAAGCTCTTTCCTACTTGACAACAGTTTTTCAAAAGGCAAGGTTGACACTACACTTTTTATTAAGTCTTTTAATGGCAAGCTTCTCTTGATACAAGTCTATATTGATGATATTATATTTGGATCTATTGATGAATCTCTGTGTCAAGAATTCTCTAAGTGTATGCAGAATGAGTTTGAGATGAGCATGATGGGAGAGCTGAAATTCTTTCTCGGACTGCAAATCAAACAAACTGACAGTGGGACATTCATAAATCAAACCAAGTACACAAAAGATTTGCTAAAGAAGTTTGATCTGGACAATGTCAAACCAATTGGCACTCCGATGGCAACTTCAACAAAGCTTGATATTGATGAACAAGGCAAGCCGGTCGACACACGTAAGTATCGAGGTATGATCGGTAGTTTACTTTATTTAACTGCTAGTCGTCCAGATATTATGTTTAGTGTTTGCCTGTGTGCACGTTTTCAAGCTAATCCAAAGGAATCACATCTGTGCGCAGTTAAGCGTATCTTTCGATACCTTAAGGGCACTTCTTCTGTTGGCTTATGGTATCCCAAAACTAAGTTCTTTGACCTTATTGGTTACTCGGATGCAGATTTTGCTGGATGCAAAGTTGATAGAAAAAGTACCAGTGGCACATGTCATTTCTTAGGCAAGGCTTTAGTCTCATGGTTTAGTAAAAAGTAAAATTCTGTAGCCCTATCAACAACAGAGGCTGAGTATATCGCCGCAGGACGTTGTTGTGCTCAGATTTTGTGGATGAAACAAACCTTAGAAGACTATGATTTATTTTACACACACATTCCCATTTTTTGTGATAACACAAGCACTATTAATTTGACTAAGAATCCAGTATGTCATTCTCGTACTAAGCATATCGAGATCTAACATCATTTTCTTAGAAATCATCATCAAAATGGAGATATTGACCTTGTGTACATAGATACTGCGAATCAATTGGCTGATATTTTCACAAAACCTCTAGTAGAAGATCGTTTTAATTATTTACGTCGAGAATTAGGAATTTTAGACGTCAATAATGTTAATTAATTGTATTTTATGATTTTATTTCAATATGCAAAAACTGTGTTAGAGACAAGCTAATAAAGAGTCTGTCTGTCACCACAACTACGGTTGAAGCGAAGCGGTATTTAAGAGTTCCCCGGTGAACCTCCGCCAGCTGGGACAGTACTCCTACAGCTAATCTGAAACAATCGCTGTGTAACGATATTTAATCTATAAAATAACATTAATTATATTAATTGAATGTTGAAATTACTAATCTTTGAATTAAATCTTTGAAATGAGCCAATGAAAAAGAAAGTGTTCCAAACTAATCCCAGGCGAATTCGGCCAGACTTCGGACCGAATTCGGCCCGAGTTCGGTTAGGGTATCAGGTTATATAACCAGAACCCGAGAGCCTTTCTTCTTCATTGCTTCTAAAATCCACCATCACAGCACAACAGCCGCGCAAAAAGCCCTAAACCCTAGTTCTTCACCACTCCTTCTCTTCCAATCCACGTGGTGAAATCAATCCAAACTTTGGATTCGTGTGGAGTTCGTTGTTCTCTACAACATATTCGAATCTTGGGAGGTATAACTTCGTATTTCCCCTCTTTTCAATTTCGTGCATATTTAATTTTATTGCACAAATGGCACCTAAGGGATTTAACCCCTTCAAGAGGAAGAAGACGACCAATCCTAGTGAGGAAGGTTCATCTTCGAATCCACCCACGGATTCCCTCTTTTCGCCAGTCCAATCTAGCGATGGCGCGTTCGACGGATTTTACTTTCAAACCCTATATTAAGCCCTACTGTGGTATGGAGACTTCTCCATGAGATCCATATGCACAGGCGCTCCTATCAAGTGGACTGTGTTTCCAGAACACCGCCCTTATTTTGAGGCATTAGGGTTACAATATTTTGTTAAACTTTGTTTCCCAGTAGCAACTAATGCCATTAGACTGTTCTACTGCAATATCATTAAACACGTTTGACGTAAGTACTCGTGTTGGCGGATTAGATATCAATTTTAATGATGTCCTCTTAGCAAAAATCTTTGGTATTCCCAACGAAGGTGAACCGCTTGTTGATATCACTGAATTTGAATTCCCCGACGGCACGACACTTACTAGTTTCAAAGTGGAACTCTGTGCACCTGATCGAGTTCGCTCTGGAAAGTTCAAGACAAACAACTTAAACTTGTTTAATTATGAATTGCACCGCATCATCTACTCCACTCTCCTTCTAAAATCTACTTCAAAGGATGATGTCACATCTCTTGAATTATCTGCTATGTATCACATTCTTAAGGGGATTCCATTTTCTGTCCCTAAGACCATTATCCGGATGATGGGACGTTGTCGAGCAAGAGATAGAAATTTCTCTTATGCGATGATTCTCCCACGTATCTTCCAGCGTTTCGATATTGATTTGTCAACTTGTACTCAAGACCCTGAGCCCAAGTTTCTGAAATTATCTTGTCGTAATATGACTGCTGTTGCTCCTCCTACTGTTCCTCATACTGCTCAACCTCCTCCACCTACTCAGCAGTATGCCATGACTTTTGAGGGCATACACCAGCACCTTTCGAATTTGTACGTCTCGATGACGGATATGGCTCGCGAGCGTGAGTTCCGCGATGTCACTCGTTATCAGGCGATAGCGAATTCTCTCGCTGATCTCCGATTCGCCCAGACTGGACATTCTGTCGGTTCTATTCCTAGAGATCCAGCCTTCTCTGGTTACCGCTGTGAGGATGAGGCTGTTCATGCCTACTTTCAGCCCGGTAACGCATATGATTGGTACCGTTCTGACCGTGCTCCTCGAGACTATATCGGTGAGTTTTACACTGACGCTCCTCCTCACCCTTATGGAGCTGGTACCTCTGCAGCTGGTCCTTCTGGACATGCCGGTCATGCTGATGATGATGCTGATGATGATGAGGAGGAGGAGTTATGATATATTAGTTGATTTTTGAGACTTAGACATTATCTACTGTATACTTGGAAATGCTGCGACATTCCAAGTTTCTGTCTTTAGACTTTATTATCAGTATTTCTTTTGAGGACTTGTACTGGATATTTTTTTAATCTCTTGGACATCTTTTTATCTTTATGAGATGCGTAGTTTATGTTTTACATCAGTTTATTTACTTATTTATAGCATCTTTATCTGCTTCTTTATTATAAACTGCCTGTGAAATAATTCTCTGTTATAAACTGCCTGAGACTAATACATGTCTGTGATGTTATTTTTTTCTGTCTCTACCATCTGTCATAATTTTTCATATTTTTTATTTTTTGTTTCTTCACTGTTTGTTACTTACGCATTGATTGCGGGAGAGTTTTTCTCTTTTGCACTTATTTTGCTAAGTGACAACGGGGGAGAAAATAAAGGATCTAACATTCTTTTTGAGAAAATGCAGGAATATGAACAATTTTACTATTTTTGATTTTTATTCCAAGCAAAGATGTTATATCATTCATAGTTTGTCAATTATCAAAATGGGGGAGATTGTTGGCCCATTGGTCATATGGTCAAACTGATTTTAATAATTGATCAAACTCTGTCTGGATATATGAAGCTAGTCAGGATATCTCGGACTCTTGGACATGATCAAGAACAGCTATCTACTCAATTCAAGACCGAAGCAATGTTTGTCTGTTCGAGTCTGTATTTCTTTGAGCAATGTATTTTTCATTTTATCGAGTCTATGAATACGTTGTACACCGAGTCGTACCGGCAAATAGGCTATTCCTAAATAATTTCAAAATGTTTTTAAAATGTCCTTAGTTTTGAAAAACATTCGTATTTACAAAAGCTTCAAAAAGGTTTTCAAAAAGGTTTTCAAAAATCCCCAAAAACTAATTTTAAAAACCTAACCTAACCCTGACAGAACTCGGCCAGAGTTCGGTTAGTGGCCGTTTTGTTTTTGAATTCCTTGGAACTTGGTCCTCCTGCAGTTGCGGATTTGACCGAGATTTCTTCATCGAGTTCTGCCCGAATTCTGTGCGAATTCTTCCAGAATTCTGTCTTTGGAACTCCTATAAATAGAGAAAGATTTCGATCATTTCAACTCACTCATTCACTTTCAATCTTCTCTCTTCTAAAAAGCTTTCAGTCTTCCAAAGAGTTTTCTCGAGCTTCAAATTTCAGATCCCAAGCCAATTACAATTCTCTAGTCGATTTGCCAGTGCGGTGTGGTCTAGAAGTTTCAGAGTGATTGTAATCAGAGGCTTGATAGAAGATTTAACTCTTCAAAATTGAAGTTGGACGAGTTCTTTGTATCAAAGCTCGCGTTGTAGAAGTTGCAAGGACTTCGTAAGAAAACTTGCGATTTTGCCTATAGTGGATTCAACTGGTAGCAAGAGTTCTACCGACTGGATTAGTCCTCAATATAGGGAAACCAGTATACATCGTTGTCTTTGCGTTTGCTTTCTTATCTCTGCCTTTACATTATTTAGTTGTGATTATTATTCTGTGATCTTGCTGCTAACATTTTTAAATTAGCATTATTCTGCTGCCAACTCTATTCACCCCCCCTCTAGAGTATTGTGCTTTACGATTTCGTTCCTACATACTCTCTAACAACTCCTTGATAGTGGCCCGCCGTGGTGCACTTACATGAACACGACATGACAATGTGACTTTACATAATAACTCTTGATAGTGATCCATCGCGGTGTACTCTTGACAAGTAACTCGACATGATAATTCTTGGTGGTGGTCCGTTGTGACGCACTCTTGCCTTGATAAGTAACACAACATGACATGAATAGACTTGATAGTGGCCTGTTGAGGCGCACTCTTGACAAGCGATCCTGATAAGTAACCTAACATGATAAATCTTGATATGCTGTTGCGACGGCTATCTTGACTTGCTAAGTAACTCTTGTCTTGACACCATGGATGGTTGTGCATATATAAGCTACATGTCTCGTCTAACATCATGTCTAGAACATGAATTCCTGATTTCCACGGTCAAAAATTTGTACTAAATCTGACTAAGTTAACAACTAGAATGATCAAGTTGTTTATAGTGAGATTCCCCAGTCACAGGCAATTTCGTTATCTGGGCGCTCTAATTGGACTTGTAGCCTGCCGTCGAGTAGGGCACATTTCCAGCACGCTGTCATGTGTTGCACCTCCAAGTCACCTAATCAACTCTCTCATCATACGGAAGGATAACTGGATAGCTGCAGGGCTTGTGAATGCTGGGACATCTCAATGCATCTTGTAGTAATTAGGCTTGTGATAACCCTAGTTAGTTAAAGTATCAAGCCGTACACCTTGTTTGGTCGTGATTGATGGATGGATTCCCGTCTAGTCTTGTCTAGGCAAGGCCAGTGCATGGTTATTTCAGCACGTTACTGTTCATGCTTTGCTTTATCGATAATCGGTCAGAGACTAAGTTCTGTTCAAGTGAAGGGTTACAACCCCGGTCCTTGTTTGGTTTACGGGTTGTAACTTGGTTACCGGAATAGTCTCTCAGTTATCTTATCGTTTATCACCCTGTTTCCTTTAACTACTGACTTTCGTTATCATTATGTCTTTATGTGCTAATATGCTGGTTTTAGTTCTTAAGTGAAGCCTTCCTTGTGGCACTTGCTCTTTTGGGTTCTGATCCAGCTGGTTTTGTATGGCTAGATTTTGGAGTAGCACCCGAGGATCTTCCAGCCTTCCAGCCAGATGGTAAACACTAGACGCAACCTTGGCAACGAGTGGGTTTTATTTTGCTCTCCCACTCTATTGTAAATTATTTTTTTGAGGCGTTTAGCCGCCGAGCAAGTGTTAGCTCGTATTGAATTTATATTCCTGTCTGTCTAAGGGTTGTAACATGATTGATAAATCCTAGGGTTGATCATGTATGACTTAAACTCTTGCTAGTCTTCGTATTTTGTATGACTAGCTTCATGATTATCTGAATATGTAATATTTGGGACGCCTTACCATGTATATCTGATGATCTACCATCTTGTTACATTTACTTGCTTGCTTGAGATTGAGACACTAGGCTTGTACTTGACCATAAGAGACTGATTGGCTTGTAGTTAAACCCTCATATATCTAGACAGTCGTGACCGTATTGCGAGATGGGATTCACTTCAATGTACGTAGCTGGCTATGTCTGTCCTCCGCTCTCCAGTATTATGGTTCTGGGACGTGACACGATTTAAGTGGTGGCCTATGCAGGTCTTGTAAATCAAGATGTGTGAGGGTTTCACTGAATAGATGTCTCAATCAGTACTCGCCCTTGATCTCTACTCGTGTCTTCTAATCTTTCTAAAATCTTGACCTGATCACATGCTTATATCCTCGATCTGTCATGGTCCTTCCTTATTGTTTTCCCTGTCGTTTCTTCAGCGACATTGCTCCTGGTCTGTAACTCCCTAAACCCATTTTTTGTATTTTCGATCATTACCTGAATTTTCTATTTTTGAAAATATTAGAGCTTTATGAGAAAAATATTGATTTGGATAAAATATTCAGGAAACTATATTTTGTTTAATTTAAATCTCAATTAATATTGCTTTGTTTTAAAATTGATTATAAATATTAATATCTTGTCTTCAGAAATTATAAGCTAAAGTGATTTTTCGTAAGTTGGTTGTTGATTGTCTGTTAATTAGTTAATGATTATTAGTATTATTATAATATACTCATTTTGTTGGCAATTATTTAATTAATTCATATTTTGTTCAATACTATTATTGTCTACTGATAATTAGAGAATTCTAAATATGCAAGGTTTAGGCACAGCAGTTATTAAACAGTTATTGCCAATTAGTTGGTAATTAGCTAGGTAGTTATTATTAAATGAATTAATTAAGTAGAATTAGCTAAATCTGATTTTTGAAAAACTGTTGGATAATTTGAATTTGAAATTCTGTTACCAATGTTATTTCCTACCCCCAGATCTGGATTTAATTTCAAAAACTGCCACTGTCCCAAATTGGGGAACACCCCCAGATCTGGGTTTTATTACAATTCTGCCACTATACTAAGCCCCCAGATCTATTGCTATTTACTAATGTGCCACTCCCTACACACACACACTGATTATTTTATTATAAATACTACACGTTTTCTAATACAAATTCTGACACATCACATCATCACTGACACAACAGTCACACTCTCTCTCTACATTTTTCTCTCTCCTCTCACTGTTCCGGCGAGAACTCCACCGTACGCCACCGCAGTGGGTTCATCGGAGACCGTTGTCAGCTCATCTCCACCAAAAAAGCCACCACGACGTCGGATGTATGCTCCGTCTCATCGGAGTTCATCCTTATCCGTCTGGACCGAGCCATCAGGGAACCTCTACCTTGCCGAAGACCATCGCATAGTCGTCGGATCTCCTCGCGCACCGCCACCTCGTCATCGAGCAGGGAGCTTCCTCGACTCCAGCGCTTCCTCGACTCGCGTCACGCTTCGTAGATAGTGCTGCTGAGGGTTGCACTGCCTCTTCGAGCACCGTACCGTCATCTCGTGGAGTGCGCCGGCCCTTCGAATTTTGTGCCACCCCTTCGGAGCTGTTGACTACCATCTCGGGAAGTGCGCCACTGTGAGTCGCCAGGACGCCGGATCGAAGTCGATCTTCGACGAACCAGCAGCGCTCTGCCTAGCCGTCGACGCCCAAGCCGAGGAGCAGCCCCGTCGACGAAGCCGCGTCACCTCCTTCAGATCTGGACGACGACCGTCGTCCCAGTTGCCCGGAGTGCTTGGATCCGTCACCGACGCCAAGGAGTCTGCAGCTCGCCGAGGACCACAGTGGATCGACGTCCCCGACTGGCCGGTGAGCTTCCTCCATCGATCCTTCTCGACCCCCTCTCTCCTTGCTGTTAGGTTTAATTAGGGATTTAGGGTTTCGATTGTTTGGGAAGAGAATAGGGCTTGAACCTAAGGATCCTGATCTAGAAATTATGGTTTACAATTGGTTCGGCTAGGGTTTTGTTAGGGTTAGAGTTTCCTAGCTATGGGGAATAAGAAGAGTTGCTGTTGATGATGATGATTAGGGTTTTGGGAGTTAGAAATTAGGGTTGGGACTAAGGTTTTGAGTTACGGCCATGGAAGAATTTCCTAGGGTTAGGGATGAGCGAGGGGAAGGTGATGACCTAGGGTTTCAGATCTAGAGTTTTGGGTCTAGGGTTTGTGGCCGAAGGAAGAAGACGATGGGAAAGGAGCTGGCTCTCGAACGTTCAGTAGCTGTGAGTGAATGGTGAATGAGAGAGGAGAGAGAAGAAGGAGTGTTTATATGTTTAGGTGGGCCGAGTTTTTGGGCCAGGAGAAAATAGGCTGGTCCTGATTTCTTTTTAATAAATTTTGTTAAGATTAGTTGAATATGGGACTGACAGTACAGAGTGTGGGCTGGGTCGGGTTAACATAAGTTGGGTTTGTCTTCAGGATACTTTAATTGTTTAGTTCCTATATTTTTGTTAAATCTTTTAGCTGTTGGGCCATTGGGTTTTAGGAAAACTGGTATTAGGAACTGGGCTAGACCGGGTTTTGGGTACAGGAGTTGGGCTGGGTTCTAGTCCCTAAATTTTGTAAGTTTGTGTTTAAATTGGATGGCTGGAGCTGAGTCTGTGGGCTTGGGCTTATTAAAGCCATAGTATATATAAACTTATGTGTACAAAAATCTTGTATAAACATTTTTTGTATAATGTATGTATATTGTTATGAAATTATTTCTTAAACATTCTAAATTAGGTTACTAGTAAAACTATTTTGCTACATGATAATTGTCAGAGATGCTTTGTATATATTATTATTATTATCATACCTCTCTAGAAATATTTTGGATATCAAATATTTTATTAAAAGTAAAATGTTAATCATAAACTATTTTAATATGGTGCTGGTATTTACAAATGTATTGTTAAGGAAAAATCTAATTTAACATGCATATATTTTTAGATAGTAAGCTTTACTATATATATATATATATATATATATATATATATATATATATATATATATATATATATATATATATTATATGCCTCTTTCATAGTATAATTTGATTATCCTAGCTAGTAGATAATTGGTTATATAAAAAAAATGATTTTCTATAGTTATAATATATGTTCCTAAAAATAGTTTAAAATACTTTCACTAAATATTTATATAAATATTTTTCTAAACTATTGTTAGTTATCTAGTTAGCCAATGATCGTTATTTCAAAACCCTAACAAATTGTACAACTACCAGGTGATCCTTTACATCCATGCAGTACTATTCCCGTGCTTCCAAGGCGAGGCAAGTACACCGACTCGACTTGTACTTTATATTTCTGTCTTACATTTATGTGCCATGTTCTCATATCGGACACGAGATACATACGATTGTCTTGTACATTGTTCATTGCTTGTGAGTCATTGTTTATTGCGGGAGTTGGAGGAAATATTAGCTTTTGTGTGACCACACCCAACATAGGTATTGTGGATAGCCTAATCGTACACTTCACGTACGATAAAGCCGGACCTTGTAGAATTGATTGACTCATTGACTCATTGATTGATTGTGCTCCTAAGCCGGTCACACATTAGTTTAATATTTCAAATTGTCACATTTGTATATTGATTATCGTGTTCATTGTCTTGTACATTGATAGCCGTGTTCATTGTCTTGCATATTGATTGTCACGTCCTTTGCCTGCAGTTTTACATTTCATTTCTGGTACCGTAGTTTTATTTCCAGTTCTGGTATTCTGATTTCACCTTGTATTCTGTACTACAGATTATATTGTATATTGTTCTTGTCGGGGTTGTACTTTGCTCTTTTCCTGTCAGGATACGTTGCAGGTGAGCTTGAGGCCACATGGAGCATGTGATTGCATTAGATATTGCAGCTTTTATTTTATTTATTTTTTGGAGATTGTATTTTGGATATTCATTATTGTATATTTACTTTATTTGACCGAATTTGTCTCCGGCTGATTTTATACAAAAATGACTTGATGGATATTGGTGCTCTTTCTGGGAACGTTATAAAAGTTGTGTTCGTTTACATTACATTATGACTTGGAGTTTTCCTTAGTACTGTACAGCTTACTTCGTCGTGTCCATCGACGAAGGCTGGGCGTGTCCGACTCGTATCTGATTATTCGGGAGCGGGTCATGACATGGTCCTACCGATCAACAAGGCGGAGCACCTCCAGTGAACCAGCAGCAACCTGGAGACCAAGCCCAACACTCTGGAGCGGCCTCCCGAGTCATGTATTCCGGGGATCCCGAGCCCCCAGTTCAGCCAGTCCAGCCTGAGAGCCTGACAATGGAACCCTGGTGGGTCTCATCAGGGAATTGCTTGCATCACAAGATTGTCGGGGCGATGCCTTGTATTAGATAGTACAAGATGCCATGGGCAGAGTTGGTTACCAAGGGAACAACGCGGCCAACAGATTCAAGCGTCTGAACCCTCCTTTCTTTGACGGCAGTGAAGATGCTATCGCTGTTGATGCGTGGCTTCAGGACATAGAAGTTATCGTGGAGGCAGCTAGGATTCCTGAGGAAGAGAAGGTGGCCGTTGTGCGTCTGTAGTTATTAGACTTAGCCCGCAGCTGGTGGGCGATCATAGCAGTTGGATTACTAACGCCTATTTTGTGGACAGTATTCAGCAACAAGTTCCAGACCAAGTACTTCGACGCAGCAGCTCGGTATGATCTGCAGACGAGATTCACTAATCTTAAGCAGATGGGAAGAACGGTCGATGGATATGCGGCCGAGTTTTTCTAGACTCAGTCGGTTTGCTTCCACCTTAGTGGCGACCGAATTGGATCGAGCCCAGCGATTCCAGCAGGAACTCTACCTAGAGATCATTATATCGGTGGAGCAGTTTGAGCACCAGATGTTTGATGCCAACTTGCGAACAGCGAAGAGGCATGAGTATACTTCGAAGAGGATTGTAGATAGAAGCGAAGGACGAAAAAGGTCTCATGGACAGATGTCCCAGTCATCAGAACCAGTCCCGGCAGCTAGGGCTTTGACTATTGGAGCTCCTAGGAGGGCGACTATAGTTTCGTCGGTTCAGCACTCGACACCGACGTATCCTCAGCGACAAAAGCAAAAGCAGTCTTCCGCAATGAGCTGCTCTCATTGTGGAAAGTCAGGACATGTAGTATCAGAGTATCGTAGAGTACAGGGATTGTGCTTGACTTGTGGGGCACCGGACAATAAGATAGGGTCCTGTCCGAATAGAGCTGGTTCATCGTTATCAAACCTAGCCAGTCCATCTGTTAGGGGTCCAGTACCAGCCTCCGAGGCCATTGTCGCCTCAGGATCAATAGTATGCCCAAGCTCAGATTCAGAACCGGCAGAGAGGTTTCCAGCAGAGGGGACAAGTACTAAGAGGACAAGGTCAGGCTATGGCTCTGACCGTAGCAGAAGAATTGGCATCAGGTGAGATGGTGGCGGGTAACATTCTCGTCAACTCTTTTTCAGCATCAGTATTATTTGATTTGGGTGCATCGCATTCATTTATGTCTGCACGATTCGCAACACGGATAGGACTGAAGCCCGAGTCATTATCAGTAAGGCTCAATATACTTACTGGTAACGGTCTTGTGGGAGTAGATAGAGTCTATTCCTCGTGTCGAATTGTAGTTAGCGGTAGAGAGTTTTCCGCTAGATTGATAAAATTTTCGATGGCCGACTATGATGTGGTCCTAGGAATGGATTGGTTGAAGGATCAATATGCAAGAATAGACTGCCATATTAGCAGGATTATTTTTGGTATTCTCGGCGAACCAGAGTTTTTATTTTTCAGAAGCGAAGTAGAACCTTCTCCACCAGTCTTGCGGATGGCAGTAGCAGTAGCAGCTCAGTTTTCCAGAGTAGTAGAAGAGTTTTCTGATGTATTTCCCGAGGAGCTTCCAGGAATGCCCCCAAAAAGAGAGAGAGAGAGAGTTCACCATTGATTTGCTTCCACGGACGGAACCAGTGTCAGGAAGAGTCTACAGGATGGCACCTTCAGAGTTAGAGATCTTGTACAAGATGATTGACGAACTTAGAACCAAGGGATTCATTCGTGCTAGTGGATCACCTTGGGGAGCCCCGACACTTCTTGTGAAGAAGAAGGATGGTACGTCATGATTATGTGTTGATTATCATACCTTGAACTCTGTAACAATCAAGAACATATATCCTCTACCAAGGATAGATGATTTATTTGATCAACTCATAGGAGCGACAGTATTCTCGAAGATTGACTTGCGGTCAGGATACCATCAGATCAGAGTCAAAGAGCAAGACATCCCGAAGACAGCATTCAGATCCAAATATAGAAATTGGGAGTTCCTTGTTATGCCATTTGGAGCGACCAATACACCAGCCATATTTATGGACCTCATGAATCGTATCTTCATGCCCTATTTAGACCAGTTCGTGATAGTATTTATAGACGACATCTTAGTTTATAGCAAGAATGAAGCAGAGCATGAGCAGCATCTTCGTGTAGTTCTTTATATTCTAAGGGAGCACCAGTTGTATGCGAATTTCAGTAAATACGAATTTTGGTTGGATCGTATTTCGTACTTGGGTCACATCATCACCAGAGGTGGAGTGGAAGTGGACCCCAGAAGATAGTGTCCATAGAGACATGTCTAGTACCCAGTACCGTCGTAGAAGTTCGGAGTTTCCTAGGATTGGCCGACTATTACCGACGGTTTATGTAGTACCCCGACCCGCTCAGTCAATCGGAGGAATTGAAGTGCCGACGGCGTTCGGACTTCGCCTTACAACGGCGACTCGAATACATCGCTCGGTCAACGCAACCACTCTCTCAGGTAGGGTAGTTTCGGTGAACTTGTCTCATCTTAGCCTTCACTTAATAAATCGTGTGTTTTCAACTTGCACAATAGACTTGATAATAAAAGAGACGAATCTACATAGCTAAGAGAAGAATCCCGACGTGTCGAATCGAGTTTAGAACATGGAAAACGTTCCACGGTCGGCTTAGAATTATTGTACGGTGTGCTTTGAAAATGACACTCGGTCCTTCGTCCCATGGCTTGGGAGAAGGAAAAGTTGGTCTTCGTCACAAACTAAGAGTTAGCCTAAGTCATAGGCGTCGTCCGCGTAAATACTCGATAAACCATGCACGTTTTCTCGTAGCAAGGCTCGGCGTAGCCTTGGTCGTCCCACGAGCTAAATTGTATCGCACGGCTTATGGCATGAGTTTAGGTACCCAAAGACCTTGGTTGTTCAAGTTGAGCGCATGCTCGGTCCCACGGTTCTACGGTACATATAGCTATTTGTTCCCACGGTCTTAAGGCTCGTCATATAAAGTACGAGGCGGTCCCTCGGTTGGTAGTCTCACATTCCTATGCACGTTAAGAAGTATGAGGCGGTCCCTCGGTTAGGAGTCTCTCGTTCCTATGCACGTTAAGAGGTATGAGGCGGTCCCTCGGTTGGGAGTCTCGTGTTTCTATGCACGTTAAGAAGTATAAGGCGGTCCGTCGGTTGGGAGTCTCACGGTCCCGATGTACGTTATGCAAAGTGTGGCTCAGAGCACGAGTTGCTAAGTATAGTTTCAGTTGTACCAACAAATTAGGCCATGCATTTACGTGAGTCTAGATGTCTCGTAGGTGCGTGGTCATTGGACAACTTGTCGACAAGGATTTCTGCCTGGACTGGTTATACGCTGGAGCACCGGGCCCAGTCGTCCTAGGGGGGTAGACGTTATAGCAGCGCATGTATTGCGTGGGTAGTCGGGGGCTTTTAACGGGGCTCGCAACCTGTGCTGAAGGACCCGCCGCCTACCCGAGCTATGTCCACGATGGCTTGTCATGCCAGTGGCCTTTCATATAGATAATTGGCGTGCTAAGCGGCGAATCCGCATGCACGGTGTCGGTCGTAACAAAGGAAGTGTAAGTACGGTATGACTTTTGTTATGAAATGTGTGCTCGGTTTACACCCAAAGTATTATGAAGCCTAAGATTTGGCTATGCGTAAGGACACGTGCTTCGGTACGAGATATGGCATCGTGCTTGAGTTCTCAACACCGGTTCCACAAGTTGGGTTGGACGTTTTCGAGTTAAGTCTGGAAGGGCCGTAAGGTGAGTTTGGTTAAGTCAGGTTAAGCTGCGAGGCACGACCTCAAAATATGAGGCACGGTCGCGTCATCACAACACAAGTATAGGCAAGACTTAGCGAGGAGGCACTGCCTCAGAGATGAGCATGAATCTAGTTCATGGCACGACCAAGTTGTTACGTCCCAGAGTATGGCACGAAAGAGAAATATGAGTCGGTGCATTGACATTGCAAGCACGAGAAAGGTCTAGAGGCAAGGATAAGGAAGTTATCGGTGCGATAGCACGATAACGGTCTAATGATACTAAATAGGCCCGGAGTCTATGTCCTAAAATTGATCCTAAGACAAGAGTAGAAAGACAATCGTAAAGGGTTTATGTTGCACAAAGTAAAATAAACGTGTTGGTTTTGTATGGGTGGGCAAGGAGCTCACTCCACCAGTACAGTTGAGTACTGACACCCATATAGTTTTCATGTGCAGGCGCAGGTAGAAGCTCGTGGTGCGGGACTCGCTTGGATGCGTCGAGGCATGGAGTTCCTTGGCGATTCGAAGCGTACGGTCGCGAGGAGTCAAGATTTATATGGGACATAATGTATGGACATCGCCTCTTCGAAGCATCCGCTAGCTCGAGATAGGTATTGAGAGATGAGAGAGAGCTGAGTGACTTGTCATGTGAGAAGAGTGAGCTTGAGTGATTGTAATCTTGGCCTTGCGCCCCCAATATAACCGTTGTTTCGATATCAATAAAGAGCTTCTTTGAATAACTTGTGTTTGTTCTAAATTTTTGCTGCGTGTTCAATGTCTCTGCTTGGGACTTCTGTGCGACGATCCCGTCGCAGTCGCTGTAATCGGCCGTTATGGAACCCGCCTTGCATGAGCGCAATCTAGGCTCGTGCGGCGTCACGCCTTAGCGAGGACGATCCCTCCAATGGAAGCGGGGCATGACATAATGGTATCAGAGCACGGCTTTACGTCCTTAGACTACCGATTGAATTCTTTAACTCCGTTGTTTCCGCAAACTCTGAAATGTTGCTTCCGTAAGTTGATATCGTTGATGCGCTCTCTCTCAATTGTCCCACGGGATATCCATACAATAAGTCTAATATTTTCAAAAGCTCGTACGAGTACTCGGTTGAACGGGACCGATAGGCGAAGGCCTTTATGCCAAACTACGACGGACTTGAGTTAAAAAAAAAATCGATGCTAAAAGTTAGCAAACGCATTGCGTGCTTGAACGACCTTACGCTAACAATAGCGAACGAGTACACGAGACCTAAGTATAGTTCGAACGGGATGGTTACGTACAAGCCTTTGGCTAAGTTGTGTCGAGTATCGCGCGCGTAGACCTTTTGGTGCGAACGAGTTTACGAGCGAGATTGACTATCGCTCGGACGAGAATAAGTGAGACGTAGAACGTATGTTGATAGAGACGCTACATGACCAACGCTAAAGTGAACTCGAGAAATGGTTCTTAGACCTTGAGGAACGGGCGAACGCACAATTGAGCATGTCGATTGTGAATCGTATGACCTTTTTGAGGATTTGTAGAATGACTTGAACCCGAGTGATGTATGTGACAGCTTCGAAGAAAAAAATAAGAGTGCATGTCGACGACTAGTCGAGTGGCTCGAACCCTGAGTGGTGTATGGACGTTATAGAAATTATCCGAGCGAAACTAGAAGATTTACGGATAGTACGAGTATGTCGACAAGCGATGACTTGATTGAAAGTCGCAAACGAGATATCGTTCGAACGATTTGCAAATGGTAATACGAGTTACGAAATGGTTGAATAGAGATTCTAAACGATAAAATAAATGGATGACTTGATTGAAGAAATTGATACGGATCGTATACGAGAAGTTAGCACGATTGGATGACAGCGTGCATGAAAGGTTTGATTTTGAAGTTACGCGAATGACTCTGAGGATTGGAATGGATGTTGCTCGATGACTTTAGTTAGCAAGGAACGATGCGAATTGAGGAAGTACGTTGGTCGATGATTTAAGGTAGACGGACGAATATACGTGATTTCGGATTTAAACGAATTGATCTTGTAAAGGATTCGGGGGATAATGATCGAACTTGATGTTGAATGTCGAGGAGATTATCCAGTCGGACGCTAGCATCATTCGTACGACTCGAAATTTGTTGCAAAAGAAGATCGTCATGTTACGCATATCATCGATGGTATTGAGACGTATCAAAGATCGATATGTGATAACTCGGGGGTACTATAACTCCCAGAATCAAGTTTGGTAAATTTTTGAGATTTTCCTAAATTATTTTTGGTTAACATTATTTTCTTATGAAAAACCAAATTTTACTTTGATTTATTTTATCCTGTTAATACAATTATTTTAGTAATAAATATTACTAATTTGGATTTCAGTTATTTTGTTGATACTCTTATTAATAGGCTTGGGCCCACCATGCTAGTGAGAAAATTGGTCTATTGACAAACCTACCCTTTTATTCTTGTCATATTGGTTATTAACTATTTTATAAATATTTAATAATTATTATGTTAAGAAATTTATTGATAATGAGCTATACAGATTATTTAGTTGATAGTATAAAGTTTAATTAATGAATTTAAATAATTTAGTCATGTATACTTTTATTATGGGTAATAAAGATCATATTTTTCTTAATAATAAATTCTGGAGTTTTTTCATTTTATTCTTCAACTATTTTTCTATGGGCTTTATTTCTGGCCCATTCTAATTAATTAGGAGGTTAACTAAATTTGTTTTGGAATTTGAAATCTGTTTCTATTTTATCTGTTCTTTTAAAAATTTGTTGGATATTTTGATTTTGAAAAACTGTTGGAGGGAACATTACAATTTTGGAAATCCTGTTCCTATTGATTTTAAAAAACCTGTTATTATTATTTTGAATTTTGAAAATCAGTTACAACTATTTTCCTATGCCCTCAGATCTGTCTCTAATTACAGCATTGCCACTATACTAATACACCCAGATCTACCCTAATTTACATCACTGCTATTACATAATACACCCCCAGATCTAATGTTAATTACAACTATACCACTACATTATATTATTATAAATACAGTGTAATATTTTATTATTATGGCACACAATTCTATGCTCTGACACTGTCAGTCTCTTTTTCTCTCTCTCAACACGTCACCCACTCTCTCCCTTCTCTCTCTCTATCCTCTCTAGCCTTTTTCGGCTGAGCACCACTGCTCGCCGGAGTTCGACTTCACAGCCCGTCGCTGAAGCCATCCCGCCGTCGGTCCGAAGCCGTCTTCCCGAGAGTCGAGACTGCAGTACTCTCGACTGCTGAGCCTGGGTCTCGGAGACCGAGCTTCCTCGGTTCATACATCATCTAGGAGATCGCGCCACCGCCTCTCTGAGCCGACGCCTCGTAAAGCCTGCCATCCCTTCGAGTTTCGAGCGCGCCCCTTCGGTTCCCGAGGAGTCCGCAGCTCGCCTTGATCCTCACGCCACCACCATCAGTACTGAGCACCGAGCCCGAGGAGACCGCTTCGCCGCCTCGAAGTCGGTGCAGAGGCCAGATCCATCGCCGGGGAGCCACCGTCTCAACCGCGCTGCCGTCTCTTTCAGATCCGGTCTGGATCTGAAGTTTCCGTAGCTGCTGTTGTCGAGATCAGACGCAGACCGGAGCGCCACCGAAGAGTCGCCATCTGGAGGAGATCCGTCGCCTGGAGCCGAGGATCGACATCCCCGCCGGCCGGTGAGTCTTCGACTTGATCTTCTCGAACCCCCCTCTTGTTCTTCATGGTTTTACTTGTGTCTAGATCTAGGGTTTGTGAGGGTCTGGAGAAGAGTGAAGGTGGAGAACGAATTAGGGTTAGGGTTCCGGTTGTGAGCATTGGAGGAGTAGAACTTAGGGTTTCTCATGGGGGTTCTGGTATTGTGCGGTCGGAGAAGAAGAGCATGGGCTAGGGTTTCAGCGAGAGAAGAAGACAAACTGGTGATGGAGTTAGGGTTCTGGAGTTTTAGGGCTTTGGCCATGGAAAGATGAAGAGGAAGGGACAGGAAAGAAGGCTGCGGCAATGAAAGACTAGGCTGTGCAGAAAATATTTAGGGTTTAGGAGCGGTCTTGAAGAAGAAGAAGACGAAGCTGGCGGCTGAGTATAGAAAATGAGGGAAGAGAGAGAATGAGAAGACGGTTAATATCTGAGGCTATTGGGCCGGGTTTTTGGGCCACAGAGTCGGGCTTAGGAATTTGTTTACAAAATTAAGTTTAAATTTGTTAATGAATATATAAGCTGGGTTATGTTAGGGATTAGAAGTTGGGCCGGGTTTGTGGACCGGGTTGTTCGGCCAGAAGGAAAAATGAATATACTGGTGTTGATTTTAGTTTTAACAAAATTTTGGTTAGTGAAGATGGGCTGGTGACATATAGGCTGGAGCAATGGGCAGGACTGAGTGCTGGACTGGGTTCATTTGTTAGTTTCTTTTAGTTGTTAATTTAGTATTTGGACTGTGGGCTATGCTTTGGGATGGGTTGATGCATTTTAGTATATATAGTTGATAATTAATTAATTGGTTCTAGTATTATTTAATATTAATTTTATATTAGCAAATGTTTTACTACTATCAGGGCATAGAGTGTAGTAGGCCTATTATAAATATTATTATTATCATTACCAATATTGTTATTAACATAGTAACTTGTAAAATATCTTAATAAATATTTTGCCAAAAATAGTTGCTACGAAGATTTTTCATAAATACTTAGAAATTGTAGGTATTGATTTTAGCTAGCTGTTATTTGATGCATAATTCTGCTAAAATATATTTTAGGATATTTTTACTAGTATGTATATTGACTAAGACTAGAATACATTGTTATAATATCATTTATAATTTTGGTAACTAATATTCTAATATATTTATATTTCTTTGATAATAATTTTATCTAAGTATAAATTTACTAAATCCACCTGCTAGATAGAATATGTATAGTTGGCTACTATATATAGCAAACTTAATTAGTTAGTTATTGCTATCTAGAGTTTAACCTAATAAATTGTACAAAATATAACAGGTGATTTACAACCATGCAGTACTACTCTCGTGCAACCAAACCGAGGCAAGTACACTGACTCGATTTGTATTCTGTATTTCTGTCTTACTTTCATGTGCCATGTTCTCATATCGGACACGAGATACACACGATTGTCTTGTACATTGTTCATTGCTTGTGAGTCATTGTTATTGCGGGGATTGGGAGAAATATTAGCTTTTGTGTGACCACACCCAACATAGGTAATTGTGGATAGCCTAATCGTATAATTCACGTACGATGAAGCCGTACCATGTAGAATTGATTGACTCATTGACTCATTGATTGATTGTGTTCCTAAGCCGGTCACACATTAGTTTTTAATATTTCAAATTGTCACACTTGCATATTGATTGTCGTGATTCATTGCCTTGTACATTGATAGCTGTGTTCATTGTCTAGCATATTGATTGTCGTCCATTGCCTGCAGTTTCATATTTCATCTCTGGTACCGTAGTTCATTTCCTGTTCTGTTATTCTGGTATTCTGGTTTCACCTTGTATTCTGTACTACAGATTACATTGTATATTATCTGGTCAGGGTTGTACTTTGCTCTTTTCCTGACAGGATACGTTGCAGGTGAGTAGGAGACCACATGGAGCATGTGATGGCACTGGTTATTACAGCTTTTATTTTATTTATTTTTCTGGAGATTGTATCTTGGAGATTCATTATTGTATATTTATTTCATTTGACCGGATTTGTCTCCGGCTGACATTGTACTAAAATAACTTGAGGGATATTGGTGATCTTTTTGGAAACGTTATAAAAGCTGTATTTGTTTATATTACATTGTGACTTGGAGTTTTTCTTAGTATTGTACAGCTTATTTCGTCGTGTCCATCGAAGAAGGCTGGGCGTGTCCGACTCGTATCCTATTATTCGGGAGCGGGTCGTGACATATTTTTAGTGGTGGCCCATGCAGGTCTATCCTAATGACACTTAGGCTATAAAGTGTTATTGGAGGACCAGCGAAGCTAAGAAAAACTCATCACAGCATAGGATTCGTGGAAAATTGTTACGGGTATGGTTTTACTAAAATTTCTTATAGTTAGGCCTATCTAATCAATTTTCTGTTTTGCAGGGTGGTTTACACATGCAACACTAAGGTTATCAATTTTTCTGCACTTTAAACTTCTGAGGTTATTTCCTATATGCATTTTGCTAGTATAACTAGTTGATTACTAATAGCTGATCTGTCTTTAGATTTTCTCGTAGCACGTGGAATTTTTCCTAAAATTTCTTATTGTTATTCAAAAACCTTGTTTCTAATTTGATATTTTATTTCCTATGGAGATTTGTTTTTGTCTTACTGTTTATGTTCTTATAAAACTTAATGTTTTCTAAAAAGCAGATATTTACATCATTTTCCATCATGATTATAACTTTTGGAATTTATTTGAATTTTCATAAACTCTTTTGAAATTTATGTCAAAGTTGAAAGAGTATTCAACAACCTACTATGGCGTGGCAGATGCGCACTGCAGTCATTTATCTGGATTACGGAGACCGCAAGTTCACTGCAGCCAGTTGCGCACTGGCGAGGCAGGAGCTCTAGGTCAAAGTAATTTCAGGTATTCATAGGTTCTCGAATATTATTGAGGCTATGTCCTAATCATAATATTTTGATCTCTTCAGTTGTTTCGATAAAATGGGTAAAGTTGATAGAAATATTCGATACTCAATACTATTTTGAATCATTGAGCCAATGGTTCACTGCAGTCAGATGTACACTACACTGGCGGGGTAGGAACCATATGTAAGTGATTTCATATATGTATGTTTTTCGGATACTATTGAGACTATATTCGTGTTATATACCATGTTGATCTCTTACCACAATTTGGCAACTTTATCAAATCATCTTGATATTGACCTTATCTTAATCTCTGCAAATTGATTTCATCTTCTTCTGATTTATCTTAGAAATTTATCCTTTCTTTAATATTTGTTAGTCTAATTTCTTTTATGGTTTAATTTAGCGTATTGTACTAATTTTGTTAAATGGTTCCATATTTTGATAGCTAATTTTGAAAATTTATTGTTTTATATCTAATCGTATCATTTCCATAGTTATCGTATTTTAGCTCTTATCAAGCTCAAATAATTTTGATCATTTTTATCGTGTTTAAAATTTTAGTCATAGCCATGCTAGTTATACAAAACGTTTTTATTGGATTGGGTCATAAATTCATGATTGTCATTTTGGTGCTATTTTTACTATGTAAATTTTTTTATTATTCTCATGTTTAGGATTTATCATGCCTAGATTTTAAAATTTGAGCATTTTTAGAAATCGTGATTTTACGATCCTATGTTTAGCTAATTTTAATCATTTTCAAGTTTTGAATTTGGTAAATCTTAATAGTGTTTATTATGCCATTTGAAATTTCGATGACGAAATTTTTGTAAGGGGGGTAGATTTGTAACTCCCTGAATCAAGTTTGGTAAATTTTTGAGATTTTCCTAAATTATTTTTGGTTAACATTATTTTCTTATGAAAAACCAAATTTTACTTTGATTTATTTTATCCTGTTAATACAATTATTTTATAGTAAATATTACTACTTTGGATTTCAGTTATTTTATTGATACTCTTATTAATAGGCTTGGGCCCACCATGCTAGTGAGAAAATTGGTCTATTGACAAACCTACCCTTTTATTTCTGTCATATTGGTTATTAACTATTTTATAAATATTTAATAATTATTATGTTAAGAAATTTATTGATAATGAGCTATACATATTATTTAGTTGATAGTATAAAGTTTAATTAATGAGTTTAAATAATTTAGTCATGTTTTATTATGGGTAATAAAGATCATATTTTTCTTAATAATAAATTCTGGAGTTTCTTCATTTTATTCTTCAACTATTTTTCTATAGGCTTTATTTCTGGCCCATTCTAATTAATTAGGAGATTAATTAAATTTGTTTTAGAATTTGAAATCTGTTTCTATTTTATCTGTTCTTTTGAAAATTTGTTGGGTATTTTGATTTCGAAAAAATGTTGGAGGGAACATTGCAATTTTGGAAATCCTGTTCCTACTGATTTTGAAAAACCTGTTATTATTATTTTGAATTTTGAAAATCAGTTACAACTATTTTCCTATGCCCTCAGATCTGTCTCTAATTACAGCATTTCCACTATACTAATACACCCAGATCTACCCTAATTTACATCACTGCCATTACTTAATATACCCCCAGATCTAATGTTAATTACAACTATGCCACTACATTATATTATTATAAATACAGTGTAATATTTTATTATTATGTCACACAATTCTATGCTCTGACACTGTCAGTCTCTTTTTCTCTCTCTCAACACGTCACCCACTCTCTCCCTTCTCTCTCTCTCTCCTCTCTAGCCTTTCCCGGCTGAGCACCACCGCTCGTCGGAGTTCGACTTCACCGCCCGTCGCTGAAGCCAGCCCGCCGTCGGTCCGAAGCCGTCTTCCCGAGAGTCGAGACTGCAGTACTCTCGACTGCTGAGCCTGGGTCTCGGAGACCAAGCTTCCTCGGTACGTGCATCATCTAGGAGATCGTGCCACCGCCTCTCTGAGCCGACGCCTCGTAAAGCCCGTCGTACCTTCGAGTTTCGAGCGCGCCCCTTCGGTTCCCGAGGAGTCCGCAACTCGCCTTGATCCTTATGCCACCGCCATCAGTGCTGAGCGCCGAGCCCGAGGAGACCCCGTCGTCGCCTCGAAGTCGGTGCAGAGGCCAGATCCGTCGCCGGAGAGCCACCGTCTCAACCGTGCCGTCGTCTCTTTCAGATCTGGTCTGGATCTGAAGTTTTCGTAGCCGCCGTTGTCAAGATCAGACGTAGACCGGAGCGCCACCGAAGAGTCGCCATCTGGAGGAGATCCGTCGTCTGGAGCCGAGGATCGACATCCCCGCCGGCCGGGGAGTCTTCGACTTGATCTTCTCGAACCCCCTCTTGTTCTTCATGGTTTTGCTTGTGTCTAGATCTAGGGTTTGTGAGGGTCTGGAGAAGAGTGAGGGTGGAGAATGAATTAGGGTTAGGGTTCCGGTTGTGAGCATTTGAGGAGTAGAACCTGGGATTTCTCATGGGGGTTCTGGTTTTGTGCGGTCGGAGAAGAAGTGCACGGGCTAGGGTTTCAGCGAGAGGAAGAAGACGAACTGGTGATGGAGTTAGGGTTCTGGAGTTTTAGGGCTTTGGCCATAGGAAGATGAAGAGGAAGGGACTGGAAAGAAGGCTGCGGCCATAAAAGACTAGGTTGTGCAGAAAATATTTAGGGTTTGGAAGCGGTCTTGAAGAGGAAGAAGACGAAGCTGGCGGCTGAGTATAGAAAATAAGGGAAGAGAGAGAATGAGAAGAGGGTTAATATCTGAGGCTATTGGGTCGGGTTTTTGGGCCACAGAGTCGGGCTAAGGAATTTGTTTACAAAATTAAGTTTAAATTTGTTAATGAATATATAAGCTGGGTTATGTTAGGGATTAGAAGTTGGGCCAGGTTTGTGGACCGGGTTATTTGGCCAGAAGGAAAAATGAATATACTGGTGTTGATTTTAGTTTTAACAAAATTTTGGTTAGTGAAAATGGGCTGGTGACATATAGGTTGGAGCAATGGGCTGGACTGAGTGCTGGGCTGGGTTCATTTATTAGCTTCTTTTAGTTGTTAATTTAGTATTTGGACTGTGGGCTATGCTTTGGGCTGGGTTGATGCATTTTAGTAAATATAGTTGATAATTAATTAATTGGTTCTAGTATTATTTAATATTAATTTTTGTCACCCCCAGTTTTCAGAAACAGAGGTATTTTTATCATTTTACATTTTTGAATATTTTTAAAATTTATTTTATTATTTATGATATTATTTTGGGGTTGAAATTTATTTTATTATTTATGATATTGTTTTGGGGTTATTTGAGTCGGGTTCGAATTTCAACTCAATCCGACTTGAAACGGGGACCCAGGGGTAGTTTGACTCTAGTGAGACCCACACACTAGTTAGGCATGGCCCACATGATATTAATTTTAGTCCACATGATAGAAATATTTTAGTTAGAGGTTAGACTAATTATTATGGATAAGATTAGTGTGATTAGAGACTTTAGAATGACTAATTTAGCCCCAACCAATTAGCCCTTTCCTAATACTCATAGAATAGGTTAGTGGGGGCATTTTGGACCTTACCATAATAGGACAAATAGCCCCATATGGCCAGCCACTTTGGGAGAGGATAGGCTTAAGTTCATTTCATTATTCTCATCCACACTCTCTCTTGTTCTTTCCCAAATTTCTAGAGAGCAATCCCTAGCAATTTTTCCACCAAATTCTTCCATTTCGCCACCAAAACTTCTTCTTTCCTTCTCCATTCTAGCCAAGGAGGAAGCTACCCAAGTTTGGAAGGATTCGGAGCTCGTTCGAGTCCTTTTGGAATCTCTACGTGTCGGTGTCGCTCCGGGAAGGCTTTTCTTCGATTCGATCTACCGGGAGGTATAAATCCCTTCTCCTTTTCATTTTCTCATGCATATAGGTCTATTTTGAACCCATAGGAATGACCCCCATGGTTGTATCTCCATTTGTGTCCATTTTGTGTCCATTTGGAGGTCATAGGAGTGTCCTTTGTGTTGTGGTTGTGTCCATGTGGGAAAACCCCAAATTTGGACACACTATGTGTTGTTGTTATGTATGAATGAATTATTACATGTTTAATCTCATATTTTTGTATTGGAGATGTGTTCTATAGTGTCTCATATATATATATATATATATATATATATATATATATATATATATATATATATATATATATATATATATATATATATATATATATATATATATATATATATATATTAGTGTAGAGAGTGAGTTCTTGATATATTATGTTATATACTTGTGTTCTTTTGTCTCAAACTACCCAAATCCGTCATGATTTTTATCCACGTTTTTAATTTCAGCCCTAACTTAGAAATGTCATAACTTCTAGCTCAAAGCTCGGTTTAATCTCCCGTATTTTTTAAAAGAAGCGTATTGAAGTTAGCTTTCCAAAAACATATATTAATAGGCCTAATTCTTTCTGTAACTTTCTGGAGAATTATTTGAGTGTCAGTTGTACGAAAGACAAACGCGTTCTCGGTGTTTTCGCGATTCCGGGAGTTTCCGGAAATGAAAACGCGATCCGTTTGAAGTTTCGGAAAGCTAACACATAGATCTATAACATACTTTAATTCTAGATTTTAATTCATACTGAGATGGTACAATATTGATTATTAGTAGGAGTTACTATTTGGCATATGCATTTTGTGCACCCTTGTGTGTAATATAATATTCTATTTGATTTTAACCCCCTGTTAATGTATATACATTATGTAATTAAATAGAGAATGCAAGCATAAGTAAATGTTTAAATAAATGATGTATGAGTGTAAGTATCCTATCTAATGTAAGCATGTATAAGTATGGCGTGTAATGAATATGTAGGTTCCATAGTATGTAATGTATGGTGCATATAGTAGTACAAGAGATTAAATGAATGATGAATGAATGCAAGCATGAATGTAATGTAATAATATATGTAATGTATGCAATATACAAGTTAATAAGATATAATGTTCTATGTTAACACAAATCCTATATTACCTCATGTACCCCTTACACTATGTAGACACTATCACACTTGACACTTTGTTCACTTACACTTTGACACTCTTTGATATGTATACACTATGTATGCCCATTTAACCCTCACTTTCCCCTTTGCCATGTTCACATACACACACATAGCCTCTTAAATAAGTATTTATGAATACAGTTAACTTAGCTATGTATGTATATTATATATATGTTAGCATATTGTGATGTAATATATAAGTTTATATAACCATTTGAAATGCCATGATTAAAGACCTAATGTTGAATACCAATATATGCATGTGTATATATGTGTAGACATATATAGTTTAAAGTAATAGATTACCTAGTGTATATCCAATGTGAATTCTTGTCTATTTGAGTATTGAATAATTGCATGCTATATAGAGTTGGGTGTATGTTGGCTTGTATAGCCTTGTATTGATGTGTACTTGCTAGGATAGTCTTGGTTAGGCCTAGTAAGACTTGCTGGGTTAGGATATGACCTAGTTTGACCTAGTTTGACTAGTGCAGTTGACCAGAGTTGACCAAGGATTGACTTTGGCCTAGTTTGACCTAGTTCATGTAGAATATATTGTAGTGCTTTATATTACCCTTCTGGACATATTGTGACTTGTGCTGTTCCAATTAGGAGCCAGACACCTTGTAACCTGTGTTGCTTTAAATAGGACTCTGTGGCTTCAGTCGGACCCCCTATACTTATCAGCTGTTCAGGTTATCAGGCGAGTACATTCTCTGATCGTTTCATACTTGTCACGAATTATATTCTCGCTCTAGATTACTTTTACTTGATGCTGTCACGTTATCATCACGGATTGGTACTATACGGATCTCTTCTTGGGATGTTACCCCCTTAGCGGGCGCATCGGATACTTTATGACATGTGTTTCATGTACATCATGTATTCCTTGCTTCTGCGTTATTCATGTACACTCATGTTCTCTCATGTTCTTACATGTACGTTCATGTACGTACTCTCATGTTCTTTCATGTACGCTCATGTTTCCTCATGTGTTTCTTGTATAACCAAAACATCATGTCCGTAACGTAACTTGAATAGATCCTTGTGTATTGATTATGGGTAGGGGTGAGTATAAATGGTCATGTGATTTATCCATCATGTACACTCTGTTACTTTTCATGTTCATCATGTACAACCTAAGCCAATTACATGCCATCTCGTACTCTAAATCACTAGTCACTTACAGTTCTTACTTATCATGTATATATATTTCCAGTTATCAAATATCTCTTCTGTTTTTATGTACATCTTCTTACAGCATTTCAAGTATCTTATTCTATTGCCTGCTTAATATTTCCTAACATGATATGAACTGCATGAGATGTATTGTGCTCGCTCCTGTCCTGACTGGACCTGTTGATAAATTTTACAGATAGCTTGGGATTGCCTGCTAGCCTAGAGGAGACACAGTAGAGGTTGTTTAGATAGTTATTTCATTTTGTTGGGAGTTGTATTTACTTTGTGGATTACTGTATTTGAGTTTTGAGATGTATTTCTGGGTTTTGTATCTTAGACACTTAGACTTCTATCTCCTGTATCTCTTTTGGATTTTATGTTTTATCTATCCTCATTATGCTCTACCTTAGATGTGATTGAGACTGTATCAGCTATGTCACCCCCATTCGGGGAGTATAAACTGTTTATCCTTATACTGCTAGATGTATGAGACCTAGGACAGCGTTCTACCGCCGACACTGCGGCGTAGGCTGGGCGTTGTTACGTTCTCGTGCCCTTACTCTAGGGTACGGGTCGTGACACGTTTTTAGTGGTGGCCCATGCAGGTCGAGTTTATGTAGTGGTATTCGAACTAGAGTACCACTACAGCCTGCAGTAGGAATAGGATATATTTTGAAGGTACTCAATCACGGTTAGGATTCCTTGAGAGATTTCTGGGACGACCCTTGAGAATCTTATTTTAACTTCGATTTGAAATCTGTTTTTCTCTGATTTGATTTACCTTTACTTCCTGTTATTGAACTTGATTTTGATGGATTATTGTTGAATTTTGAATCTTGATGTTAGTGGTTGAATTTGAGTCTGTATTTTTATAATTTTTGATGGATTATTATTGAATTTTGAATCTTGATGTTAGTTGTTGAATTTGAGTTTGTATTTATATGTATATGTACATTTTTTTGGAACTAAGGTATAACCTGATAACATACTTGATAAGGACAGTGAGAAAGGTAAAAGTCTACTTTATTATGGAATTTAGAATTTATTGCAGTCATATTTGCTAGCATGACAAGGACGTAGAGCCTGATATAGCTATACTTATCTTAGTTATAAAATCTAGATTTTCTTGCAGCCATACCGGACGGCGTGGTAAGAATTCTAGATAACATGATTATAGGGTGTATGCCTTATTATGGACTCTATCGTTTATTGCAGCTATGCTTATTGGCGTGGCAGAATTCTGACAACATAATTTCAAGAAGACGCATATGATTATCAGATTGTACCTTAAATATTTTTGAACATGTTTTCTCTACTTTTGTTTCAGTCCTTCAAAAAAAAAAGAGAGAATTGTTATTTGTTATTTTGTTTTGTTTCTCATTTATTTAACTTAGGAGTAGCTTTAGCTGTTTTTATAAACTTTGTGTAACTTCTTACTATAAAATTCTTCTTAATACAATGAATCGATAATTTTGCTAGACTTTATCTTGGATTTGAAAATTTAGCTCTGGATTTCAAAATGGGTTTTTCTTTTAAACAGATAAGCAAAAACAGATTTTATCGTTATTTCTTTCTTGCTATTATTCTTGTATTAAATAATAATAATAATACTGTCTTGATTACGTCAATCACCTGCTTGCAACCTTGGTAGGAATCTAATTGTTGGTCTTAATGTAGAATTAAAATTTTATATTGGGACATGAGAATATATGAATATATATAGTGGACACTTTCCTGACACTTATGCATGCTACACTTGATTTCCACCTATCTGAATACATATTAATATGTCGTTAATGTTTAAATTTTCAAAACCCCAATATTTCCGATTCTCTGCTTTTCCTAGCTTAACTCGTAATTTAAATATAAAATTTCATGATAATAGTTTTATTTATATCACTGCACATGTATGTTATACGTAGGGTTTCAATTCAAAAAAAAATTTTGGTTGAGTTTTGTGTTTAAATTTGTCAAATCTGAGACTGTGTTCATATTAACCCTTAATACGGGATTTTAAATGTTAGTTCAAATTGATTAATTTAAATGTAATATTTAGAGCTGTGTACATTGTTGTTGTAGGGATATAAATTTAGGTTCCATATTCTTACATGTTAGGTTGTGATAAACATTGAGTTGGTTTTGATGTGCAAATTCTCCAAAATCCTAAAAACTGAATACATGTTAACATTTTTACATTGATTTCCATGTTTAGTTCAATTTCAGATTTAACACGTAATATTGAACTGTATGCGTAGATAAATGTATTGATAGTATATTAGGGTTTTATTTCTATCATGTTAGGATGTATTGAGAGCATTGAGATTAGTTGTGATGTTTCAAACTCCTAAAATTTGAAATTGTATTATGTTAATATTGTACTGGTTTAAATGTTAGCTTATTTTTAGATTTTGTATGTAAATGCTGAACTAAAACTGGGTTTAACCTTTCAATACTAAGCTATAACCCTGTACAAGGACACACACCCTAACTTAGTATACCCTGTCATGTAACCTAACTCTTCCTCTCTATGTCATGATTATATATCTATATAGATATATATAGAGCTTAGGTATACATGTTATAATGTATATACATACATAACTAAATCTCTACCTCTTTATATATACATATATATATGGTTAGCCATGCATGTTATGAACAAATGAGTTGTGTATTGTAGATTGTTTAACCAATATGCCATGATTAGTGTAACTTGATAGTTACTGTTTGGAACCCCAAATCCTCCTATGCACTTTCATGTATATTTCACATACACACACGCCTATTATCTAACCATATGAACATGTCCACATACACCCATACACACACGAACTACATAACTTGTACATAATGCTAGCTTTTCCCTCTCTAACACTATATATATAAATATATTGTGATTGGATTTTCATGCAATTGGCTTTCATTCTTTAACTTTTGATTTTGATTTTCTTGAATAGTACCCCTTATTAGATAAATGGAAGTTAACTTTATTTTATTTTGATAAGTACCAGTTTTCATATAGGATGGTAGACTGCCTTACAGTCTTGATGATTGTTATTTCTGTATCTTTTTTCTAGTTTAGCACCCTAGATTGCTTGTGTGTTTTGATACCATATGACCGTTTTGGTTTAGCATGACTAGTATACCTAGATGAGACTTTCACTACCACCGTATGCCATGATCCTGTATGTCATCCTTTTAAATCGTATGATTGTTTAAGTTCTGAGACTTTGATTGTGGGGGGTTTGACCTAGAAGGAGTATGAACATTTTAATTTTGAGGATGAAATTTTTCTAAGGTGGGTAGACTTGTAACACCCAGTTCTCTAAAATGAGGATAATTTTAAAATTTTGTAATTTTAATCATTTATTGATTTGACATTTAAATCATGATATGATTTTTGGTAATTTTTAAATTATTTTAAAACTATTTAAAATCATGACTTGTGATTTTGATGTTTTGCTAGTGAAACCCTAGAGACTGTTTGACCTAGAGCCTAACCATGTGATTAGGATATTTTTATGTCATTTCTGGCCTATGGATATTTTGTATTTGACCTCTTTGAATTATTTTGATATTTATTGCGTTGGTGATTGTTGATTTTGATCTTTGATAGGTGTGATTTTGTGATGGTTTTGTGTTCGTATCGGACACGTATCAGTTTCTATTTACAAATGTTTAATGTGCCTCAAAGAAATTTTTTTTATTGCTGATTTTTTTTGAAAAGTATTTGAATGAGATTGTTTTCTGCATGTGTTTCCTGTGATTGCTTTGTTTTAATTTCGAGGACGAAATTTTTTTAAGGTGGATAGATTTGTCACCCCCAGTTTTCAGAAACAGGGGTATTTTTGTCATTTTATATTTTTGAATATTTTTAAAATTTATTTTATTATTTATGATATTATTTTGGGGTTGAAATTTATTTTATTATTTATGATATTGTTTTGGGGTTATTTGAGTCGGGTTCGAATTTTAACTCAATCCGACTTGAAACGGGGACCCAGGGTAGTTTGACTCTAGTGGGACCCACACACTAGTTAGGCATGGCCCACATGATATTAATTTTAGTCCACATGATAGAAATATTTTAGTTAGAGGTTAGACTAATTATTATGGATAAGATTAGTGTGATTAGAGACTTTAGAATGACTAATTTAGCCCCAACCAATTAGCCCTTTCCTAATACTCATAGAATAGGTTAGTGGAGGCATTTTGGACCTTACCATAATAGGACAAATAGCCCCATATGGCCAGCCACTTTGGGAGAGGATAGGCTCAAGTTCATTTCATTATTCTCATCTACACTCTCTCTCTTGTTCTTCCCCAAATTCCTAGAGAGCAATCCCTAGCAATTTCTCCACCAAATCCTTCCATTTCGCCACCAAATCTTCTTCTTTCCTTCTCCATTCTAGCCAAGGAGGAAGCTACCCAAGTTTGGGAGGATTCGCAGCTCGTTCGTGTCCTTTTGGAATCTCTACGTGTCGGTGTCGCTCCGGGAAGGCTTTTCTTCGATTCGATCTACCGGGAGGTATAAATCCCTTCTCCTTTTCATTTCCTCATACATATAGGTATATTTTGAACCCATAGGAATGACCCCCATGGTTGTATCTCCATTTGTGTCCATTTCGTGTCCATTTGGAGGTCATAGGAGTGTCCTTTGTGTTGTGGTTGTGTCCATGTGGGAAAACCCCAAATTTGGACACACTATGTGTTGTTGTTATGTATGAATGAATTATTACATGTTTAATCTCATATTTTTGTATTGGAGATGTGTTCTATAGTGTCTCATATATATATATTAGTGTAGAGAGTGAGTTCTTGATATATTATGTTATATACTTGTGTTCTTTTGTCTCAAACTACCCAAATCCGTCATAATTTTTATCCACGTTTTTAATTTCAGCCCTAACTTAGAAATATCATAACATCTAGCTCAAAGCTCGGTTTAATCTCCCGTTTTTTTAAAAGAAGCGTATTGAAGTTAGATTTCCAAGAACATATATTAATATGCCTAATTCTTTCTGTAACTTTCTGGAGAATTATTTGAGTGTTAGCTGTACGAAAGACAAACGCGTTCTCGGTGTTTTCGCAATTCCGGGAGTTTCCGGAAACGAAAATACGATCCGTTTGAAGTTTCGAAAAGCTAACACATAGATCTATAACATACTTTAATCCTAGATTTTAATTCATGCTAAGATGGTACAGTATTGATTATTAGTAGGAGTTACTATTTGGCATATGCATTTTGTGCACCCTTGTGTGTAATATAATGTTCTATTTGATTTTAACCCCTGTTAATGTATATACATTATGTAATTAAATAGAGAATGCAAGCATGAGTAAATGTTTAAATAAATGATGTATGAGGTGTAAGTATCCTATCTAATGTAAGCATGTATAAGTATGGCGTGTAATGAATATGTAGGTTCCATAGTATGTAATGTATGGTGCATATAGTAGTGCAAGAGAATAAATGAATGATGAATGAATGCAAGCATGAATGTAATGTAATAATAGATGTAATGTATGCAATATACAAGTTAATAAGATGTAATGTTCTATGTTAACACAAATCCTATATTACCTCATGTACCCCTTACACTATGTAGACACTATCACACTTGACACTTTGTTCACTTACACTTTGACACTCTTTGATATGTATACACTATGTATGCCCATTTAACCCTCACTTGCCCCTTTGCCATGTTCACATACACACACATAGCCTCTTAAATAAGTATTTATGAATACAGTTAACTTAGCTATGTATGTATATTATATATATGTTAGCATATTGTGTTGTAATATATAAGTTTATATAACCATTTGAAATGCCATGATTATAGACCTAATATTGAAAACCAATATATGCATGTGTATATATGTGTAGATATATATAGTTTAAAGTAATAGATTACCTAGTGTATATCCAATGTGAATTCTTGCCTATTTGAGTATTGAATAATTGCATGCTATATAGAGTTGGGTGTATGTTGGCTTGTATAGCCTTGTATTGATGTGTGCTTGCTAGGATAGTCTTGGTTAGGCCTAGTAAGACTTGATGGGTTAGGACATGACCTAGTTTGACTAGTGCAGTTGACCAGAGTTGACCAAGGGTTGACTTTGGCCTAGTTTGACCTAGATTCATGTAGAATACATTGTAGTGCTTTATATTACCCTTCTGGACATGTTGTGACTTATGCTGTTCCAATTAGAAGCCAGACACCTTGTAACCTGTGTTGCTTTAAATAGGACTCTGTGGCTTCAGTCGGACCCCCTATACTTATCAGCTGTTCAGGTTATCAGGCGAGTACATTCTCTGATCGTTTCATACTTGTCACGAATTATATTCTCGCTCTAGATTACTTTTACTTGATGCTGTCACGTTATCATCACGGATTGGTACTATACGGATCTCTTCTTGGGATGTTACCCCCTTAGCGAGCGCATCGGATACTTTATGACATGTGTTTCATGTACATCATGTATTCCTTGCTTCTGCGTTATTCATATACACTCATGTTCTCTCATGTTCTTACATGTACGTTTATGTACTCTCATGTTCTTTCATGTACGCTCATGTTTCCTCATGTGTTTCTTGTATAACCAAAACATCATGTCCGTAACGTAACTTGAATAGATCCTTGTGTATTGATTGTGGGTAGGGGTGAGTATAAATGGTCATGTGATTTACCCATCATGTACACTCTGTTACTTTTCATGTTCATCATGTACAACCTAAGCCAATTACATGCCATCTCGTACTCTAAATCACTAGTCACTTACAGTTCTTACTTATCATGTATATATATTTCCAGTTATCAAATATCTCTCATGTTTTCATGTACATCTTCTTACAGCGTTTCAAGTATCTTATTCTATTGCCTGCTTAATATTTCTTGACATGATATGAACTGCATGAGATGTATTGTGCTCGCTCCTGTCCTGACTGGACCTGTTGATAAATTTTACAGATGGCTTGGGATTGCCTGCTAGCCTAGAGGAGACACAGTAGAGGTTGTTTAGATAGTTATTTCATTTTGTCGGGAGTTGTATTTACTTTATGGATTACTGTATTTGAGTTTTGAGATGTATTTCTGGGTTTTGTATCTTAGACACTTAGACTTCTATCTCCTGTATCTCTTTTGGATTTTATGTTTTATCTATCCTCATTATGCTCTACCTTAGATGTGATTGAGACTGTATCTGCTATGTCACTCCCATTCGGGGAGTATAAACTGTTCATCCTTATACTGCTAGATGCATGAGACCTAGGACAGCGTTCTACCGCCGACACTGCGGCGTAGGCTGGGCGTTGTTACGTTCTCGTGCCCTTACTCTAGGGTGCGGGTCGTGACAATTTCATATTAGCAAATGTTTTACTACTATCAGGGCATAGAGTGTAGTAGGCCTATTTTAAATATTATTATTATCATTACCAATATTGTTATTAACATAGTAACTTGTAAAATATCTTAATAAATATTTTGCCAAAAATAGTTGCTACGAAGATTTTTTATAAATACTTAGAAATTGTAGGTATTGATTTTAGCTAGCTATTATTTGATGCATATTTCTGCTAAGACTAGAATACATTGTTATAATATCATTTATAATTTTGGTAACTAATATTCTAATATATTTATATTTCTTTGATAATAATTTTATCTAAGTATAAATTTACTAAATCCACCTACTAGATAGAGTATGTATAGTTGGCTACTATATATAGCAAACTTAATTAGTTAGTGATTGCTATCTAGAGTTTAACCTAATAAATTGTACAAAATATAACAGGTGATTTACAACCACGCAGTACTACTCTCGTGCAACCAAACCGAGGCAAGTACACTGACTCGACTTGTACTATGTATTTTTGTCTTACTTTCATGTGCTATGTTCTCATATCGGACACGAGATACACACGATTGTCTTGTACATTGTTCATTGCTTGTGAATCATTGTTATTGCAGGAATTGGGGGAAATATTAGTTTTTGTGTGACCACACCCAACATAGGTAATTGTGGATAGTCTAATCGTACAATTCACGTACGATGAAGTCGTACCTTGTAGAATTGATTGACTCATTGATTGATTGTGTTCCTAAGCCGGTCACACATTAGTTTTTAATATTTCAAATTGTCACACTTGAATATTGATTGTCGTGATTCATTGCCTTGTACATTGATAGCCGTGTTCATTGTCTAGCATATTGATTGTCGTCCATTGCCTGCAGTTTCACATTTTATCTCTGGTACCGTAGTTCATTTCCTGTTCTGTTATTCTGGTATTCTGGTTTCACCTTGTATTCTGTACTACAGATTACATTATATATTGTCTGGTCAGGGTTGTACTTTGCTCTTTTCCTAACATGATACGTTGCAGGTGAGTGGGAGACCACATGGAGCATGTGATGGCACTGGTTATTGCAGCTTTTATTTTATTTATTTTTCTGGAGATTGTATCTTGGAGATTCATCATTGTATATTTATTTCATTTGACCGGATTTATCTCCGGCTGACATTGTAGTAAAATAACTTGATGGATATTGGTGATCTTTTTGGGAACCTTATAAAAGCTGTGTTTGTTTACATTATATTGTGACTTGGAGTTTTTCTTAGTATTGTACAGCTTACTTCGTCGTGTCCATCGATAAAGGCTGGACGTGTCCGACTCGTATCCGATTATTCGGGAGCGGGTCGTGACAGGTACTCTGACACGGTGAATGACGATCGTGCAAGTGTTATCGTTCTGATGGATGCAATACTTAGGACCTTGGTTGAAATGAATGTTGGTTGAAAATAATCGTGTCTTGATGGTTACGCGGATATCCACAGCGTCGACATTCTTGTCTTGCGCGAGAACAACTCTAGCCTCGCACATGTATTGCGTCAAATTTGGGGTGGTCGTTCCGCGTGAGCGCTGACATGGTGATTCATGTCGCGGGAATGATCGAACTCGGAAAATCGGAACGTGGCAACTTTGATTGTTTCGACTTGTGGTTTGATGCGAAGGTGAATTCGAGGATTTGTAGGACTTTTGATTGACGAATGAATGAAACTTGAGGATTGAGTAGGTCCAATCCACACATCGAGAATGAACTAGTCTAGACACAAACAAGAGTTACATCCCGATAAGGATGATTATCCTGCAGGAGCGCGCATGGTGATTCATGCCCACCATGGATAATCTGACTCGCGTGAGATCGGGGCGTGGCATATTGTTAAGTCAGACGATCTTGTGATCGATTACGAGAATTGGGATAAATGACTTAGGGAGTATGAAATGTGAATTATGGTTTAGCGATGAATCATGTCGTAGCATGCTTGACTTGGAAGGATTGATAGGCGGATTACGTCGAACGTGTTCGAAGAGATAGACTATGCAAAATGGCTTGATGAACGAACGCTATTGATATGACGTAGGATTGGTTGAAACGTGAGTTATCGTAGGATGGCTTTACTGAACGACTCGGACCCCGTGCGACGAATATTAGGATGTGAGTAGGAAATCTGTGCTCGATGTTTAGAAATCGGAGTGATGCGAGCTTGGGTAGAAAACCCCGTACTATCAACTTGGTTTGACCTTAGGATGGGGTCAGTGTTGATATCAATGTTTGGGAACTATGATTCCAATACTGACGGATTGACATAGCCTAGCAGTTAGGCAGACGTTCCGATGCGAAGCGATAGAAATTGTGGAGGCACCACTCGTGAGTCTAGGTTGACATGCATGTATATCAAGGACGCTTGAATATGTGCACGATCCGACTCGAGTGATGATTGGCGGATTCTCTATCACGAGGCTTGGCTGAAATACATGTATTTCGGGGACGCCTGGAATATGTGCACGATGCAACTAAGTGATACGTTGAATCAAGTGAGACTTGAGGAACGGAAAAGTGTCGAAGATTTTGAGATCGTGAGTTTCGAAGAAATGTTGATGGTAATGCGATCATTGAATTGAGACGAGTTTGAATGTTGATTAGTCGGTTGGTGTGCCTTACGACTAAGTTAGCGATAAGCACGAGCGTGGCTCGGATTGAGGGAACGCATAGAGTAGTGTGTGCGAGAAATGTAGGATGTTGAATCAAGTTATAAGCCGATAAGTGTACTCAGTAAGCTTCGAGGTCGAAACTTTTTCTGAGTGGTGTATGATGTAGTGCCCCGACCCGCTCAGTCAATCGGAGGAATTGAAGCGCCGACGGCATTCGGACTTAGCCTTACAACGGCGACTCGAAGACATCGCTCGGTCAACGCGACCGCTCGCTCAGGTGGGATAGTTTCGGTGAACTTGCCTCATCTTAGCCTTCACTTAATAAATCGTATGTTTTCAACTTGCACAATAGGCTTGATAATAAAAGAGACGAATCCACATAGCTAAGGGAAGAATCCCGACGTGTCGAATCGAGTTTAGAACATGGAAAACGTCCCACGGTCGACTTAGAATTGAAAATGACATTCGATCCTTCGTTCCGTGGCTTGGAAGAAGAAAAAGTTGGTCTTCGTCACAAGCTAAGAGTTAGCCTAAGTCATAGGCGTCGTCCGCGTAAATACTCGATAAAGCATGCACGTTTCCTCGTAGCTAGGCTCGGCGTAGCCTTGGTCGTCCTACGAGCTAATTTGTATCGCACGACTTATGGCATGAGTTTAGGTACCCAAAGACCTTGGTTGTTCAAGTTGAGCACATGCTCGGTCCCACGGTTCTACAGCTGCATATAGCCATTTGTTTCTACGGTCTTAAGGTTCGTCACATAGAGTATGAGGCGGTCCCTCGGTTGGGAGTCTCACGTTCCTGTGCACGTTAAGAAGTATGAGGCGGTCCGTCGGTTGGGAGCCTCTCGTTCCTATGCACGTTAAGAGGTATGAGGCGGTCCCTCGGTTGGGAGTCTCGCGTTCCTATGCACGTTAAGAAGTATGAGGCGGTCCCTCGGTTGAGAGTCTCACGATCCTGATGCACGTTATGCAAAGTGTGGCTCAGAGCACAAGTTGCTAAGTATAGTTTCAGTCGTACCAACAAATTAGGCCATGTATTTACGTGAGTCTAGATGTCTTGTAGGTGCGTAGTCATTGGACAACTTATCGACAAGGATTTCTGCCTAGACTGGTTATACGCCGGGGCACCGGGCCCAGTCGTCCTAGGGGGTAGACGTTATAGCAGCGCACGTATTGCGTGGGTAGTCGGGGGCTTTCAACAGGGCTCGCTACCTGCACTGGAGGACCCGCCGCCTACCCGAGCTATGTCCAGATGGCTTATCATGTCAGTGGCCTTTCATATAGATAATTAGCGTGCTAAACGGCTAATCTGCATGCACGGTGTCGATCGTAACAAAGGAAGTGTAAGCACGGTATGACTTGAGTTATAAAATGTGTGCTCGATTTGCACCCAAAGTATTATGAAGCCTAAGATTTGGCTATACGTAAAGACACGTGCTTCGGCACGAGATATGGTGTCGTGCTTGAGTTCTCAACACCGATTCTACAAGTTGGGTAGGACGTTTTCGAGTTAAGTCTGGAAGGGCCGTAAGGTGAGTTTGGTTAAGTCAGGTTAAGCTGTGAGGCACGACCTCGAAATATGAGGCACGGCCGCGTCGTCACAACACAAGTAGAGACAAGACTTAGCAAGGAGGCACTGCCTCAAAGACGAGCACGAATCGAGTTTATGGCACGACTAAGTCGTTACGTCCCAGAGTATGGCACGAAAGACAAGTATGAGTTGGTGCATTGACAATGCAAGCACGAGAAAGGTCTAGAGGCGAGGATAAGAAAGTTATCGGTACGATAGCACGATGACGGTCTAACGACACTAAATAGGCCGAGAGTCTATATCCTGAAATTGATCCTAAGGCAAGAGTAGAAAGACAATCGTAAAGGGTTTATGTTGTACAAAGTAAAATAAACGTGTTGGTTTTGTATGGGCGGGCGAGGAGCTCACTCCACCAGTACAGTTGAGTACTGACACTGTCACGACCCATTACCCAAATTGTTGGGCCGGACCAAGACATGTCCAGCTTACGCTTGGTTAAAGCGTAATAAGCTGTTCTAAGAATAGACAATAAAGGATCTAAGCAGCTAACAGTTCTAAAATTACATTTAAGGTTCATCACAACACAGCATCTATAAGCGAAGGTAACATAAACACAAACTTAATAATACACTTCCAAGTATCTAACTTGAGACAAAGTCTAGTATCCAAATATAAGTACAGACCAAAATCTAAGTCTCAAAACACATGAAAGATATCTAAGCAAGGTTCCCCGTTGGGGCCTTTTCTGGAGCTAAGGCCAGGTCCTCAATACAGTACCATAATATCAATCACATAGCATTTCCTTCTCGAAAAGTGAACCTACAACGTTATCCTGCTAGGATGGGAGCAAGTACAACCTCTACAACTAAAGTACTGAATATATAATGAAAGAGATGTACAACAAAAAACATGGTATAATAAGTCTATAAAATAGGAAATACTGGAAACATGGCCTCATGGTACAACTGGGATCACAGTATCATAGTAACATAGGGAATACGACATATCTGGAATCATAGTATGACTGGAATCACAGTATCATAGTAACATAGGGAACATGGCATCTCATAGTCTATCATGGCAAGGACATATATGTCATATAGACAGATGTATATATAATATTTAAAACTGTAGCAGGTACGTGATCGTCAATAGGTGTACAATGCGCTGTGGCACAATGTAAATAAAATATACATATGTACAAGTGTACAGGCATAGGTGTACCTTCGTACAAAAATGCTGGATAATGGCCTACGGTGCAGTATCATATAGAATAAAACTTTGCTCGGTATGAATAAGGGGGCATGATCACGTACGCTACTAACAGTTTCCCCATAACCCATATTCTAACATGTGAGAGATACTGAGATCGGTATAAAGCACAGTAGGTACTGATAGCAGTATAAAGCATAGTGAAACATGTACTGAGAACCAGTAAGAAGCATGTGAAGATATAAAAACTGTCCTAAACATGGCAGGTACTGAAAGTAATACAACATGTGAAGATTTAACTTGCTACATCAAGGATCAGTATTTTAACAGGGTTAATACATGTTCTAGCATTAAAAGACAGTAAATGAGTTTGTAGATGTACTTGTCTCGAGCAAAGTAAGAATACTAGTACGAAGATATAGATGTTCGATGTCCTGTCAATAATGATATACAAACTCAGCCTCTAAGTTATGATTAAGATTACTCTAGTGGTGTGACACGACTCCTAACTGGATACTAGCTAAGTGGGGACCTAGCATAAAAGTCTAATGTGGAGTGCCACTATATCCAAACTAATTTTCTAGGGTCTTTACACTAGTGCGGGATGAGGTCCAATATGTCTATAACTCAAAACAACACAAAATATTAAAAGTCGTAATTATTCAATAAATAAATCAAACTGTACACTGAGTTCCAACAATTTTTAAGATAGACAAAATGCTCAATTATATATAAAATAAAGTACCAAAATGATCCTTGTTAATTATAGAAATTTATACTAATTTTTTTGGAATTTATAAACCCTTATAAATAATTATTAAAAATCAGCAAACACATGTATCCTGAAAATAAATTCTATTTTCCTATTTTTATAAAATACCAAAAGTACTTATTAAATACTAGAAAAGTTATAATAATTTAGCTAAATTAACATAGTATTTAAATACAATTTTTTTCAAATTTTTACAGCAATTAAAATATATATAAAAATTTAAAAACAGAAAGTAAAAATTTCTGGAAAAATAATTAATTACAAATTAAGGATAATATATAAAAAAAATCTACAGATGTTGTCGGATGATAAAATAAATATCACCAACGCGTCCAGAATGGTCAAATTAGCTAGAATAGCCTACCCAAAAGTCCAATTTGGACACAGGGGTAAAATAGTAATTTCAGGTCAAAATGATGTCCGTCGTTGGACACACTTCGCACCGAAAAATGTGTCAGGATAGAAGTCTACAAAACCTAGCAAATTATATGTCCATGAATTCAGAATGATGATACGAACCCAACGGTATGTCCAAAATAGGATTCCGATGAGCCGATCTCAAAATGATACGTTGACGCGGACATTTGGAATCCGATTTGCACCGAAATGCGTGTCGAAGCAAATATCTTCAAAACTTAGCAAATTATATGTCAACGAGTCTAGAATGACGATACGAACTCAACGGTATATCCGTAATTGGATTCCGATGAGCCGATCTCAAAGTAACCCGTTGACTCGAAAAGTGGGATCCACTTTGCACCGAAATGCGTGTCAGGGTCCACGTTCTCCAAATCAAGCAAACTTTATATGAAAAAATGTTAGAATGACGCCACGAGTCTACTGGTGGTGCCAAAAATTGAATTCGGAGTCCCGGGTTCAAAAATAGAATTTTACAAGTGCAAATTAAAGAATTCGGACGACCAACTTTGACGTCGAATTCGACCAACCGAACGTGCTTATAATGAAATGAAACTTTAAGGAGGCATGAATAGGGTTATACCAGCCACGCACAGGAACTGGTAGCGTGCCAACCGGAGCTACGACGGCGGAGTTACGAGCTGACGAAGTCGGCTCCACGAAACTGTCCAAAAACAGATCAATTTAAAACGTCAACTTGGTGGCCAGTTTTGAGGTATCAAACGACGAAATTAACGGACGAAAATTGAGGGGAGTGAAGATGGATATACCGAGATTATGATGGAGCAGGGAGTTCACCGATCCAACGGTCGGATCTCTCAAAAAATGCGTACGAAGTTGCTGCGACGGAATGCCATTTTCGAGTTCAAAACTCGCGCGTGCCGGCGGGATTCCGTTCAAAATGCACGAATAGCCTATTCGGCGCGCCAGGGAAGATGGTGGTGGACTCGGGGTGGTCGTCGGGGGCTCGCACGCTGGTGGGTGGTCGGCCACGGTGGCGGCAGCGCCGTGCGGTGGCACGGCATCGCACAACGGCAGCCCGCGCGCCGCGCACGTGCGCCTGCATGCTCGCTGCAGCTGCTGCTGTGCTGCTGTGTGCGGGGTGCGCGGGTGGCGGCGAGCGGTGCAGCGGCGGTCGCCGACGAGGGTGCGGGGTGGTGGTGGCTCGGGTGAAGGTGGAGGAAGGTGGTTAATGGTGGTGGTGTTAAATGATAACAATGGTGGTGGTAGTGAGTATGATGGTGATGATGATAATGAAGATGATGAAGTTGATGATGGTTATAATGGTGGTGGTGTAGTAGTGAGGAGGAGGAGAATGAAGGTGGTGTCGGCTTGTAGGGGGAGGAGTTCGGCTGTAGGGGAAGAGAGAGGGAGAGAGTGTGTAGTATTAAATATATAAGGAGTGTGAGAGATGTTTAGATATTTAGAGAGAGAGAGATATTTTAGAGAGAGAGGAAGGGAAGTCGGCCACAAGGAGGGGGGTGTTTTGCTGGCATGGTGATGGGGGGGTGAGGTGGTGTTTGTATTTGTTATAGGAGAGAGAGAGAGAGAGAGTGTGTATATATATATATATATATATATATATATATATATATATATTTTATATATAGGAGATATATATATATATATATATATATATATATATATATATATATATATATATATATATATATATATATATGAGATATTTAACCAAAAAAAAATATAGGAGGTATTTAACAAAGTAGAGAGAGGAGATATTTTTAAATAGGAAAAAGGGGAAAATTAAGTGGGGTACTTGGGCAGTCATGAGAGGACAACATGGAGCTTGGGTTCGGGTTCGGTCGAGCCGGGTCGGGTTAAAATCGGACAGGAGGCAATAATTGGATTTAAATAGGTATTTAAAATCACAGGTAAATAAGTAACATGCGGGGACTCAAATAAATGGGACACAAGCGTCATATGGGTAATAGGCTTCGTGCGGGCCATGTCCATATTTTGGGTCGACTAGGTTGGATCAATGTCGGGTCCCGAAATTAAATTGAAAAATAAATCAGGTCTTACGGTAGATAATTAATTGGACTAAATTGATCCAAAAGTTGTGCAAAAAAAATAAAGCACAAAATGGAGTGTCTGAGTGGGACACGAAGGTCATGGGTGAAGAGTTTCTCGAGTAGATCATTCATGAGAAGCTGGTTCTGAGAAAATGACTGGTCAGGTGCTCCTAAATTAAAAGTCACGGTAACGTGCAAACGATGAACCAAGATAAAAGTGGAAATAATTATTCAACGATTATTTGGTCTAAGTTAACCCGAAGTTGCGCGATACAAAAAGAGCACAAGGAAACGAGTTCAAGTGGGACATGATATATCAAGACGAAGATAATCTTGTCTACTTCAAAACTCGTGAAGAGAGTTTATAGAGATTGGCATCCCTGACGCTCCAGAAGTCAAAGTTACGGAAAGGTACATTAATGATCAAAACAATTAAATAATAAAATATTTATCGAAAATAATTCATTCAGAAAATTTAAAATAAACCCTAAAATTCAGGGGGGTTACATCCTACCCACCTTACAAAAATTTCGTCCTCCACTACACCAAAATGGTCCTTTTGGAACGGAAAAATTATGTTCCAAATATTTTTTGGAACGCCTTTATTCCGTGCCTATTTTTGGGCTGCCAAATTCTTGGAACGGAATAAAAGTGTTCCAAATAACGGTTATTGGAAAGCTTTATATGTGTGCCAGTGTTGGAACGCCTATAAAGCATTCTTAATAAATGGTTCCAATGGATGATTTTTGGAACACATTATATGTATGCCAGTCTTGGAACACAAAAAAAAATGTTCCTAATAAGAAACGATTCAAATAAGTTTTGTATTAATACTGGAACGAATATAATGTGTTCCAATATTGGAATGGTAGAAATGTGTTCCTATCAATTGTCCAGATTCTTTAAAATACCATACCCATAATATGAATTTATATATAGATAAATAATTTTTAACCATCTTCAGATTTTATAAAACTAAAAGTGATTATAATATAAAAAAAAGTAAACAAATGCCAATAGCATAAGTACACACAAAGTAGACATAGATAAATCTGCATAGACTAATGAATTTCAAAATGTCTTACAGAATATTGTATTATGTTTCATACAATTTTACTAGACTACGATTCTAACAAAATGTCCTAGTGATGTGAAAATAATTTAAGATCTTTTCATCGTTCTCTTTCTTCCCCATAGCTAATTTCTCATCGCTTTGTGATCAAACTCTTTCATTGTTGGGATGGACATTAGGCCTGCAAAGTCGAAAGGTCAAAAAAAATTAGTGGAGAAAAAAAAAGTGTTACATAAATGCATAAACAAAACATAAGAATACAAAATCGAGGAATGGCTTGGGTTATTGACTCCAGGGGAAGTATTACATAAATGGATCAACCGGTGATTAGTTAGCCATTTAATCCAATTAAAGTGGCTAAGTAATTGCAATAAACTGTTCAAATAATCCAAGTAACCGTCGACATTGATGATAACCAAAATGATCAGTATCATGATCTAGCAAATTAGAGTAAAACTGTACACAATTAAAGAAAATATAAGCTGGCACCATACTGTTATAAGAATAAAGTTTGGAGAACAATTTTCATGACAAATACCAATTGGAAATAGATGTCAAGTTCAATTCTATACACATGCAGGTCAATCAATCTTTAATGGACTTGATATAGGCATCGAATGCAGGAATCAAGCCACGTGATTGGGCAAACTTGAATGAAGCTACATATGGTGAGCACATAGAGAGAATGCAATATTTTCAAGCCTCTAAATATGGCACATTTTATATTTTTTGACTTTGCAAAGCTACTTATCTGATTGGACTTGTTGAGGTCTAATAATCATGTTTCTAGCTACAAGGTTTAACTAGTTCAGAAGCTGTATAAAAGTACCATTACATATAAGAATCCCAAAATTTAAAGGCTCATAATTTTTTGTACTCACTTCTAAGTTTCATCCGTATCGAAGAACTGAGTGAGGATTATTGGACTATACAGAATCTGTGACCAAGTTTCTAATTAATAGTATATTTCAAGGCTCAATATGCACCCAAAATACTCCTGGATTCATGCAATTTCAGGCTTCCTTAAACTTGCACTGTAGCTATCACAATATCAACGACCCCACCCAAAAAAAATCTCAATATTCTCACAAAATCATCATTTATAAATGAACCCAATACTCCAATACATAGAACATGCTATTTGAATAAAATGTTGACTTTCTTGGATCAGTATATCATTTTAGAAATATTAACTTCTACACTTTCTGGCCAAAAATGGAGTGCACCATTTTGAATCAATCCACAGAAAATATATTGCATTTTTAGATGCTACACAGATAAAAATGTGTATTAACCTATCACTGCAATGGGCAGTTGGTACATCCTTGTGATGTTTCACATGCATGGATAAACTGAACTTCAGAATGCATGAGTGTGTGCCTGTAGTTGCATAATATCTAAATTCTAATTGACGCTAAAATGTTCTCCTAAAAATATACATTTGGTATTGATATTAATTGCATAAATCATAATTATGGATATCATATATTGATGTAATAAACAATATGATTATATGATATTTCGTTATGAAAGTTGGCTGGGTCTTCCCCTTCATCCTTTTTATCCCAAAAAAAGGATAGGAGTATAATTAATCATAAGGAGAAGAAAGCAATAACGCACCTGTGCTGCCCAAGGTATAGGTACTCTTTCAGACCCATGAGGAGGAAATCCAGAACCATGAAGTGGATGAGCAAAAGTGGATCTTTCATCTTGGAGGCGACCACCAAAATCTCTCTGAAATGGAGGCAAGTTGGGGAACATTCTTTTGGGTGATGGTTCCCTGTTTCCCATGTATGGAACAAATGGTGGCAATTGATTAACAAAAGCAGAGTGTCCAGCATGGCCCATAGCAGGAACCTTGTCATAGAATGGGAATCTTCAGCCTACCCGTTATCTGTAATAACGCCTCCTGAACTGTTGTAGATCCACCAGTTACCTAGAGAGGAAAGAATAAAATGTCATGCTACTTCTTTGTCTACGAGTAAGGTCAAAATAGCAACACCTTCAAGAATACTGGAGAAGTAGCAGACAATAAAGCCACTAATGACTAAACCAATATTTTTCTCATACAAAGGGACAGGAAGTTTAAAATGATAAAAGCGAACGCCCTACGATAAGGAATATATATATATATATATATATATATATATATATATATATATATATATATATATATATATATATATCACACCTGAACCACTTCATCATTTTCTGGCAGATTTTTTGGTTTCTGATCTTCACTCAATACACGAATGTGAGCTCCACTTAGATTCCTCATTTCTGCTATTACAGCACCACCTTTACCAAGAAGACAACCAATTTGGTCGGCAGAGATAAGAAGCCTAGATAAAACAGTACTCTCTGCATCATCAGGTACAGCCATCACAATCCTATGTTGCACACGCAAGACACCATCCTGTGCGGGAGATATTCGTTCACCCGGGAGCTAGAGACAGTAACAAATATCATCAGGAGAGTAAATGGATTTTTACTAAACATTCAATATTATGACAATATGAGTCACATGTATATGTTGCAGAGCTTAAAGTTCCAATACATGAACATGAAAAATTGTTCTTAGGAGTTCATATCTAAAAAAAGGACAACCAGCCAGTACCCACTAGCTCTAAGCCTCTAGCCTTATCTCTCTCTTCCTCCTTGTAGCCCAACCTATAATCCCAATCCAGACACTTAAAAAAGACGCATTTCGTGTGATTTGTGAAGATAGAAGGCAATTATGCATGCACATTTAAAAAGAAAAAGAAAGTAACTTGGACAATTCAGTGATTTGAAACAGAAACAAGTGCCACTAAGAGACTGATTCACGTTTTTGCGATAGAATCAAAGAGGGGACACCAGAAAGACAGGAAAATAATGATGGGAGATATCAGGAAGCAGTCCCAAACTAACAATCCTAGCAAGGAAAACATATAAATATTATTTCGATACATCCACGCGAGTCGAATGCCCATTTCATTGGTATAGAGCAAGATTAGCCCAGAGTCATGATTTTTAAATACAATATAAAGAGTGCTTCACACGAGACTTGAACCTGGGTGAACCTATTATCATGTTGAAGTATCTGCCACTACACCAAACTTTAGAACTGTGTTGAGCATTCAGGTTTATAATTTACATCATTCCAATAATATAGAATGGATCATATCAGCTATCGATAATCAAACTACACGAAGTCAATGTATCAATATGCCCAACTTCATTGCAGTCCTTATATGCACGAGGCACACCTCAGATGGGCATTCTTCATGGACAGTTCTATTACCAAAATAGTGAACATTGATGTATCAATATGGACTGCACAACCTAAAACATGAATAACTCTTACAAGATGTTATATCGATATTTTTTTACCGATCAGTGGGTACTCTTAGACTTATGCATCCTATGGTGAAAGCACCAGTCCTTTACGCTAACTTAGACCACCCAATTGTTTAGCAGCTGCACTAGGTGCTTGCTTATGGAACCGCTCCACATGACCTCCTCAAGTTATCTAAGTTATCGGGACCTGGGTAGAGAACAAAAAATTAGGAAACAATTTTTTTGCACACATTTACAAGTTAGTATCATAACTCCTCACCACTGCAAGCCAAATAAACTTCCAGGTTAGACTCATTACAGGTAAATAATGCTCGAAGATTATAGAAACAGAACTACGTGTCTTTTGTCATGTTTGACTCATTACAGGTAAAACTTGAATGTTGAAAACATTATTCCTTGAGCAGTGCTGGCTGTTAAATGCATCACCACATTAGTATCAATCAAATGAATACAATCAAGAATATGAGAAGCTTTCTTTGGTATGAGGCAATCAATTCAAAGATTAATCTTTACTGGTTTGCCATCATACGATATTAAACAATGCTGAATAATATGTCATTTCAAACTAAATGTAACACCCACTTTTCTAAAATGAGGGTAATTTTGAACTTTTGTAAAAGTTTATTATTTAATAATATGATTTATGATTTATGGGAATTTTTTTAATTAATTTAATACTATTTAAAATTGGTGAATTATAATTTTGATGTGTTAGCTAGTGAACCCTAGAATTGTTGAGCCTAGAGATTAACCATGATCATGGGGACCTAACCATGTGATTAGTTTACAACTTTTTAGGCTAAGGGTATTTTGGTCATTTTGTGACTTTTGAATTATTTAGGATTTTGATTAATTGATAAATTTTAGATTATTTTAATAATATTTAAATTGATGTATTATGATTTTGGTCATTTTTCATATTTTAATATTTTGGGAAAATTTTATATTTTAATATTGTTTTTATTGGATTTGTTTAGTCGGGTTTGAGTTTCGTCTCGTTCCGACTTGTATTGTGACCCGGGTAGCTTAAACTCTAGATGGGACCCAATATTAAGTTAAGCATGGCCCACAAAATCCAACATTAAAGTTAGTTAATTAAACTAATTTTTATCATGTTAGAATGGTTAAGTTAGAGACTCAAAACTAGATCATTTTGACCCCAAACTTGAACCTAGTCTAGACTTAACCATATGAGACTAGAGAGGGGCAATTAGGACATTTCCCATTAGCCCTAATGGACACTTTATGGCAGCCACCTTTAGGGGAGAATGATTCATTTCATTCATTACAATCTTGCCTATTTTATTTTTCTTTTGTTCTTCCCTAATTTTAGAGAGCCTTCCCATTGATTTGATCTCCAAATCAAATCATTCCTTCACCAAACCTTCCCTCAATCATTCCCATTCTCCAAGGGAAGGGTGCTACCAAGGATTGGAAGAGGAATGCAAGGAGGAGTTTCTACTTTGAGGGATCTTCGTATCGGAGCCGTGTCCTAAAGGATTTCATTGGAATTCCACTCCCAATAGGTAAAACCCATCATCTAAATTGATTTTCTTTGCATATAAATTAGTTTTGAATCCGTAGGATCCATCCTCATGCATGTGTCCCATTTAGATTCAAATTTGAGGCCATTTGGAGCTCTCTTGAGGATTTTAGATATGTGTCTTGTGTCCTACTTGATAGATCCCAAATTAGGACATCCCATGTGTATGTATGTATGATAATAGTTTAAATAGATATTTAAATTCAATTTTAGAATGGTTAGAGAGTGGATTGATCTTAGTTAGGATGGTTAGAATGAGTTTCATTTGAATACCTATGTTTGTATCCAAGTATCTTGGCCTATATGTCTTCTTTTGTCCAAAACAACTCAAATTCGTCATAATATTCATCCACATTTTTATTAACCAAAGCAACTTAGAAATGTCATAACTTTTAGCTTAGAACTCCGATTTATCTTCCGTATTTTTAAAGAACCGTATCGAAGTTAGCTTTCCAAATATATATTTTAATAAGCCAAATTCTTTCTGTAACTTTCTGTAGAATTATTTGAGTGTCAGTTGTACGAAAGACGAACGTGTTTCGGTATTTTTGCGATTTCGGGAGCTTCCGGACATGAAAATGCGATCCGTTTGAAGTTTCAGAAAGCTAACACGAAGGGCTACAACATACTTTAATCCTAGAATTTAGTAGAGGCCCAATTGGTACAGTATTAGTTTTAAGTAGAAGAGTGACTATACGATATATGCATTTTGTGTAACCTATGAGCCTATGTAGTCTGGGTATTAAATGAATATAGAGTATGTAATACATGATATGTTAGATGAATGAAATGATATATATGATATATATCCTCTTTACATTAATGTATATATATATGGTTGGATGCAAGCATGTAGGAATGCAATTAATATAATGAATGTAAGCAATGCATAAATGCATGAATGAAAGAATGATATACAATGTATGCATGAAAGTATATAATGAATGCTAGATATGAATGCAAGGTATACATGTAATGATAGATATGAATGCATAATATATAAATAATATAATGTAATATATAATGATAGCATGTATGGTAATGTAGAATATATGATGCAAGTATGTATATGTCCACTGTTTTCCCTTTTCCTTACATTTTCCTTCCCTTTCCTTTCCATTTCAGTTTTTTTTCCTTTTTTTTCTTCTTCTATTTTTACATGTTATATACAATGTATATAATGTATAGATGCATGTAAGTATGTAATATGCATGAATGAATGTCATATATGAATGAATGAATCAATCAAAGGTATAAGTAAAATATAATCATTGTAATGAATGTTAATATATATAATGTATAAAAGTATGTATGTAAATGTGCATGAATGTATATATCTATGTAACTATGTAAATATGCATGATGTAACATATGCCTATATATATAAATATGTATGTAATGTGGATATGCATGTATGTATGAAGGTATGTATTTATATATATTATCTATTTTATATTATGCATTGTTGTGGTTCACATTGTCTTGTGATTGTGTGAGTGCTAGCCTAGGCTTGGTTAGGCCTAGTGAGACTTGTTAGACTTGTTTGGGCTAGGACTTGACCTAGTTGACCTAATTTGACTAGTGTGGTTGACTAGAGTTGACCAAGTGTTGACTTTAGTCTAGTTTGACCTAGACAGCATGCAGATGCATTGTACATTTCATTTATCATCTCTCGTATATATCTTGGCCTGTGTTGCTCTAAATAGGACTCTGTGGCTTCAGTTTGGACCTCTATACCTATCAGTTGTTCAGGTTATCAGGCGAGTACATTCTCTGATAGTTCTCTCATTTATTTGTCAATTACTGTACTTCAGTTCTAGTTAGCTGTATGTGATTCTCTGTTACAAACACGTATTATTATTACTGAATCCATGTATACGACACACAAACTTACTCGTTTTGCCTCTATTATTCGAATCACCATACGAATCACTATTCGAACCACCTATTTGTATCTTCTTGTGCCGGTTGGACTTGTATTCGATTGATGTGTCGGATTATGGATTCCTCTTGTATTAGACTGGGCAGGGAAATACTGATTAGACATATAAACATTCCCACTATTCGAACCACCCCCTGTGAATGATATTCGAACGATAGCCATCTCTCACCTGATCAGTGCTTGATGTGCCGAATTTATCCATAGCCGTTTACATGTCGATCTCAGTATTTTAAAACACACTTGGAGAATTTATTCGAATCATTGTTAGATCATCATATGAATCACTATTCAAATCACCTTATTCGTATCACCTTATTCGAATCACCTTATTAGAACAATGATTAGAATCACATTCGACTCATCTTGTATTAGACTCACATTGGGATTACACTTGACTTATATTGTACTGTCTGGACTCATCATGTTACTCTAGTTCAGCTAGATTTTATTTTACAGTCTTTATTGCCATGATTCTTCTCTTGTTTAGTTACTTACTTTCCTTGTACTTTGTCTGTCTCTCTATACCATCACCTGAATATAAACTGCCATGTTCATCAATACAACTGTCTATAATTGCTTTATAGTTCTCTATCATTACTTGGGTTTTCTAGATGAGATGTGCTCGTTCCTGTCCTGACTGGACCTGTTGATAAATTTTACAGATAGCTTCGAGGTTGCCTGCTAGCCTAGAGGAGACACAGTAGAGGTTGTATAGATAGTTATTTTAGTTGTCTTGAGTTGTATTTACTTTATGGATTACTGTATTTGAGATTTGAGATGTTTTTTGGGTTTGTGTATCTTAGACACTTAGACTTTTATCTGTGGTATCTCTTTGTGGATTTCATATTTTATCTATCTTTTATCATGCTCTACCTTAGATGTGATTGAGAGTGTATTTGCTATGTCACCTCCATTCGGAGTGTATATACTGTACAGGTACCTTTATATTGTTAGATGCTTGACCTAGGACAGCGTTCTACCGCCGACACTGTGGCGTAGGCTGGACGTACCCACTTCTCGTGCCCTTACTCTAGGGTGCGGGTCGTGACACTAAATAAATCATTTGTATATAAAGTATGGTATAAGAATATGAATATATAAAGATGGTATTGAATAAAGTACCAATTTACCAGATATTTCACAAAAGGCTTCAACCCAGCGGGAGGTAGAGTCATCCATCATGTTTACATTGTATCCTATAGTCGAAAGTATTCATCTATCGTGAGACCTACAAATATAATAATGCAACATAAGAGATGTCACACCAAAGAAAAATTAGCAGACGAAATCAAAATAAGACATAATTATGCAGATACTGAATTGATTTGAGCCAGAGGAAATAAGACGTAATTATGCAGAATCAAAATAAGGCATAGTCAACAAATCATGTATACTTTCTTCAACTGGACTAAACATGGATTTGAGCCAGAGGGAAAAAAAACCCTCCTCCATTGTTATTCTTCTGCACCTGAAGGTCATCCAGATTGAAACCCTAATTTGATACTTGTAGCATAGCCTCCTCTAGAAGTGGTTTCGCATCCCTTTGCCATACAGATTCCTCCACATATATTCAATAAAAGCAAATTATATACCAAATATACAAATTTTAGCACTAAATTATTCCACCAAGTAGTGTAGATCAAGTACATGGTAAGAAAACTAGCAACCAAAAGAACCCAATAATTATAAAAATAATCAAGAAAGAAAGATCGATTTGGGGACCTAAGAAGAACTTCCCCATGATGCGATGCGGCTGTTGGACCTGTCAGACCCCTAGAGACGGAAGACCTCCAAGTCGGATCTTCTTCGACGCACTCGTGCCATTCCTCTTCCGACTCCAGGGCTCAGCGCTCCGAATCGAGAAGTAGCGAGCGACCGTGGTAATGGCACTGATGAGGGTGGTGGCGGCAGAGGCCCGGATCGGGATGGCTGCAAGGTGATGATGATAGTGGAAGCAAGGAGAGAGTAACCCTAGATCGGGATGGTTGAGACATGAGAGACATGGCTAAGGATAGCTTCTGCTTTATTAAAAAAAAAACTATTATAGGAGGGGGAAACTATAGGAGGGAACGTGAAACTAAAGGGGGAAGTAAAATTTTGGTAAATAATATTTTTTTCAATTGTCAACTGGAACAGTATAAAAGCATACCTACATAAACATTTTTTTCTGAAAAGTAAAATAAAATATATTTGGAACGCTTTTCTAATCCGGAACACTTTTGTTCTGTTCCAGAACCTAGGTACGAAAATTAAGCGTTCCAGATTGAAAAATGCATAGTGTTCCTAATTTATCATTTTGGTGTAGTGCTCAAAATTAAAAATCATCCAATAGGTCAAACTATAACATGTAGCTGCTCTGGCTACGATACCCAATCTGCTACCCTAGTAATCATCTGTCCTGTTTCTCTTTACAATCTTTTTGGTTCAGGTTCAACAAAGTCCTTCTATCATAAACTACGCCATACATCCTTTAGAATCTTCCATACTAACATGAAACCTTTATGTATACCCTAAACTATAGGTCATTCTCTGGGTATGTCTATACGCCTACAATGCTTAATTATCAACCGTATTTTCAACCTCAATCGCAAATACTTGATTTTCTTATCGTATCCTAAGTATCCATATTCTATCAATCCACAAGCCCTTAGCATTATTTGTCGTCAATCCTTTTCTACAGTTTTTCCTCGAAATTATACGTTCAATATTTATCCTTGGCGTAGAGCCTTCTTCTTTTTACTCAACAAGTCCTCCGAATATAAATCCTCGATTTCAAAACTCCCGATTTATTAATTACCAATGTACATATGTCTTTGTCTCGTTCCTTTTCTTTTTAACTGATATCTTTCCGATCTCGTACGCAATACGATAACTCATTCTAATTTATTCTATACCATTCCACATATCGATCTACCCTCTAATCACATGTAATTAGCTATAGATAACCAACCAAAATTCTACAAATGCTAAATCCTCAAACTGCTAAGCACAAGATTCTAATCCTCAATCCATAGTCACAATAATATAATATCTCATTATTTCATCTTAGATACCCTATCATCAAGTCATACTATCAATACAATCGTTCTTAATGGTTTCCAAGTCTGCTACAGTCAGTCACCCATACTTGTCCTATAAGCTTAATCTAACCAATCCCCAGGATAAGTATTTATCATAATCACACAATACATTTATAGTTATACTATATAATCAGTTAACAAGGTTTGACTATTTCGGTCGTCTATCAAATAGAAGGTAACAAGGCCTAAGATTGGGTCAAGCAATCCATAACAGTGTCTAAACAAGTTAAAGGTCAAGCAAGACAGAAAAGTTTATCGGAATATCTCCAAGAATGGTACGGAGACAACGAGATGCACAACGAGAAGAATTATCCAAGAGGTTAACGAAGAAGAGTTAAGTCAAGTCATAGGAAAGATGGAACACAAAAATAATTATGTCCAAAAGATAACGCGAAAGCAATCCTATTGGAGAGTCCTAGAGAACCTGTAATCCTAGTTGTAGATGTAGATAGAACAGAGTTAATCAAGACTGGAAAGAATGATAATAAGAATTTATTCTTGCTCATTCGGTCATAACAAAGCGAACCAAGTTGAGATATGATCTGATAACCATACACGTCTTCCTGAAATCATGTTGCCAGAATTTTTGCCACACTAGTAAGCTTATATGCAATAAACAAGGGAGCCCATAACTAAGGTATACACCCTATAGTCATATCATCTAGATTCCTTACCACGCCAACCGGTATGGCTGCAAGAAAATCTAAATTCTATGAATAGGATAGTATATCCAAAATCAGGCTCTATGTTTTTGTCATACCAGCTAATATGGCTGTGATAAATTCAACTCCATAACTAAAGCAGACGTTTACCTTATCAGGATATATCATAATTTAATCCACAAAATTTCTCACGATGCAAGATTCAAAGTCAACAAAGAAAATCACAAATCGATTTCAACAACGAATTAAGGAATAGCAAACGGAAACAGGTGAAAACAGATTTCGAGATAAGATTAGAGTGAGATCCTCAGGGGTCATCCCAAGGGTACTATCCTGGTCAAAATTGTAACCCACTAAATTTCAAATAAGATACTAAATATAGTAAACGGTCCTATGCTGTGATGAGTTTCCTATGTTGCAATCCTAGAAATCCTCTAGGTGTTCTAAATGTTATCCCTAGTGTTATCTAGTTGTCCTAAGATCCTAATTGCATGCATGTTTGGTGTAACCAAACAATTTAAGTCTGGACCTGCATGGGCCACCAAAAAAACATGTCACGACCCGTTACCCAAATTGTTGGGCCGGGCCAAGACATGTCCAGCCTACGCTTGGTTAAAGCGTAGTAAGCTGTTCTAAGAATAGACAATAAAGGATCTAAGTAGCTAACAGTTCTAAAATCACATTTAAGGTTCATCACAACACAGCATCTATAAGCGAAGGTAACATAAGCACAGACTTAATAATACACTTCCAAGTATCTAACTGGAGACAAAGTCCAGTATCCAAATATAAGTACAGACCAAAATCTAAGTCTCAAAAACACATGAAAGATATCTAAGCAAGGTTTCCCGCGGGGGCCTCTTCTGGAGCTAAGGCCAGGTCCCCAATGTAGTACCATAATATCAATCACATAGCATTTCCTTCTCGAAAAGTGAACCTACAACGTTATCCTGTCAGGACGGGAGCAAGTACAACCTCTACAACTAAAGTACTGAATATATAATGAAAGAGATGTACAACAAAAAATAAGGTGTGATAAGTCTATAAAATAGAAAATACTGGAAACATGGCCTCATGGTACAACTGGGATCACAGAATCATAATAACATAGGGAACATGACATATCTGGAATCATAGTATGACTGGAATCACAGTGTCATAGTAACATAGGGAACATGGCATCTCATAGTCTATCATGGCAAGGACACATATGTCATATAGACAGATGTATATGTAATATTTAAAACTGTAGCAGGTACGTGATCGTCAATAGTTGTACAATACGCTGTGGCACAATGTAAATAAAATGTACATATGTACAAGTGTACAGGCATAGGTGTACCTCTGTACAGAAATGCTGGATAATGGCCTACGGCGCAGTATCATATAGAATGAAACTTTGTTCGGTACGAATAAGGGGGCATGATCACGTACGCTACTAACAGTTTTTTCATAACCCATATTCTAACATGTGAGAGATACTGAGATCGGTATAAAGCACGGTAGGTACTGATAGCAGTATAAAGCATAGTGAAACATGTACTGAGAACCAGTAAGAAGCATGTGAAGATATAAGAACTGTCCTAAGCATGACAGGTACTGAAAGTAATACAACATGTGAAGATTTAACTTGCTACCTCAAGGATCAGTATTTTAACAAGGTTAATAAATGTTCTAGCATTAAAAGACAGTAAATGAGTTTGTAGATGTACTTGTCTCGAGCAAAGCAAGAATACTAGTACGAAGATATAGATGTCCGGTGTCCTGTCAATAATGATATACAAACTCAGCCTTTAAGTTATAATTAAGATTACTCTAGTGGTGTGACACGACTCCTAACTGGATACTAGCTAAGTGGGGACTGTCACGCCCCAGAACCAGAATACTGGACGGAGGCGTAAACAGCCAGCTACGCAATCCCAAAGTATGTTAATACTCTGAAATCACGTATAAGCTGTCAAGACATGGAGGTTACTCTACAAGCCATCAGTCAATCCTAAGGTTTAACAATCCTAGGTATCTCAATCACAGGCAATTATACAAGAGCAAAGAGCACGATCATCACACATACAATAGTAAGGCGTCCCGAACCATATATACATGACTGATCATGAAGCCAGTACCACAGAACTGATGACTAGCTAGAGTATTAGCCATACATGATAAGGACTAGCTATAGTCTAGAATACACATATCATGTTTATGCCCGTAGGCTACAATATCAAAAAAATACCAAAATACGAGCTAAACACGTGCTTGGGGATAAACGTTACAAGAAAAGAATTTTTATATCAGTGGGAGGATGAAGAAGAAACCCACTGAGGCACTCTGGTGCTCCGGCTGGTCACCGTCGAGTAGATGGTGCAGTAGATCCTTCGGGATCTTCTATTAGAACCTGGCCATGCAAAACTAGTGGGGTCAGACCCCAAATAGCAAGTACCACAAAGGAGGCCGAACTATGAACTTAAAACCAGTAATTATAGGTAATCAACGGAGAGAAAGCAATAAGTAAAGAAGGATCGAGATTCGTGCAGTACCAATGCACTTATCCCGAACATAGAAAGACAGTAAGTAAATCTTCATTAGACAAAAGGTAAACTGGAGAACATGTTAACTAAATAGAACTAGGCAATATACGCAGAGAGGACGAAGGTACTGTTCCGGAAGCCAGGTTACAACCCTTAAACCAAACAAGGACTAGAATTGTAACCCTTCGCCTGAACAGAACTTGGTCACTGATCATTTATTGCTAGAGGTGACAATCATTAAGTGACAGTAAGAGAGTGACAATACAGAGTACAATGCATTAGAGTGACAATTATTGCAACTATTATCCTGGAACAATTAAGAACTGGATCTAGACAAGACTTAGACTGGAAAGGTGATATACGATGGGATAACCATGGGACTATTCAGATAACCAGGTTACAACCCGTAAACCAAACAAGGACCGGGGTTGTAACCCTTCGTCTGAACAGAACTTGGTTTCTCCTACCATTTATCGGCAAGATAAAATAAGAAATCAGGACATGTAATAATCATGTACAAGCTCAAGACAAGACTAGACAGACTGAACTCCATCCAACATTCACGGCCAAGCAATAAGTACGACTTTATACTTTAACTAGCTAGGGTTATCACAAGCCTAGTTACTAACAAGATGCAGCGAGATTGTTCCACAGCACAAGCCCTGCAGACCATCCAGGTTATCCAGGTCGAATATTAGTACAATAAGGGTGCAACACATGACAGTGTGCTGGAATTGTGCCCTACTCGTCGGCAAGCTACAGATCCCAAGTGGGGCGCCCAGATAACGGAATTGCCTGTAGCTGGGAAATCTCTTCATAACTACTGGATTATTCTAGTCATTAACCTAAGTCAATTTATAGTAGGTACCCCTGACCGTGGTACTCAGGGGTCCCTGTCCTAGACATGATGCAAGACAAGACGGGTTCATTTGTACAAGCACAATCGCCCACGGTGTCCAGGTTATTTATACTTGTCATGTCATGTTAGTCATCGCAACAGCCTTCGAGATATATCATGTCATATTTATCATGTTAAAAGTGTGCCACGACGGGCCACTATCAAGAATTATCATGTCAAGTTTGTCAGGTCAAGTTATCTTGTCAGGAGTGCACCACGGCGGGTCACTATTAAGTCATACCATTTATCAAGGAGATGAGAAACTTGCACAATTAAATAATAATATATATATATTCTTGAAGCCAAGGAGAAATTCTACAAATTTTATGTTGGGAGTGGAAAGAAATTCTGACCACAATTCAGACAAATAAAACATTTAAACAATCAAAGTGGACCCCATGCGGCCCAAAAGTGGAAGAACATACATGCGGCCAAAGAGAGTGGGAGAGCCACCCATGCGGCCAGCCAAAGCTTATGCGGCCAGAGAATAACTGAAGGGGCCATGCGGCCAGCAAGAAATATTCATGCAATCAGAAAAGACAAAGAGAGTGGGACCCGCAATAAATACAAGCATCCACTCAAGCAAAAGAAAAGGGCACGTGGCCAGTCAAGTACTGGTGCCATGTGGCCTAAAATTACATGGATACAAACCTTGTGGGACCCTAATTAATGCTAGTATGCCATGCGGCACAATTAAATATTCATGCAAGCAATCATGCGGCCAGCTACTGGTTTCCAAGCAAGAAGGTTAATGCATGCTGATGCATTAATAGCTAACTTAAGAATTCCCATGCTTACTTAAGAATTCCCATGCATTGAGAATTCTTATGCATTATTAAATGCATGCATGCATTATTAAATTCCCTTCAGTATAAAGGCCATGCGGCTAGGAGTTATTTTCCTTATGCGGCCAACTTATTAGAAATGGTCATGCGGCTACTAAATGAAAAGGAGCATGCAAGCTGCTAAATGCGTGCAAGCTTATGCCATTTAGTTTAAATGGCCAAAACAAATTATTGGTTGCATGCAGTTTAATTAACGCTAATGGTTATTAATATATCACTATTTCTATGCATGCAAAAGCATGCAACTAAAGCATGCAAATGCAACTTCTTACGTAGTAAAATACATACGGCCCATTAGTGAGTTGCCATATGCGGCTGAGCTTTAGCTCCCCATGCGACCAGCTACTGTACAAAAATCATACAAGCAAGATATACATGCATGCTTGCATTTAAATAATACATGCATTAATTTAATGCATTGATATACATGCGTAAGTACAAAATATATTTTGTACTCCCATGCGGCCAAGAACTGTTCCCTCATGCGGCCAACTAATTGCTGATGACCCATGCGGCCAATAAATTGGCTTATGCGACCTTGAAGTGGTTCCATGCAGCCATTTCATGTAAATGCATGCAACAGATGCATGCAAATACAATTTATGCAAGGAAATGCATGCAGGTTCGGGCTAATGCATATAAATGCATTTGCATGCAAGCCTTTTAAATATGCATGTGGTTATAATTAAACCATACAAGCAAAAATGGCCAAGCAAGCATTTTGCATGCGGCCAGCAAAGGATTGTAAGGGGGGAGCATATGCGGCCAGCTAAATTGTTTGAGCCATGCGGCCAACTAAATTAATGTGCCAATACAAGCAAGGCTAATTGCTAACAAATATATGCATGCATGCAAGCTAAGCTCATGCGGCCAGCAAGCAATGTTGCATGCGGCCAAGAATATAATTAATGGCCTTCCATAGAGAACATGTCCATGAAAAATGCCATAGCCTCCATGCTCCACCAAACCACAATAGGAACCCAAATCCAGACTTCCATAGGTCAAATTTGGGTAGAATGAAATTTTCTACAACATGGAACCATCAGTTGACAAAAACATGCAAGTTTGACAGATCAAAACCCATGAAAACCGAAAATACCACAAAGCTAGATCTACCACAATCTACCCGGTAAAATCAAAAACTCCAAATTCTAAACATGCTTAGAATTTAAATATAAAGAGAATGGAACAAACGAAATTAAAATCGTCTAACATTCGGCAAGGTGTACTTGCCTCTCTCTAATGGCTAGGATTTGGTGGAAAAGAAAAGAATGATGGTGAATGAGGAGAGAGAGAGAGAGAGAAAAAGTGGCTTATATAACAAGCTCAAGTGATCTCCACCATTCATTCTTCTCCACTCAATCTAAACAATACACCTCATCTCATAAAGAACCAAACTAAACCAAACCAAGTCAAAGTGGAACCGAACCAAATAAAACCAAATCCAAGTTAAACCAAGTCATGAAATCCTACACTTAGAAAAATTTTTAAATATCACGCAAATCGATAAATACGAAATATGGATCAAATAAACACGTATCCGTATAAAATACCGATACAGTGAGACGGGTCTCACAACTCTCCACACCTTAGAAAAATTTCGTCCTCGAAATTTTTTGAGGCTAGTCGAGCAAGATAACAAAACAAAAGCTCCAGAAAACTCAACAATCTCAATAATTCAAGCATGGCCTATAAGTAAAATAGAACAATCAGTAATGTAAATAAATGCGTAAGCGGTAAATAAATGCACAAGAACAAATACAATCATGATCAAGAAGGGCTGGAGGCATATGGATCAATATGTCTCCTGAGATAGTTGTGTAGAAACCAACGTCCTCGCTGGCCTAAGCTGATTCCCAAAAATGGATAAAAGTCAGGCCTCAAGGTAAGTATGTACCAATGACTTAGTTCAAGACATGACTCTACCCAGGACGTGTCATCGTAGTTGAAACAGATGTATGAACTTTATCACCTATCTCAAGATACGAAGACAGAAGTGACTGGCTGATCGGGATGGACTAACATCTCTGCCTGCATGCTGAGACTGATCCTCCATAACTGGCTTGGCTGAAGAATGTTGAGCTGCCCTCAGTAAAACACGAACAAGATAATCAAAAGGATCAAGAACAGTGCCCTTGAAAGTTGAAGGACACAAGATCAAATCATGGGAACATGAATGATCAATGATCAAAACAGATATCAAGTCAAGTATCAGAGATAGAGAATAATCCGAAGGAGATCAATAAGGATAATCGTGATTGAGATATCTAAACATGGTAACCCCCACAAATATGAAAATCGAGACCTGCATAGGCCACCACTAAAACTATGTCACGTCCCAGAACCAGAATACTGGATGGAGGCGTACACAACCAGCTACGCAATCCCAAAGTACGTTAATACTCTGAAATCACATATAAGCTATCAAGACATGGAGGTTACCCTACAAGCCATCAGTCAATCCTAAAGTTTACCAATCCTAGGTATCTCAATCATTGGCAATTATACAAGAGCAAAGAGCACGATCATCACACATACAATAGTAAGGCGTCCCGAACCATACATACATGACTGATCATGAAGCCAGTACCACAGAACTGACGACTAGCTAGAGTATTAGCCGTACATGATAAGGACTAGCTATAGTCTAGAATACACATATCATGTTTATGCCCGTAGGCTATAATATCAAGGAAAATACCAAAACATGAGCTAAACACGTGCTCGGGGCTAAACGTTACAAGAAGAGAATTTTCATATCAGTGGGAGGATGAAGAAGAAACCCACTGAGGTACTCTGGTGCTCCGGCTGGTCACCATCGAGTAGATGGTGCGGTAGATCCTTCGGGATCTTCTATTAGAACCTGGCCATGCAAAACCAGTGGGGTCAGACCCCAAATAGCAAGTACCACAAAGGAGGCCGAACTATGAACTTAAAACCAGTAATTATAGGCAATCAGCGGAGAGAGAAAGCAATAAGTAAAGAAGGATCGAGATTCGTGCAGTACCAATGCACTTATTCCGAACATAGGAAGACAGTAAGTAAATCATCATTAGACATAAGGTAAACTGGAGAACATGTTAACTAAATAGAACTAGGCAATATACGCAGAGAGGACGAAGGTACTGTTTCGGAAGCCAGGTTATAACCCTTAAACCAAACAAGGACTAGAATTGTAACCCTTCGCCTGAACAGAACTTGGTCACTGATCATTTATTGCTAGAGGTGACAATCATTAAGTGACAGTAAGAGAGTGACAATACAGAGTACAATGCATTAGAGTGACAATCATTGCAACTATTATCCTGGAACAATTAAGAACTGGATCTAGACAAGACTTAGACTGGAAAGGTGATATACGATAGGATAACCATGGGACTATTCAGATAACCAGGTTACAATCCGTAAACCAAACAAGGACCGGGGTTGTAACCCTTCGTCTGAACAGAACTTGGTTTCTCCTACCATTTATCGGTAAGATAAAATAAGAAATCAGGACATGTAACAATCATGTACAAGCTCAAGACAAGACTAGACAGACTGAACTCCATCCAACATACACGGCCAAGCAATAAGTACGACTTTATACTTTAACTAGCTAGGGTTATCACAAGCCTAGTTACTAACAAGATGCAGCGAGATTGTTCCACAGCACAAGCCCTGCAGACCATCCAGGTTATCCAGGTCGAATATTAGTACAATAAGGGTGCAACACATGACAGTGTGCTGGAATTGTGCCCTACTCGTCGGCAGGCTACAGATCCCAAGTGGGGCGCCCAGATAACGGGTTTGCCTATAGCTGGGAAATCTCTTCATGACTACTGGATTATTCTAGTCGTTAACCTTAGTCGATTTATAGTAGGTACCCCTGACCGTGTACTCAGGGGTCCCTGTCCTAGACATGATGCAAGACAAGACGGGTTCATTTGTACAAGCACAATCGCCCACGGTGTCCAGGTTATTTATACTTGTCATGTCATATTAGCCATCGCAACAGCCTTCGAGATATATCATATCATGTTTATCATGTCAAGAGTGCGCCACGACGGGACACTATCAAGAATTATCATGTCAAGTTTGTCAGGTCAAGTTATCTTGTCAGGAGTGCCCCACGGCGGGTCACTATTAAGTCATACCATTTATCAAGGAGGAGAGAAACTTGTACAATTAAATAATAATATATATATAATATATATATTCTTGAAGCCAAGGAGAAACTCTACTACTTTTATGTTGGAAGTGGAAAGAAATTCTGACCATAATTCAGGCAAATAAAATATTTAAACAATCAAAGTGGACCCCATGCGGCCCAAAAGTGGGAGAACATACATGCGGCCAAAGAGAGTGGAAGAGCCACCCATGCGGCCAGCCAAAGCTTATGCGGCCAGAGAATAACTGAAGGGGCCATGCGGCCAGCAAAAAATATTCATGCAATCAGAAAAGACAAAGAGAGTGGGACCCGCAATAAATGTAAGCATCCACTCAAGCAAAAGAAAAGGGCACGTGGTCACTCAAGTACTGGGGCCATGTGGCCTAAAATTACATGGATACAAACCTTGTGGGACCCTAATTAATTCTAGTATGCCATGCGGCACAATTAATATTCATGCAAGCAATCATGCGGCCAGCTACTGGTTTCCAAGCAAGAAGGTTAATGCATGCTGATGCATTAATAGCTAACTTAAGAATTCCCATGCTTACTTAAGAATTCCCATGTATTGAGAATTCTAATGCATTATTAAATGCATGCATGCATTATTAAATGCCCTTCAGTATAAAGGCCATGCGGCCAGGAGTTATTTTCCTTATGCGGCCAACTTATTAGAAATGGTCATGCGGCTACTAAATGAAAAGGAGCATGCAAGCTGCTAAATGCATGCAAGCTTATGCCATTTAGTTTAAATGGCCAAAACAAATTATTGGTTGCATGCAGTTTAATTCATGCTAATGGTTATTAATATATCACTATTTCTATGCATGCAAAAGCATGCAACTAAAGCATGCAAATGTAACTTCTTACGTAGCAAAATGCATGCGGCCCATTAGTGAGTTGCCATATGCGGCTGAGCTTTAGCTCCCCATACGGCCAGCTACTGTACAAAAATTATGCAAGCAAGATATACATGCATGCTTACATTTAAATAATACATATATTAATATAATGCATTGATATACATGCATAAGTACATGAAGAGCAGATGGCAATTCTAGAGGGGGGTGAATAGAGTTATAGCAATAATAACCAATTAAAAAATCAACTCTTTCACAATCTAAAAATAATCAGAGTAAATACGAAAAATAAATAAGGAGCAAGAGAGCATACGCAAACACAGCAGATTTTAACCTGGTTTCCCTCGTAGAGGACTAGTCCAGGCCTGAGAACTCTAGCTCAGGATTAAATCCACTATTTGTGAAATAGTAGTTACACCCCGTGCCTTTTCTTCAGAAGAGCACGTCAACTTCTTACAATGGATCGCAGTGGCGATGCTTGGAATTTTCCAAGCTACTTCTTGAACTCTTGCACAAGACTCCTAACTGAGAGATGCTGAGCACTCGAGACTTAGGAAACTTGCGGCTAGTAGATGAAGAAGGGTATGGCTTATATTGAGCTTAAGAGAGAAGAGAAGAGAAGATTAATGAATGAAAATGAGAGAATTCTTGGCCTATTTATAGGTTTTTATCAGGCAGAATTCGGCCAAAATTCTGGTAGGAATTTTTAAAAATTTGGCCGTTGGACAACTAGCAACCAGCAAGCCCTAAAAATTTGGGTGCTGATTTTTAGGGGACAGAGTTCGGCCCGAACTCTGTGTGGAGGCAGAGTTCGGCCCGAACTCTGTCTCCAGAGCACAGAATGGGTCCAAGAGTACAGTGGACTGATTTTGGATGTGGAGCTTTATGGATTTGGATAGGTTATGGGTTGAGTCTCAAGCGCCCAGCATAACTCGGCTTACAATTATTCTAGACTCGATAAAATATAAAAGTACAGACTCGAAAAATGACTCGCATCTGCAAAAATTAAGATGTCGTCTGGCTTGAACTGGATGTAGTCGTCGTGTGTCGTATTGAATTATCACAAGTATTATTTAGTCAATGTTATCAATATTTGGTTGACTGTGACTTTGTGTCAACAATCTCCCCCATATTGATAATTGACAAAATAATAATTGTATATTCAATATCCATACCTGGACACATATAACGACATAGCTCCCCCATAATTAGTGCCGAGCTTAAGAATAGCTCTCCCATAAACAATGCTGTGAATCTTGTTTGGCCTGTTAATAATATTCTTCCAAAAGCACATATAAACCAAACAGAACAATGTATAAACATAGCAGAATATACACATATCTCCCCCTTTTGGCATTTAGCAATATGAGATATATAAAGAATAACTGGCAAACACACCAAAAAGAGAAGAAACAGCATATGAACTAAGATAATAACCAAGAGTCATAATAACATAGAGACTGATAATAGTACTGCCAAAGTCTCAAAAGCACAACTCATAAGAAGTCTACTACAAATCAAGTACATAAAAGTAACTAAAGCAAAATGCATAACCAATAATCTAAAATTAGCAGTAGCATCATCAAAAAGCAGTCCATATCCATCATCGAGTATGAGATGGCCCGACGCCGTCCGATGGATCAGAAAAGGAGCGACGTGGGTCCACAAATGCCGCATCTGGATCCATGTAGCGACGGACCCAAGGGTCATCAATACGAAATCCCTCACGATCTGGGTCTCGCTCCATAGGAATGGGCATGGAAGGATGACGAGACATGGAATACCGAATGTCATGCAGCGAGTTGCTAATAGCACTCATCTGCAAAGTAGTCCGATAGTCCAGCTGAGTCCATCGATCGTCCTCCAGAGTGAAGCGATCTCGGAGCATGGCCTGAAGAGACTCAAGAGTGGCCGGAGGAGGAGGAGGATCCTGTCCGAGAGGAGGGGCATCTGGCTCATCATCAGAATGCTCAGACACTATTGGTGAGCCAATGGCCGCCTGAAGCCTCCTTGCCTTAGAGAGGAAGGCAGGGGCAGGTAAGAATGGACACTCATCAAGGGGTACATGGAACGCACGAAAGATCATAGGAAGGTATAATGCATAAACCAAAGATCTTGGTTTCTTCCTACAGTTGATCATCCAATCCATCATTGTGCGTGGAATGTTAAAGGGAACATGGAAGTGGAGATGGTAAAATGCTGAAATCTCAAAATAAGTAACTTCATCGGTAGAACCCGCTTTGGGTAGAATGGTGTTGAAAATGATCCGATGAAGCTCATAGAAATAAGGATTGAGGAATTTTGCCAAAAGCTTACGAGGACGTGTGTTAGGGCTACACAGGTCGTCTTTGAAGCTCTCTAGTAAAATCCCTTCAGGAAAGATAAAGGATCTAGCTTCAACAAGCTTTTCCTAAGAATTAGGCTCTTGAAGCTCAAGATACTCGGCCAAGTCAAAATCATCAAAGGATATATCAATACCCGCAACTCGTGAATAAATATGAGTGTCATCATGGGTCAAGTTACAGTAAAATATTTGAATGGCACTACGATAGATGACCGAATTAGAGGTAACGAGTTCATCAAGACAAAGGTCATTAAAGAGTGCATCATATTGTAATAATATGGTAAAGTCGATGGGGTGTCCCGCAAATACTGGACGTGTCCAAAAATCACTAAACCAATTATTTGAGGCGTCTAGTGATACAAAAATTCGGTCGTCGTAAGTGTTTGGATCATTAGGACATGGAGGATTGAACAACGGATGGATTTGTTGTTCAATGGCCGGTGCAACGGGTGGTGCAACGGGCGGCTCAACGCGTGGAGGAGCATTCGACGAGGATGCTCCCTCTGTCCGAAGTCTCTTTCCGCGGTTGAACAAACGAGGGGCCATAACACAATAGATAATGAAAGAAATTGAGATATAGAAAAGTAAGGAATTATACCTCAAACTAGTGAAGAACTATGGAAGAGAATTGAAAAATAAGCCTTCTCCTTGAGTTTGGGGAAAAATGGAGCACAAAAGAGGAGAAAGTAGGGTTAGGGTTTTGATAGAATTGTGTTTGAGAAGGTGGAAAGGTGGTAAGAAGGAAGGAGATGAAAGAGAAACCGAATATAAGGGAAGGGTTTCTCTTGGTCGGGTCAAATAATGACCATTGGATCAACAATTTGATCAACGGCTGGGGCTGTTCCCGATTCTGGAACAGTCGGGCCGAATTCGGCCCGAATTCTGCTATGAGCAGAGTTCGGCCCGAATTTCGGGTCCTGGTCACAGAACAGGAATCAGGCAAAAACAGGAAAAATATTGGTTAAGTAATAGACAACCAATATAAGATATGAGAAAAAAAGATAGGAAAGACCCAAATAGTAAACAAGAGAATAACAGAAAGTGAGTTTGAAGCAGCAATATAAAATTGAAATAATAGTATTTCAGCATGTGATAAATAAAAATGAACCATATAATAAACAAGGAGTTATATCATAATTCAATATTTTGAAGCTGCCATGGGTTAGCTGCAGGGGCCGGATCCCAGCTAGCGGTAGTCCTGAGGACTAGTGCACCGTGTCGCTTAGGCTTTTACGCCTTGTTGTCAGAAGGACCCTTTCGGCTTGTACCCATAGCAAGTTCATCATAATAGAATCAAGATATACTCGATATTTACGCAGGTTTATCTTAATTTACAACAGCTTCATCTAAGATTCCAAGTTCACGATAAAGAAAATTGAAGCGCTCTTCGGATAATGGTTTTATGAAGAAGTCTGCTAACTGATGATCAGCGTCAATAAATTCTAAGTTAATCGTACCATTTTGCTGATGATCACGCAAAAAGTGGTGACGAATTTTAATGTACTTCGTGCGTGAGTGACAAATGGGGTTCTTAGTCAAATTTATAGCACTAGACTTGTCACAAAAGATTGGAATATGCATGAAAGATAAATTATAGTCTTCAAGGGTTTGCTTCATTCACAGAATTTGTGCACAACAATGCCCAGCTGTGATGTATTCAGCTTCTGTTATGGATAGTGCGACAGAATTCTGCTTCTTGCTAAACCAAGAGACTAAAGCTTTTTCTAATAAATGACACGTACCGCTCATACTTTTACGGTCGACCTTGCATCTGGCGAAGTCAGCATCGGAGTAACCAATAAGGTCAAATGATGTTGACTTGGGATACCATAAGCCCACTGTAACCGTACCCTTAAGGTATCGAAAGATACGCTTAACCGCGGTCATGTGTGATTCATTAGGATTTGCTTGATATCTAGCACACAGGCAAATGCTAAACATAATATCAGGGCGACTTGCAGTAAGATAAAGTAGACTGCCTATCATACCTCGATACTTACGTTGATCTACGGGTTTGCCACTATCATCTGGTTCAAGTTTGGTTGAAGTAGCCATAGGAGTGCTGATTGGTTTGACGTTGTCAAGGTCGAATTTCTTCAGCATGTCCTTTGTATACTTCGACTGACAGATGAAGGTTCTATTTGACATTTGTTTGACTTGCAGCCCAAGAAAGTAGTTGAGCTCCCCCATCATGCTCATCTCAAACTCAGTCTACATACACTTGGCAAAATCTTGACAAAGGGTTTCATCAGTGGAACCAAATATAATATTATCTACATATATTTGTACTAAAAGAATAGTGTCTTTGAAAGATTTTATGAAAAGTGTAGTATCAATTTTCCCTTTTGAAAAACCTTTTTCAAGCAGAAAACTGCTTAGCCGTTCATACCAAGCTCTAGGGGCTTGTTTGAGGCCATATAGTGCTTTCTTTAGCTTGAACACGTGGTCGGAAAATTTGTGATTTTTAAAGCCAGGGGGTTATTTTACATAAACTTCCTCCTTAATAAAACCATTCAAGAAAGCACTTTTAACATCCATTTGAAATATTTTGAAATTTTGAAAATTTGCAAATGCACAAAGCATCCGAATGGATTCTAATCTAGCAACAGGAGCATACGTCTCATCGTAGTCGATACCTTCCTCTGGGTTGTATCCTTGGGCTACTAGACGAGCTTTATTGCGTGTGACTGAACCATCTTCATTCACTTTGTTTCTAAAAACCCATTTAGTACCAATAATCGAGTGATTAGCCGGTCTAGGAACGAGTTCCCATACTTGGCTCCTCTCGAATTGGTTGAGTTCCTCTTGCATAGCAGAAATCCAAAATTCATCATTGAAAGCTTCTAAAATATTTTTTGGCTTAATTTGTGAAATAAAGGCAGTGCTATCAATAGAGTCTCTTAATGATGATCTAGTAGTTACTCCACGTGAAACCTCGCCGATTACCAAATTTTTTGGATGTGATGGCTTGAAAGAGAATTTTTTTGGCAAGCTCTCCAGAGAATTTGTTTCGGTTGTGGTGTTCATTGGAGTAGAAGTTGATGGCTCAACATCATCATCAAGAGTAGCTGATGCACTGTTATCTTCACCAAAAGTCACATTTGTAGACTCTTCCACAATTAATGAGCGTTTGTTAAAAACTCTATATCTCTTACTCTTGGCAGCATAGCCAAGGAAAATACCATCGTCAGCTTTGGCATCAAATTTGCCTAAGTTGTCTTTGGTGTTAAGGATAAAACATCTACAGCCAAAAACTCTAAAATAAGAAATATTTAGGGTTCTCCCGAACCAAAGCTCATAGGGTGTTTTCTTCGTAATAGGACGAATAAGTACCCTATTTAAAATGTGGCATGCTGTACTGACAGCTTCAGCCCAAAAGTATTTCGAAAGTGAGAATTTGTTCAACATGACTCTAGCCATATCGCCAAGAGTCCTATTCTTCCGCTCCACAACACCATTTTGTTGGGGAGTTCTTGGACAAGAAAACTCATGATCAAAACCATTGGAATCACAAAACTTTTCAAAATCAGAATTTTCGAACTCGCCTCCATGATCACCTCGAATTCGAGTAATCATGTAGCCTTTTTCGTTTTGAACTTTCTTAACAAAAATCTTGAAAACCGAAATAGCATCACTTTTATAAGTAAGAAAGAAAACCCAAGTAAATCTTGAAAAGTCATCAATAATAACAAAGGCATAGAGTTTTCCACCAAGACTGGCTACTCTACTAAGGCCAAATAAATTCATATGGAGTAGTTGCAGGGGTCTAGTAGTACTTACAGAGTTTATGGAATGAAAAGATGACTTGGTTGCCTTATTCAACTCACATTCGGCACACACGGTGTCCTTTTTGAATGTGATGTCGGGCAAGCCTCTAACTAGTTTCTTGGTCGATAGCCTGGATATAGTATCCATATTGGCATGACCAAGATGTTGGTGCCATAGTAACCGTTCATCTTTATGAGCATATAGGCATCTACCTGCATTGTTAGTATCTATAGACACATAGAAAATATAAATATTATCCTCTCTTACCCCTTCAAAAATAATGTCTCCTGTTGACCTATCATAAATAAGGCATTTATTTTGTCCAAAGTTAATGTCATAACCGTGGTCAGCAAGATGACTGATGCTGAGCAGGTTATGCTTTAACTCGGTAACTAGGCAGACATCCTTTATTACGGAAGAGGGAGAATAACCAATAATACCATTACCTATAATATAACCTTTTAGGTTATTATCGAAGGATACATATCCTTCTCTCTTCATCGATAGTGATGCGAAAAGATTTGCGTCTCCCGTCATATGTCGCGAGCATCCACTATCGAGAATCCACTTACTCTTAGTTGAGGAGGGAAGGTCCACCTACATCAAGAGTAGATGTGACCTTTGGTACCCAAGTTCTTGAGGGTCCTGAAGAGTTAGTTTTTGGAAACCATGCATATATCTTTCTATCTACTAATCTTCTAATTCTACATTATGGTAAAATGTGTCCATGTAAACCATAATAAGTACATGTAGCATTCCTATTTATATTAGGAGCATGATGATGATGTCTATAAGCAGAGAGTGATGATATGTAGATTCAGCATGGTGATGATGACTATGTGGAGTAGAATAGTGATATTGTCTATATGGTATGGCATGATGATATTGTCTATATGGCATGACATGATGATTTCTATATGTGGAGTGATGTTGATTGTGTCTTTGTGCAACATGGTGATGATTGTATCTATATGTAGCATGATGATTTTGTGACATATGATGATTATTTCTACGTGCATGTGGTTTGTGTCCTTTATGAAAGTGTGTATACATGTAAGCATGATTATGAGCAGCATGAGGACGACGTGGTTGACTAGTATGAGTGGTGTCATACTTTGTGTGTGTCTCATGTGATTGGGTTTGAGGTTGAGCAACCTGTTTTTCCAATTTAGTCTCTAGTTTCTTAGAGACAGCTTGCAATTCAGTAATCTTAGCATTCAAACCATGCATCTTAGTAATAGAAATCTTGTGTCTACTCTTTTCTTCTGCAAGTTCCGTGTTGAGTGTTGTGATTTCTTGTGTTTGTTGTTCAATGCATGCCTCAGCATCATGTAAGGTTATTTTAAGCTTAGATACCTCATCAGTTACATCCGTGGGTGTAGTGTCTCTAATATTATCAAGTAATAGAGAAAGTCTTTGTATTTCGACTTCATGACTTTTGATTTTGTCCTTGGCATGTTTGTATTTACCAATGACCTTTTTGTGATCACTAAGTAAATCGGTGAAAGCATCGCCAAGTTCATCAAAAGTGAAGTCGTCAAGAGTTTCGTTTGATACCTTGTCGGGCGTCGCCATTAGGCACACATTAGCCGTATCTTGAGGAGAGTACTTTTCTTCCTCGGAGTCACTAGCTTCCCTTTCATGCCAAATGCTTGTGTTGGCATATTTCTTTGAGGAGGTCTTCTTGTATGGCTTCTCATAGCGGTTGCTCTTCTTCAAGAATGGATAGTCTTTTCGGACGTGTCCCGTCTTCTTGCAACCGTAGCAGGTTGGCTCTTCTTCGCCATCTTCTTGTGGTTCCTTCTTTCTTCGATTGAAGCGAAGGAATCTCTTGAAGTTGTGGACCATGAGAGCTTGATCATCATCTTCTGAGTTGTCGTCATCCGTCTCTTCGGGTTCAGCCCTCCGTCGGTGAGCTTTGAGTGCGATCTCCTTAGCCTTAGGAGCAGGCTCTTCGAAGTCCTTGAGGTCAAGCTCATGAGTCATTAGCTTTCCCATCAAGGTCTCCATGGACATGGTTGTGAGATTATTTTCTTCTATGATGGCTGTCACCTTAGGGTTCCAAATTTTTGGTAGCCCCCTAAGTAGCTTACGAATCTTCTCGTGATTTGAATATTGCTTGCCAAACGAAGACAGGGGGTTGATGATGTCGAAGAATCTTGTGAACATTTGCGTGATCGTCTCGTTTGGCTTCATCTTGAAAGCCTCGTATTCTTGAGTGAGACGGCTTATCTTTGATTCCTTGACTTGGGTGGTTCCTTCATGCGTCACTTCTAGAAGTTTCCATACTTCGTGAGATGTGGTACATATAGATACCCTGTTGAACTCATTCCTGTCTATAGCACAGAATAAAGCATTAATAGCTCTCGCGTCTAGACTTGCCTGTTTCTTCTCCTCGTCAGAATATTTGTCATGTGATTTCTCAACGAGATCACCATTGACAACTATCCTGGCGGGCTTTTTGTAACCGTCAGTGACGATAGTCCACAGGTCAAAGTCTAGCGACTTGAGATAAAAACTCATCCTTGTTTTCCAATACGTATAGTTAGTTCTATCAAATAAGGGAGGCCTATGAGTGGACTGTCTTTCACCGTGATTGGAAATCAAGGATTGTGTGGTTGCCATGGATCAGCTCTAGGATGTAAGTCCTTGTAAAGAGAACAGAGCTCTGATACCAATTGAAGAACAGATGGCAACTCTAGAGGGGGTGAATAGAGTTATAGCAATAATAACCAATTAAAAAATCAACTCTTTCACAATCTAAAAATAATCAGAGTAAATGCGGAAAATAAATAAGGAGCAAGAGAGCATATGCAAACACAGCCGATTTTAACCTGGTTTCCCTCGTAGAGGACTAGTCCAGGCCTGAGAACTCTAGCTCAGGATTAAATCCACTATTTGTAAAATAGTAGTTACACCCCGTGCCTTTTCTTCAGAAGAGCACGTCAACTTCTTACAATGGATCGCAGTGGCGATGCTTGAAATTTTCTAAGCTACTTCTTGAACTCTTGCACAAGACTCCTAACTGAGAGATGCTGAGCACTCGAGACTTAGGAAACTTGCGGCTAGTAGATGAAGAAGGGTATGGCTTATATTGAGCTTAAGAGAGAAGAGAAGAGAAGAGAAGATTGGATGAATGAAAATGAGAGAATTCTTGGCCTATTTATAGGTTTTTATCAGGCAGAATTCGGCCAGAATTCTGGTAGAAATTTTTAAAAATTTGGCCGTTGGACAACTAGCAACCAGCAAGCCCTAAAAATTAGGGTACTGATTTTTAGGGGACAGAGTTCGGCCCGAATTCTGTGTGGAGGCAGAGTTCGGCCCGAACTCTGTCTCCAGAGCACAGAATGGGTCCAAGATTCCAGTGGGCTGATTTTGGATGTGGAGCTTTATGGATTTGGATAGGTTATGGGTTGAGTCTCAAGAGCCCAGCATAACTCAGCTTACAATTATTCTAGACTCAATAAAATATAAAAGTACAGACTCGAAAAATGACTCGCATCTGCAAAAATTAAGCTGTCGTCTGGCTTGAACTGGATGTAGTCGTCGTGTGTCGTATTGAATTATCACAAGTATTATTTAGTCAATGTCATCAATATTTGGTTGACTGTGACTTTGTGTCAACAGTACAAAATATATTTTGTACTCCCATGAGGCCAAGAACTGTTCCCTCATGCGGCCAACTAATTGCTGATGATCCATGCGGCCAATAAATTGGCTTATGCGGCCTTGAAGTGGTTCCATGCGGCCATTTCATGTAAATGCATGCAACAGATGCATGCAAATAAATTTTGTTAATTATATATAAAATAAAGTACCAAAATGATACTTGTTAATTATAGAAATTTATACTAATTTTTCTGGAATTTATAAACCCTCATAAATAATTATTAAAAATCAGCAAACACATGTATCCTGAAAATGAATTTTGTTTTCCATTTTTATAAAATACCAAAAGTACTTATTAAATACTGGAAAAACTATAGTAATTTAGCTAAATTAACGTAGTATTTAAATACAATTTTTCCAGATTTTTACAGTAATTAAAATATATATAAAAATTTAAAAACAGAAAGTAACAATTTCTGAAAAAATAATTAATTACAAATTAAGGATAATACATAAACAAAATCTACAGATGTTGTCGGATGATAAAATAAATATTACCAACGTGTCCAGAATGGTCAAATTAGCTAGGATAGCCTACCCAAAAGTCCAATTTGGACACAGGGGCAAAATAGTAATTTCGGGTCAAAATGATGTCCGCCGTTGGACACACTTCGCACCGAAAAATGTGTCAAGATAGATGTCTACAAAACCTAACAAATTATATGTCCACAAATCCAGAATGATGATACGAACCCAACGGTATATCCAAAATAGGATTCCAATCAGCCGATCTCAAAATGATACGTTGACGAGGACATTTGGAATTCGATTTGCACCGAAATACGTGCCGGAGCAAATGTCTTCAAAACTCAGCAAATTATATGTCAACGAGTCCAGAATGACGATACGAACTCAACGGTATATCCAAAATTGGATTTCGATAAGCCGATCTCAAAGTGACCCGTTGACTCAAAAAGTGAGACCCGCTTTGTACCGAAATGCGTGCAAGGGCCCACGTTCTCCAAATCAAGCAAACTTTATATGAAAACATGCTAGAACGACGCCACGAGTCTACTGGTGGTGTCATAAATTGAATCCAGAGTCCCGGTTCAAAAATAGAATTTTACAAGTGCAAATTAAAGAATTCGGACGGCCAACTTTGACGTCGAATTCGACCAACCGAACGTGCTTATAATAAAATGAAACTTAAAGAAGGCAGGAAGAGGGTTATACCATCTGTGCATAGGAACTGGTAGCGCCCCAACCGGGGCTGCGATGGCGGAGTTACGAGCTGACGAAGTCGGCTCCACGAAACTGTCCAAAAACAGTTCAATTTAAAACGTCAACTTGGTGGCCAGTTTTGAGGTATCAAACGACGAAATTAACGGACGAAAATTGAGGGAAGTGAAGATGGATATACCGAGATTGAGACGGAGCAGAGAGTTCACCGATCCAATGGTCGGATCTCTCGAAAAATATGCACGAAGTTGCTGCGATGGAGCACCGTTTCCGAGTTTAAAACTCGCGCGCGCCGACGGGATTTCGTTCAAAACGCACGAATAGCCTATTCGGCGCGCCGGGGAAGATGGTGGTGGACTCGGGGTGGTCATCGGGGCTCGTACGCCGGTGGAGGGGTCGACCACGGTGGCGACAGCGCCGTACGGCGGCACGGCGCACAACGGCGGCCCGCGCGCGCGCGCACGTGCGCCTGCATGCTCGCTGCAGCTGCTGCCGAAGCTGCTGCTGTGTGCGGGGGCGCGGCGGCACGGCGGCGGCGAGCGGCACAGCGGCGGTCGCCGGCGAGGGTGCGGGGTGGTGGTGGCTCAGGTGAAGGTGGAGGAAGGTGATTAATGGTGGTGGTGTTAAATGATGACAATGGTGGTGGTAGTGAGTATGATGGTGATGATGATAATGAAGATGATGAAGTTGATGATGGTTATAATGGTGGTGGTGTAGTAGTGAGGAGGAGGAGAATGGAGGTGGTGTCGGCTTGTAGGGGGAGAGTTCGGCTGTAGGGGGAGAGAGAGGGAGAGAGTGTGTAGTATTAAATATATAAGGAGTGTGGGAGATGTTTAGATATTTAGAGAGAGAGAGAGATATATATATATATATTTAGAGAGAGAGGAAGGGAAGTCGGCCACACGGAGGGGGGTGTTTTGCTGGCATGGTGATGGGGGGTGAGGTGGTGTTTGTATTTGTTATAGAAGAGAGAGAGAGTGTATATATATATATATATATATATATATATATATATATATATATAGGAGATATTTAATAAAGTAGAGAGAGGAGATATTTTTAAATAGAAAAAAGGGGAAAATTAAGTGGGGTACTTGGGCAGTCATGAGAGGACAACATGGAGCTTGGGTTCGGGTTCGGTCGAGCCGGATCGGGTCAAAATCGGACAGGAGGCAATAATTAAATTTAAATAGGTATTTAAAATCACGGGTAAATAAGTAACATGCGGGGACTCAAATAAATGGGACACAAGCGTCATATGGGTAATAGGCTTCGTGTGGGCCATGTTCATACTTTGGGTCGACTAGGTTGGATCAATGTCGGGTTCCGAAATTAAATTAAAAAATAAATCAGGTCTTACGGTAGATAATTAATTGGACTAAATTGATCCGAAAGTTGTGCGAAGAAAATAAAGCACAAAATGGAGTGTCTGAGTGGGACATGAAGGTCATGAGTGAAGAGCGACTCGAGTAGATTATTCATGAGAAGCTGGTTCTGAGAAAATGACTGGTCTGGTGCTCCTAAATTAAAATTCACAGTAACGTGCAAACGATGATCCAAGATAAAAGTGAGAATAATTATTCAACGATTATTTGGTCTAAGTTGACCCAAAGTTGTGCGATACAAAAAGAGCACAAAGGAACGAGTTCAAGTGGGACATGATATATCAAAACGAAGATAATCTTGTCTACTTTAAAACTCGTCAAGAGAGTTTACAGAAATTGGCATCCCTGACGCTCCAGAAGTCAAAGTTACGGAAAGGTACATTAATGATCAAAATAATTAAATAATTAAATATTTATCGAAAATAATTCATTCAGAAAATTTAAAATAAATCCTGAAATTCAGGGGGCTTACAGACACCCACATAGTTTTCATGTGCAGGCGCAGGTAGAAGCTCGTGGTGCGAGGCTCGTTTGGATGCGTCGAGGCATGGAGTTCCTTGGCGATTCGAAGCGTACGCCCGCGAGGAGTCAAGACTTATACGGAACATAATGTATGGACATCGCCTCTTCGAAGCATCTGCTGGCTCGAGGTGGGTATGGAGAGATGAGAGAGAGAGCTGAGTGACTTGTAATATGAGAAGAGTGAGCTTGAGTGATTGTAATCTTGGCCTTGCGCCCTCAATGTAACCTTTGTTTTGATATCAATAAAGAGCTTCTTTGAATAACTTGTGTTTGTTCTAAATTTTCGCTGCGTGTTCAAAGTCTCTGCTTGGGACTTCTGTACGATGACCCCGTCGCAGCCGCTGTAATCGGCCGTTATGGAATCCGTCTTGCACGAGCGCAATCTAGGCTCGTGCGGTATCACGCCTTAGCGAGGACGATCGCTCCTACGGAAGCGGGGCGTGACAGTTTGTATCAGACTTTGCTCGAATTTCTGCATCACTGATGCAGTTGACCCGCAGGGATGTGCAGTTTGCTTGGACAGCAGAGTGTCATAGTTCATTTGAAAAGTTGAAGGAAGGATTGATGACGGCATCCATTCTCATGCTTCCAGATGGGACTGAAGGATTTTCAGTTTATTGTGACGCTTCCGGTAAGGGATTAGGATGCGTCTTGATGCAGCATGGTAAGGTAGTAGCTTATGCGTCACGTCAGCTTCATGATCATGAGAGAAATTACCCAACCCACGACTTGGAGTTAGCAACGGGGGTTTTCGCACTCAAGTTATGGAGACATTATTTGTATGGAGATCGGATGGAGATTTTTACCGACCACAAGAGTCTTAAGTATGTGTTTACCCAGAAGGACCTTAACATGCATCAGAGGAGATGGCTAGAGCTACTTGTGGATTACGACATCAACCTGTAGTATCATCCTGGGAAGGCCAACGTTGTTGCAGATGCATTGAGAAGAAGAGCCGGAGTTTATTTTCTAACAGCACAGCCAGAGTTATTAGCAGATCTTTAGAAGATGGGTATTGACGTTGTTCTTCCTACCAATGTGGCATTGATGGCCAGTACGCAAGTTTAGTCCAGTATAGTTGAGAGGATTAAGTTAGCTCAGCCAACGGATTCTAGGCTTCAGCGGCTTAGGGCAGAATGTGTAGCAGGACGGAGAGCAGAGTTATGTATTCATGAGGACAGTACACTACGACATGGAAGTCTTCTTTGTGTACCTAGTGGTTACATTAGACAAGAGATTATGGCAGAGGCTCACAGTTCTCAGTATTCAATTCATCCCGACAGTACGAAGATGTATCGTGATATCCGTCAGCATTTTTGGTGGAATGGCATGAAGAGGGAGATAGCCCAATTTGTCTTGCCACGTCCCGATCCGGGAAATCGCTCGTCCTCGCTAGATTTCACCCGAATCATCGTCCTCGCTGGGGCGTGATGCCGCACGAGCCTGGAGTTGCACTCGTGCAAGGCAAGATAACAGGTTCACATAGAACTATCTCAAATCGATAACATAAGCAGCGGAAGGAAACGAGTAAAACATAAGAATCTCTTTTATTGATTTTGAACTGAAGATTACAAAGGCTCTGAATAGCCCAACATATATGCCAATTGGCTACAACGCTCATGATCTCTCTAGCTCACAAAGGATTATATTGTTCCATACATCATGCCTCTTTATAGCCACCAAGTAGTCTTCGGCCGAACATCTCCATGTCGCAAGTCCGAACGCATATACGGAAGCTCCTCTTGAACGCCAAGGACTCCATGCCTCGGCACGTCCAAGCCAAGCTCCGCCCCGAGCCGATCATAACCTGAGCCTGCATATAAACTAGTAGGGGATTAGTGCTTTCGTCCTCGCTTCACACTGATCAAGACCCGCTCGCACCCAAACCAAACACTAAATCATTTAGTGGAACATGCATCATTATTGGTGATCTTTCTACTTAGCCTTAGGATCAGTTTCATAGCAATACTTAAACATAGCACATTATCATAAATGTGTCCCATGCCGTGTTCCTGCAGCAGATACAGTTAGCCATAATATGAACGTAAACATAGTGTTCGTGCTCATCTCCGTCCCATATTGCCTAGCCTGCACGGGTTAGAACTTAACATAGAATTATATCATTCACGCAACAGCCAACCATAAACTTAGACCATGCATAAGGGTTGCAGGCCCTGCGCCTGCACCCGACTCTCATCTCAGCCCATCGGCCCTATCTATATGAAGGTCACGGTGTCTCGTACCGTAATGGACTTGGCATCTCTTATGTGTAAGCCTACAATCGCTTCGATACGGGTTGCTAGCCCAGTATCCGAAGGATCCCAAACTTACGGATATCATAGCTTATCACAGTAGTGGACGGTCGCAATCCGTCCGAATGTTGTACACCATAAATACCACACATAATTCCCTCCTAGGCCGAACGGTCCCGACGCCCCGGCGTAACTGTTCGAGGGAAGCCGTACCCGTGCACGGGCCATCCGAGTCCATTGACCATGCAATACGTACCATAGCAAACACCCATAACATTCCAACCAAATCCTTCGTTGCATAAACATAGTCTCGATCTATAAACGGTTTTTTGTGCCATAAACATAATCCACCATACATATGGGAAGCTCCGTCGGCGTTATGCCCCAACACATCCATATTGATGCATGACGCCCAACGGCTTAGTCATCTCATACTCGTATTCAACACATACCATTCGTAAGTTATTCTCATAGCATAATTCCGTATTACTTTTCTTTTCGTAACATAAGTGTCCGAGGGCACGCTCAGCACCGTAATCAATGTTCTAGGGTTCAATGTTCTCGGAGCCGTGCACATGATGCACATCTCAATATCGTCTTTCAATGTTCTACCATCATTGTCCTACCGCGACTCGTACACTTGATGCACGTCGCTTCATTTGTTCGATTGTTCAATGTTCTATCTTAGTGTTCAACGCATACTTAGACCTTTCGTCGCCGAGCCACGCTCGCTAACTCGATAACATATTACGCATACCATAACATATTTTATTAGACGTGAAGGAATAGGGTGAGAGAGTCAAGAACCCGCCCACCTTAAGCCAATATGCCTTGTCGTCTCGTCGATTGAAGCGTCTCGCTTCCATAACTCGATCGCATAGCTAACTCCCGGACTTAGCCATTCCTTTGAACTACTCGGTTGATTTGGCATATCGTGCCCATGCCACGACCCGTAATCCAGCATAAAGGCATAGCCTGCACACCAGATCAACTAACATTAGCACTTGTTCGAACGGAACTTATCCTTTGTATCGATTCGATTCATACATTCCAACCGACTCAAAGCTTACCTTTGGCTAATGTAACTCTCGCATCGATTCGCATCGATACTTCATCGAGTCAACGCAACTCTACGAGTCAACGACTCTTCATAATGCACCGAGCGGAGCGGGGCATTACATAATATACCACTCAAAATCAGGTTCATCCTCGAACCGAAACCAACACTTAATCCAAGTGCCTCGTATAGATCGCTTCACGATCTCGTACTACTATCGTTGAATCATACAACTTAGTTTGGATCATACACATATTTTAGACGTCCCACCAATATATGCATTTCAGCCAAGCTCGGTTGTAGGATATCGGGACAACTAACAAGCTCAACTTAAATCCTCAAGCATCCATCGGTCCGTACTCGACTTAATCATATCTCAGCGCCTATTCCCAAAATACTCTTCGTATGCATCATCCCATAACATGCGATCATCTTCCAACCCTTGCACATAACTTAATTCAACCATAACTTTGATCTCGTAAGTTTCTCGCCGGCCACCTAACACTCGCATTGTAATGAGTCATTGCGCATCCGATCACAACAATTCTCTGCAACGCCTGTTCGCCCAACTGTTTGCCTATCTCTCACATAACTCAAGTCTTTCATCCAACCATTCATAACACTTGGCCTCTACGACATGGACTACGTCCACATGTCTCAAATTCTTTTATCTACAATCCATACTAAGTCTCGCACACAACTATCCCAACATGATCCATATTTTTGAATCATATACGTATCGCGTCTGGGACTACCCCCGCAAGGTAACTTATCCAGACATCATGCTCGCGCTCTTCCGACACAAGAGGTCAACTTGAGTCTACGATGCTCAAAGGCAACATTCTTTCCGACCCAAGGTCTCTTACGATACGTCTATCTCCGATTCTCGACCGAAAATGAATCCTTTACTCAATTTCGAATCACTTCCGACTAGTTCGTTTCATAATATAGATCGTGCGCTCAACACACATAGCCTAACCGTTACTCAACCGATCTATGACACAACTCTTAGGGTCGTTCTACTATCCGTCGCTCTCGCGTATTGCAGAATTCTTGCAATCACCTTACCGCGTCATTATGCTAAGCACGTTCCTTAACATCTATTCGATCATCGACCAACCAAGTCTACATACGTATCCATTCGATCGATCATAAACTTTTTAACCATATCGATCTAGTCGAAGGCTACTCGCTAACTTCCGAAACACGATACTCGCTCACTTAAACTTATCCTCAACATGCACTACATCATTCCTTATCCTGCTTACGCGACTTCCTTAGGGTCATCCTATGGGACTTCACATTCATTTGATTTGGCGGTCAAGTCTTCTAGGGTCATCTGCCCCGAAACTACGCTCGATAATTGAAGATCATCAACGAGGGACAGTTACAACGAACCATGCTATGTCCTATCGCGGAGCCAAATCAATTCTCGACAATTCCTATGTAACTTTACCCAATCCAACATACCAATCCATAATTTATCTGCCCCCGCGCAACTGATGCGCCGTTGCTACTCGAATCACTTATGCATTACCGTCAACTATCCTTGCCAGTCATATGACATCTACGTGCCTCAAGTCCGAGTTTACCTATCCGTGATCATAGCTCGACACATCCCGTACTCATCAAAACCATCCTCGAACAACTTTCGCATCAAACCACAAGTCCATATCAAATTTGCCACGCCTCGCAAGTTCGATCATCCCCGCTGGATGAATCACCATACCAGCGCTCATGCGAAATGATCGTTCTAATTTGACGTGACGCATGTGCGATGCTGGAGTTGCACTCACATAAGACAAGAATGTCAATATAGTGGTTATCCACGAATCAATCCAGACATTAGATTTCATCCGAGTCACATCCGTCGACTTCTCAAATTCTCCGAAGCATTCCTACCGTTATCATCCCAATTGCCATAACTTAACTTGCACCTTATTCGTCCAACAATAATGCTCAACATAATTTTCGTTCATTCGATCAGAGTATCCCCGAGTTATTACATATCGTCTTTAATACGCCTCAATACCATCGTCGATATGCATAACTTGAACATCTTCGTCTCGCATAAGCTCTAATTCGTTGCAATCACTGTTATCATCCGAACTCGAATACGAATCAAGTCTTGCACACATCAAGATTCATTCCGTTATAACTACCATAATCGCGACATAATTTCCAATTCACATATTCATTCTCATGTCCCTAACTTGCACTTCCAAATCGTGCTACCGACTCCTCGCGCTAAATCAAATTCGTTCGTACGGTTTCTTCGTACCTACTCAACATAAATTCGACCGAGTCGACTATTTCCTCAACGTAACATTCCTTCGCTATGCTCCGCCTATCGTTCGACTTACACTTAACGAATCCTCGTCCGACGTATCCTCCGTGGATATGACTCCGCACATAATCGTTCAACTCAAATCATCGAAGCATACTTGCATCGACTTCTCTCAAGTCATTCCCACTCAAGTCTCGGTATTACTCCGTCCGTTGTGGACAACATATCGTAACAACATAATCGTTTCGACGAAATCTATCGCAAGTCACCATGCGGCTTAACATAGCTATCGTTAAGTGGTATTCCATATACCACTCAAGATCGAGCCTATCGTTGTCGATACAACACTTCACCATGCTTGCTAGCATAATTGGTATTACATATACCACTCTAAATCGAGTCATTACTCGACATCATGTTCCGCATAGATCCGACATCTATCTTCCAATCAACTATCCCGTATGGCGATCGTTCCGATCCCAGCTCTAGCGTTAGCTCGAGTTTGACAAGCATTCACTCTAACTGTATCTTGGCGATCATATCGATCACACCCGCAACATTCGCTTACTAAAAGCTCAACGCGACATTCGGCCAACATACATGTTCGCCTACTCAACTCGACTTAGAGTCCGACTCGACTCCAATCTCACTCGTTGCAACTCGTGCAACAACTCATTCTCGATGCTTAAGGTCATTTCTCAATCTCGTGCAACATATCGCTATCCATCCGCATAGCCATACAACACGCACCATACCATATCGACTCGTTGCACTGATGCAACCAACGATTCACGACTTGCTGCACTCCGTGCAACCAACAACACATAATCACTCGCCTAGCCACATAATAGGTATTGCCTCATATCTCGATTCATTGCACTTCGTGCAACCAAAAACATATATCTCCTCGCACTTCGTGCGACCAACAATACATAACTCCTCGTACTTCGTGTGACCGACAACACATATATCATTGCACTTCATGCAACCAACATCACCATGTTCATTGTACTTCGTGCAATCAACGACTCATAACTTTCTTACACTTCGAGAAACCATAATCTCATAACCTGTTGTACTTCGTGCAACCAACACTCTCCGATGGCACCCGGAGATAGCGTGATAGTCACGACATACTTGTGGCAGACGTACGCACTTAATATAGACTTATTGTATGGAACATCCAATGTAGCGTCGAGCAGATCCATAAGCCATACGGTTGCGGAAATAACTTAGAGTCAACTGAATTCGATAGCGAAGCAACTGAGGGTCAAAGAGATTCATGCACGCTCCAAAGGATGGAACCGTTCTGATACCAACTTGCCACGCCCCGATCCGGAAAATCGCTCGTCCTCGCTAGATTTCACCCGAATTATCGTCCTCGCTGTGGCGTGATGCCGCACGAGCCTGGAGTTGCGCTCGTGCAAGGCAAGATAACAGGTTCACATAGAACTATCTCAAATCGATAACATAAGCAGCGGAAGGAAACGAGTAAAACATAAGAATCACTTTTATTGATTTTGAACTGAAGATTACAAAGGCTCTGAATAGCCCAACATATATGCCAATTGGCTACAACGCTCATGATCTCTCTAGCTCACAAAGGATTACATTGTTCCATACATCATGCCTCTTTATAGCCACCAAGTAGTCTTCGGCCGAACATCTCCATGTCGCAAGTCCGAACGCATATGCGGAAGCTCCTCTTGAACGCCAAGGACTCCATGCCTCGGCACGTCCAAGCCAAGCTCTGCCCCGAGCCGATCATAACCTGAGCCTGCACATAAACTAGTGGGGGATTAGTGCTTTCGTCCTCGCTTCGCACTGATCAAGACCCGTTCGCACCCAAACCAAACACTAAATCATTTAGTGGAACATGCATCATTATTGGTGATCTTTCTTCTTAGCCTTAGGATCAGTTTCAAAGCAATACTTAAACATAGCACATTATCATAAATGTGTCCCATGCCGTGTTCCTGCAGCAGATACTGTCACGACCCGTTACCCAAATTGTTGGGCCGGGCCGAGCCATGTCCAGCCTACGCTTAAGATAAAGCACAGTAAGCTGTTCTAGACAGTCAGGTAATAATGATAAATGTGCTAATAATTAAGATAGTTTAAGAATGATCACAACACAGCTTCTATATAGAAGAAAAACCACTAAGTTTGATAATAATACAAACCAAAATGTAAGACTGGAGACAAGGTCCAGTTTAAAGGTACAAAACAGCGTCTGTGATAATAACCCAACACTAAGTCAAACTAAGCAGCTAAGCAGGATTCCCTGCTGGAATATCCTCAACTGGAGCTCCATAGTACGGGTCACAAAGCATTTCTTCCTCGGTCAAAATACCTACAACGTTATCCTGTCAGGACGGGAGCAAGTACAACCTCTACTACTAAAGTACTGAATGTATAATGCAAGAGATGTACAACAGGAACATGGTATGATAAGACAAAAAAAATAGACATACTGGAATCAGGGTAAATCATATAAAGCGGAAATCATGGTATATCTTGATTATCATTTTAAGACACTCTTGTCAATTGTGGCATGTGTACATTATGTATTAAAACTGGGGCATGTATGAGATCGGTCAATAAGTGCTATGCTAGTTTACTGCAATGTACGTATGTACATTCCACAAGTCCAGAAACTACATTGTTAGTTTACTGCAATGTACGTAAGTACATTCCACAAGTCCAGAAACTACATTCTCAGTTTACTGCAATGTACGTATGTACATTCCACAAGTCCAGAAACCGCACTGCTAGTTTACTGCAATGTACGTATGTACATTCCACAAGTCCAGAAACTACACAATTAGCATACTGCAATGTAAGTGAGTACATTCCACGAGTCCAGTAACTATACTATCAACTCTCTCATAACCCAGTAATCATCATGTAAAAGATACGGGAAATAGTGTAAAGCATGGTGGGAACTGGCAATAGTATGAAACATGTTATGATTTGACTTGCTACTCCAAGGATCAGCATTCACATGGGTTGATTAACATTCTTTTATCACATAACAGTGTTTTAACATGTACAATTAACAAAAGACTTGCAACTGGATTAATGGTACCTTACAAGGTTGTCACATGTACTTAACATTAAAAGACAGTAAATGAGTTTGTAGATGTACTTGCCTGGAGCAAAGCAATGCAATGACAATAAAGCTAAGATGTAGAGTGTCCTGGCACTGAAAACATATATATACTCAGACTCTAAGTTACAAGACAATATAAATACACTAGTGATGTGAGAAGGCCAAATTGGACATTGGCTAGGTGAACTTAGCCTAGGGGTTCAAAGTGAAGTGATTTGGCATCTAAACTAACACATGTGTCTCCCATATTAAGGTTGGTTAGCATTCCAAATACCAGAAATACATAAAAATCATAAGTCATGACTTAGCCATAATTATTGGTAAAATAAACATTCTGTGCACTGTGTTCTAACAATTTTTGAAAATACTAGAAATCTCCAATAAATGCAGAATAATATACTGACAGAAACCTTGTTAATTATAGAAATTTATTATAATTTTTCTGGGATTTATTAACCAGTACAAATATTTTATAAAAATCAGTTTTCCTAAGTATACAGAAAGTGAGTTTTGGTTTCATATGCCAAACTAGTGGCAAAACAGTAAATTAATTACTACAAAAATTATACTAAATTAGCCAACTTAACAAAGTATCTAAAAACTATTTTTCCATAATTTTGGCAATACTCTAAGTATTTTTAGAAAATCAAAAACAGTAATGCACACAATAATTAATTATCTGCGTATTTTGTCCATGTATATAATTTGAACCAAAGTTCAAATACAGGACCCAAGGCCATGAATCAAGTCCAATATGACTTGTACAGGTCTTGAATGTGTGAAAACACATTTGAGCCCAATTACCCATGCTAGGCTTGGACATCAAAATGGTTGCAGTAATTTAAATACAATAAAAATACTAGTTGGTAATAGTGCAAAATATTTATTATTATTTTAATAAGGTAAATTTATACAAAAGAATATTTATATACCTATCCCAAAAGTACATATATATATACACAAGAAAATACTTAATTTATAAAGTATATATATATGTATATAATAATATATATACATATACAAGAAAATATATATACATATACATATGTGTACATATATATATATATAAATACTAACATATGTACATATAATTTACTAACCATAAAATATATACATATATACATACATACTGTTAAAACAGTATATATATATACATATATACTAATATACATATATATATATATATATATAAATATATATATATATATAAAAACAGTAAAAGAAAAAGAAAAGAAAAAGAAAAAGAAAAGAAAAGGGAAATGAAACAGCAACTAAGGGGGGGGGATTCGAACTCGGGTCAGCCGAGCGCGCGGGGGGGGTTTTAGGCGGGGATGGGCTGGCCAGGGGGTCAGCCCATCAGTTGTGTTAGGGAAAGGGGTTTAGTTTTATTTAATAGGTTTTAGTTGATTAAATAATAAAAAAAATATATAAAAACACAGTCCTGTGTCCTGACAGTTAGGGACACAGGAGTCTGTGTCTAAGGCTTGGCACGACACGCACGAGTCCTAGCTCGCGTGTCCAAGTACGGGGCTGGGGTCGTTGTGTCCTGGCGAACATCATACACGAAAACGAGACACAACAGGACACGGGGGGAGTAGATGACGCGTACGTGTCCAGGTCGGGGCTGCTGTCGGGGTGGCGACTGGGCGGAGGAGCGGTCGGGGCGGTGGCGCTCGGGTGGCGCTGCGTCCAGCACGTCAGGGCGAACCGATTGGTGGTGGTGGTTCACGGCGAGGTCGTCGGGATGGGAAGAACGGGGTTCGTCGGAGCTAGGGTTCCGGCGAGGGTGATTGGGGAAGAAGAGGGTCAGGACGAGGTCGTGGTGGTCGGGGGAAGTGGTAGCTAGGTCGGGGGAGACGAGGGGAGTTTAAATAGGGTCTTAGGTCGGTCGGGGGCAGCCGGATTCGGCGGGGGCAGCGTAGGTCGGTCGTCGGGGCAGCGTCGAGTCAGGGGAGAGAGAGTGTGACGGGGGGGGTTTGGTAAATTACACTAGGGCCCCTAGAAACTTAGGATTTACAAATAGGTCCAAATCAGTAGTAAATACAAATAATAATTTGCATAAAAGAATTAAAACAAATTCTAAATTGCAGACTGCTATAATAACAATTCAGTTAATTGCATATTGATATTAAAACAATTCTAAAAATTGCAAAATGATATTAAAACATTTAAATAAATTACAAATTGATATTTTTGTATTTAAAACTCATTTAAAATCATTTAAAAATACAGGAAAAATTTCTAATAATTATTATAAAATATTTTAATACTAAAATAATCATTAATGGCCAATTTAATAAAAATTTTGAAAAACTGGGGCTGACAAATCTTCCCTCCTTGAAAAATTTCGTCCTCGAAATTTACAAGAACTGAAGACACGCGAGGCAACTAACGTTTTAAAATAATTACAGCGATGACTAAGGCTATCTCCTAATGATGGAATGTCTATGAAACAGGTCTACTGGTCAATGGCTTGTCTTATGAGTGTGGCTACTAAATGATGGTTTGGTAAAAGTCTAATGACAGGTTACTTAATGAGGCACTAGAATCAAACAGTCATATGCAAATAAATCCAACCTGTGGCACCGTCTGTCAAGTATTCTGGCTCTGGCTCTGGGCCCTGCACTGGTACTGCTGCCTGAATGGCTAAAGGGTATGCTCTCCCTGAAGGTCCTCTGGTAAATGGCTTCGCCTTCGGGCACTCCCGAATCATATGGGTGGAAGACCCGCAAGCAAGACACTGGCTCAATTTCTTCCTACAGATGGAGACATCGTGCCCTGGCTTTTTGCAGAAGGCACAAGAGACCTACTTCTGCTGCTGGTGTCCCGGATCTCGGGCAAATGATAACTGATGCTGAGGATGAGCTGGTGGAGAATAGGCCTGCTGGTGCTGGGTAGTCGTCCTCTGCTGGAAAGTCTGGCGCTTGGATGGCCCGTCATGATGTGTGGTAGCTGGCCTCTTGCAAGACAAAAGACGCTCCTCGATACCTCGGGCTCTCTCCAGTAGCTGGTAGTAGTCTGTGATCCCGTTGGCCACTAGTAAGATGCTAATGTCCGGGACAAGACCATGGCAGAATCTGCGAGCCATCTCCTCCGGGTCGGCTACTAAGCTCGGGGCAAAACGACTGAGTCTGCTAAACTCACCTGCGTACTCATCGACGGTACGGCTCCCCTGTTGCAGGTTCTGGAATTGCAATTCCATGGCAACTCTAGCGGTGGTGGAGAAGAACTTCCTCTTGAACTGGATCTTGAATTGCTCCCAGTTTCTTCTGCCGCCAATGAACATCGTCTCATTTCTGAACCAGACCCCTGCCAGGTCTGCTAACAAAAATCCTGCTGCCTCGACCCAAAGATCGTCAGGTAATCTAGCCCCTATGAGCTTCCTCTCTACGGAATCTAACCAGTCATCAGCTACAACTATGCCTTCCGTCCCAAGAAACTCCTTCGGTTTTAGGTTCATAAAACTCTTGATGCTACCTAGCCTCAATTGATGTTCTATAGGTTACGAGACGGGGGTATGCTGAGTATTCAGGAGCCCCTGGATCAAAGCCAGTAATTGGGTTCCGTCGAGGGAAACAACAGTCTGGGGAGGTATGATAGGAGGTGGGGGTGGTATACCGTCACCTGAGGTGGCGGAATCGGGAGAGTGTGTAGGGTCCATCTATTTATAAAAGACAAAGGAATTATAAGAATAAAGCAAGCAGTCATAAGCAAACAATTTAGTTACACTACCGGTCCTACGCTGTGATGAGTTTTCCTATGTTGTAATCCTAAAATCCTCTAGGTGTTCTAGATGTTGTTCCTAGTGTTATCTAGTTATCCTTAATTTCTGCAGGCGTGCTTGGTACAGTAACGTAACCAAACAACTTTAGTCAGGACCTGCATGGGCCGCCAAAAAAACATGTCACGACCCGTTATCCAAATTGTTGGGCCGGGCCGAGCCATGTCCAGCCTACGCTTAAGATAAAGCGCAGTAAGCTGTTCTAGACAGTCAGGTAATAATGATAAATGTGCTAATAATTAAGATAGTTTAAGAATGATCACAACACAGCTTCTATATAGAAGAAAAACCACTAAGTTTGATAATAATACAAACCAAAATGTAAGACTGGAGACAAGGTCCAGTTTAAAGGTACAAAACAGCGTCTGTGATAATAACCCAACACTAAGTCAAACTAAGCAGCTAAGCAGGATTCCCTGCTGGAATATCCTCAACTGGAGCTCCATAGTACGGGTCACAAAGCATTTCTTCCTCGGTCAAAATACCTACAACGTTATCCTGTCAGGACGGGAGCAAGTACAACCTCTACTACTAAAGTACTGAATGTATAATGCAAGAGATGTACAACAGGAACATGGTATGATAAGACAAAAAAAATAGACATACTGGAATCAGGGTAAATCATATAAAGCGGAAATCATGGTATATCTTGATTATCATTTTAAGACACTCTTGTCAATTGTGGCATGTGTACATTATGTATTAAAACTGGGGCATGTATGAGATCGGTCAATAAGTGCTATGCTAGTTTACTGCAATGTACGTATGTACATTCCACAAGTCCAGAAACTACATTGTTAGTTTACTGCAATGTACGTAAGTACATTCCACAAGTCCAGAAACTACATTCTCAGTTTACTGCAATGTACGTATGTACATTCCACAAGTCCAGAAACCGCACTGCTAGTTTACTGCAATGTACGTATGTACATTCCACAAGTCCAGAAACTACACAATTAGCATACTGCAATGTAAGTGAGTACATTCCACGAGTCCAGTAACTATACTATCAACTCTCTCATAACCCAGTAATCATCATGTAAAAGATACGGGAAATAGTGTAAAGCATGGTGGGAACTGGCAATAGTATGAAACATGTTATGATTTGACTTGCTACTCCAAGGATCAGCATTCACATGGGTTGATTAACATTCTTTGATCACATAACAGTGTTTTAACATGTACAATTAACAAAAGACTTGCAACTGGATTAATGGTACCTTACAAGGTTGTCACATGTACTTAACATTAAAAGACAGTAAATGAGTTTGTAGATGTACTTGCCTGGAGCAAAGTAATGCAATGACAATAAAGCTAAGATGTAGAGTGTCCTGGCACTGAAAACATATATATACTCAGACTCTTAAGTTACAAGACAATATAAATACACTAGTGATGTGAGAAGGCCAAATTGGACATTGGCTAGGTGAACTTAGCCTAGGGGTTCAAAGTGAAGTGATTTGGCATCTAAACTAACACATGTGTCTCCCATATTAAGGTTGGTTAGCATTCCAAATACCAGAAATACATAAAAATCATAAGTCATGACTTAGCCATAATTATTGGTAAAATAAACATTCTGTGCACTGTGTTCTAACAATTTTTGAAAATACTAGAAATCTCCAATAAATGCAGAATAATATACTGACAGAAACCTTGTTAATTATAGAAATTTATTATAATTTTTCTGGAATTTATTAACCAGTACAAATATTTTATAAAAATCAGTTTTCCTAAGTATACAGAAAGTGAGTTTTGGTTTCATATGCCAAACTAGTGGCAAAACAGTAATTTAATTACTACAAAAATTATACTAAATTAGCCAACTTAACAAAGTATCTAAAAACTATTTTTCCATAATTTTGGCAATACTCTAAGTATTTTTAGAAAATCAAAAACAGTAATGCACACAATAATTAATTATCTGCGTATTTTGTCCATGTATATAATTTGAACCAAAGTTCAAATACAGGACCCAAGGCCATGAATCAAGTCCAATATGACTTGTACAGGTCTTGAATGTGTGAAAACACATTTGAGCCCAATTACCCATGTTAGGCTTGGACATCAAAATGGTTGCAGTAATTTAAATACAATAAAAATACTAGTTGGTAATAGTGCAAAATATTTATTATTATTTTAATAAGGTAAATTTATACAAAAGAATATTTATATACCTATCCCAAAAGTACATATATATACACAAGAAAATACTTAATTTATAAAGTATATATATATGTATATAATAATATATATACATATACAAGAAAATATATATACATATACATATGTGTACATATATATATATATAAATACTAACATATATACATATAATTTACTAACCATAAAATATATACATATATACATACATACTGTTAAAACAGTATATATATACATATATACTAATATACATATATATATATATATAAATATATATATATATATAAAAACAGTAAAAGAAAAAGAAAAGAAAAAGAAAAAGAAAAGAAAAGGGAAATGAAACAGCAACTAAGGGGGGGGGGGGATTCGAACTCGGGTCAGCCGAGCGCGCGGGGGGGGTTTTAGGCGGGGATGGGCTGGCCAGGGGGTCAGCCCATCAGTTGTGTTAGGGAAAGGGGTTTAGTTTTATTTAATAGGTTTTAGTTGATTAAATAATAAAAAAAATATATAAAAACACAGTCCTGTGTCCTGACAGTTAGGGACACAGGAGTCTGTGTCTAAGGCTTGGCACGACACGCACGAGTCCTAGCTCGCGTGTCCAAGTACGGGGCTGGGGTCGTTGTGTCCTGGCGAACATCATACACGAAAACGAGACACAACAGGACACGGGGGGAGTAGATGACGCGTACGTGTCCAGGTCGGGGCTGCTGTCGGGGTGGCGACTGGGCGGAGGAGCGGTCGGGGCGGTGGCGCTCGGGTGGCGCTGCGTCCAGCACGTCAAGGCGAACCGATTGGTGGTGGTGGTTCACGGCGAGGTCGTCGGGATGGGGAGAACGGGGTTCGTCGGAGCTAGGGTTCCGGCGAGGGTGATTGGGGAAGAAGAGGGTCAGGACGAGGTCGTGGTGGTCGGGGGAAGTGGTAGCTAGGTCGGGGGAGACGAGGGGAGTTTAAATAGGGTCTTAGGTCGGTCGGGGGCAGCCGGATTCGGCGGGGGCAGCGTAGGTCGGTCGTCGGGGCAGCGTCGAGTCAGGGGAGAGAGAGTGTGACGGGGGGGGTTTGGTAAATTACACTAGGGCCCCTAGAAACTTAGGATTTACAAATAGGTCCAAATCAGTAGTAAATGCAAATAATAATTTGCATAAAAGAATTAAAACAAATTCTAAATTGCAGACTGCTATAATAACAATTCAGTTAATTGCATATTGATATTAAAACAATTCTAAAAATTGCAAAATGATATTAAAACATTTAAATAAATTACAAATTGATATTTTTGTATTTAAAACTCATTTAAAATCATTTAAAAATACAGAAAAAATTCCTAATAATTATTATAAAATATTTTAATACTAAAATAATCATTAATGGCCAATTTAATAAAAATTTTGAAAAACTGGGACTGACAGATGCAGTTAGCCATAATATGAACGTAAATATAGTGTTCGTGCTCATCTCCGTCCCATATTGCCTAGCCTGCACGGGTTAGAACTTAACATAGAATCATATCATTCACGCAACAGCCAACCATAAACTTAGACCATGCATAAGGGTCGCAGGCCCTGCGCCTGCACCCGACTCTCATCTCAACCCACCGGCCCTATCTATATGAAGGTCACGGTGTCTCGCACCGTAATGGACTTGGCATCTCTTATGTGTAAGCCTACAATCGCTTCGATATGGGTTGCTAGCCCAGTATTCGAAGGATCCCAAACTTACGGATATCATAGCTTATCACAGCATTGGACGGTCGCAATCCGTCCGAATGTTGTGCACCATAAATACCACACATAATTCTCTCCTAGACCGAACGGTCCCGGCGCCCCGGCGTAACCGTTCGAGGGAAGTCGTACCCGTGCACGGGCCGTCCGAGTCCATTGACCATACACAAACACCCATAACATTCCAACCAAATCCTCCGTTGCATAAACATAGTCTCGATCCATAAACGGTTTCCCGTGCCATAAACATAATCTACCATACATATGGGAAGCTCCGTCGGCGTTATACCCCAACACATCCATATTGATGCACGACGCCCAATGGCTTAGTCATCTCATACTCGTATTCAACACATACCATTCGTAAGTTATTCTCATAGCATAATTCCGTATTACTTAGTCTTTTCGTAACATAAGTGTCCGAGGGCACGCTCAGCACCGTAATCAATGTTCTACGCCTAGGGTTCAATGTTCTCGGAGCCGTGCACATGATGCACATCTCAATATCGTCTTTCAATGTTCTACCATCATTGCCCTACCGCGACTCGTACACTTGATGCACTTCGCTTTATTTGTTCGATTGTTCAATGTTCTATCTTAATGTTCAACGCATACTTAGACCTTTCGTCGCCGAGCCACGCTCGCTAACTCGATAACATATTACGCATACCATAACATATTTTATTAGACGTAAAGGAACAGGAAGAGAGAGTCAAGAATCCGTCCACCTTAAGCCGATACGCCTTGTCGTCTCGTCGATTGAAGCATCTCGCTTCCATAACTCGATCGCATAGCTAACTCCCGGACTTAGCCATTCCTTTGAACTACTCGGTTGATTTGGCCTATCGCGCCCATGCCACGACCCGTAATCCAGCATAAAGGCATAGCCTGCACACCAGATCAACTAACATTAGCACTTGTTCGAACGGAACTTATCCTTTGCATCGATTCGATTCATACATTCCAACCGACTCAAAGCTTACCTTTGGCCAATGTAACTCTCGCATCGATTCGCATCGATACTTCAGCGGGTCAACGCAACTCTTCGAGTCAACGACTCTTCATAATGCACCGAGCGGAGCGGGGCATTACATGTCTCTCATTGTTTGGTTTGTCAACAAGTTAAAGCTGAACATCAGAGACTAGCTGGACTTCTTCAACCTGTACCGATCCCAGAGTGGAAGTGGGAGCATATCATCATAGATTTTGTAACTGGATTACCTAAATCCCCAGCTGGAAGAGATGCTATCTGGGTTGTAGTTGACAGACTCACCAAGGTAGCTCATTTTCTCCCCTTCAGAATTGGTCAGTCAACGGATCAGCTAGCAGAGATGTACCTCAGGCAGATAGTCAGATTGCATGGAGTGCCAGTCAGTATTGTGTCCTACAGAGATTCAAGATTTACATCGCACTTTTGGCGAAGTCTTCAGAAGAGTTTGGGGACTCGTCTCAAGTTCATTTCAGCTTATCATCCGCAGACAGATGGTCAGTCAGAGCGTACGATCCAGACTCTTAAAAATATGTTGCGGTCTTGTACACTTGACTTCGGTGGTTCATGGAAAGATCACCTGCATTTCGTGGAGTTCTCATATAACAACAGTTTCTAGGCCAGTATCCAGATGGCGCTCTTTAAGGCTTTGTACAGCAGGAAGTGCAGATCTCCGTTAGCATGGGATGATATAGGCGAGAGGCAGATGCTTGGTCCAGAGATGATTACACGGACTATTGAGGTGGTCAGACAAGTTAGGGATCATCTTCAAATTGCGCAAGATCGCTAGCATCATTGGGTCGATTCTCATCGGTGTCTCCTTAAATTTTCTATCGGCGACCACGTATTCCTTTGGATCTTGCCTACCCATGGCGTCATTCATTTTGGCGTACGGGGAAAGCTTAGTCCTAGGTATATAGGGTCGTTCGATATTCTTGAGCGGGTAGGTGATGTAGTGCCCCGCTCCGCGAAGGCACTAGATAAACAGAAAGATCGGATTGCTGGCTCAGCAACAGAAGACGATTAATCTGGGTGAGTGGACAAAGACTCATTTTATGATTCGCTTACGCCTTAAGAATCTGAGTTTTTGATTGAATGCTTTTGTTAATAACAAGACTGTAATCTTGAGTATGCTTAAAAGAGAACCTGCCCCTTGTCTGCTAAGAAAAGAGATCTGTATCCTGCCTGAAAAGAAGATGGAATTGTTTATGACTTGCTCGATTTATGCATGATTCATTTGATATCGCATGCGCATTGGGGAATCCACTTAGTGACGAGCTGAACCCTAGAGAGTCACAGCGGCTAGCGACAAGCTGAACCTATGAGAGTCACAGCGGTTAGCGACGAGCTGAACCCAAGAGCGTCACAGCGGCTAGCGACGAGCTGAACCCATGCGAGTCACAGCGGTTAGCGACGAGCTGAACCCGTAGGAGGTACAGCGGCTAAGATGAAAATGATTGTGGCTTTTTAAAGATGTGTTTTCAAAAGAATGTAAACTGACTAATGCATTCATGAAATGAATCTAGGTAAAGAGTAGCAAGATCACATCACAAGAAAATGTTTTCTCACTAAATGAGCAGTGATCGTTTCAGAAAAATGTAGCTCCTTTGTTGACAATTCACCAGTATGCTGATATACTGACCCATCATCAGTCTGCATGCAGGTGCACTATGCATCGAGAAGGATAGTCCGAAGCGATAGCCCGTGCCTCATCCTCAGGAGCCAGAAATCAGAAGAGATGCCAAGAGATGACATCTGTGCAAGAGTTTGGTTTTGTATATAAAAGGATGTAATGTATGGGAACGGGATCATTGTAATATTGTATCAGAGAGAATCGAGAGCTTGTAATATGTTCAAATAAAATCAATAAAGAGAAATGTTCTTGTTACCATTGTGTTCAATACTTGTATTCTGAAATATGTCCGCTGCTGCTTCAATTATCTGCGATACGTTCCGCTGCGTATTGTCAAATTTGTCTATCTTGTCTTATTTCAGGTCTTGGCCTTGTGCAAGCGCAACTTAGGCTTGCACGGCATCACGCCTTAGCGAGGACGAACGATCCCGTAGGGATCCAAGCAAGACGGATGACCCTAGCGGGATCGGGGCGTGACAAAATGGTATCAGAGCAACACGATCCTCTGGCCAATTTTGATTCAATTGAATTTGTACATGTCTTCTGATTGAAATTCTGTTGCCTACTCGATATCAATAATGAGATGAACGTTCCATACAAAAAGTCCGTAAATATTTTATGATGGTGAAGGATGAGGACTATCGCTGCTAAGGATATCGTAAGTTTCTCCTTAAGTTTCGAGGACGAAACTTCTTTTCGGTGGGTAATTATGTAGTGCCCCGCTCCGCGAAGGCACTAGATAAACAGAAAGATCGGATTGCTGGCTCAGCAACAGAAGACGATTAATCTGGGTGAGTGGACAAAGACTTATTTTATGATTCGCTTACGCCTTAAGAATCTGAGTTTTTGATTGAATGCTTTTGTTAATAACAAGACTGTAATCTTGAGTATGCTTAAAAGAGAACCTGCCCCTTGTCTGCTAAGAAAAGAGATCTGTATCCTGCCTGAAAAGAAGATGGAATTGTTTATGACTTGCTCGATTTATGCATGATTCATTTGATATCGCATGCGCATTGGGGAATCCACTTAGTGACGAGCTGAACCCTAGAGAGTCACAGCGGCTAGCGACAAGCTGAACCCATGAGAGTCACAGCGGTTAGCGATGAGCTGAACCCAAGAGCGTCACAGCGGCTAGCGACGAGCTGAACCCATGCGAGTCACAGCGGTTAGCGACGAGCTGAACCCGTGGGAGGCACAGCGGCTAAGATGGAAATGATTGTGGCTTTTCAAAGATGTGTTTTCAAAAGAATGTAAACTGACTAATGCATTCATGAAATGAATCTAGGTAAAGAGAGCAAGATCACATCACAAGAAAATGTTTTCTCACTAAATGAACAGTGATCGTTTCAGAAAAATGTAGCTCCTTTGTTCACAATTCACCAGTATGCTGATATACTGACCCATCATCAGTCTGCATGCAGGTGCACTATACATCGAGAAGGATAGTCCGAAGCGATAGCCCGTGCCTCATCTTCAGGAGCCAGAAATCAGAAGAGATGCCAAGAGATGACATCTGTGCAAGAGTTTGGTTTTGTATATAAAAGGATGTAATGTATGGGAACGGGATCATTGTAATCTGTAAAGTTCTGAGAGAATGTAATATTGTATCAGAGAGAATCGAGAGCTTGTAATCTGTTCAAATGAAATCAATAAAGAGAAATGTTCTTGTTACCATTGTGTTCAATACTTGTATTCTGAAATATGTCCGCTGCTGCTTCAATTATCTGCGATACGTTCCGCTGCGTATTGTCAAACTTGTCTATCTTGTCTTGTTTCAGGTCTTGGCCTTGTGCAAGCGCAACTTAGGCTTGCACGGCATCACGCCTTAGCGAGGACGAACGATCCCGCAGGGATCCAAGCAAGACGGATGACCCTAGCGGGATCGGGGCGTGACAGGTGATGTGTCCTATCGTTTCGCTCTTCCACCGTCGTTACGTGAGGTACATGATGTCTTCTATGTATCCCAATTGCGACGGTATATCCCGGATCTGAGTCATGTCCTTGATCATTCAGAATTTGTTGTTGGTACCAACCTTTCGTATGAAGAAAGACCCGTATCCATATTGGACCGAAGAGAGAAGGTACTCAAGAACAAGACTATTAGTTTAGTCCGTATTGCTTGGGGTCATCACTCTTTGGGTGAGTCAACGTGGGAGCGTGAGGATGATATCCGATCGCGATATCCACACCTATTTGACTGATCATAAGGTATAATGTCTTCCTTATGCCTTATACTTTTAAATCCTTGCTTGCATGAATAATTGCTTGATTAACTGTTAGTCGTAGATTTCCTGTAATTAGTGTAGCTTGCCCCGACATCTCTAGCCTCTTGATTAAATTTCGAGAACGAAATTCTTTTAAGGTGGATAGAATTGTCACTCTCGTTTTTCGTTATACGTATTTTTAATATACGTGTACGGATTCCTGACCCGTATCTTGGCTTGTCTAGCGTAGCTTGGCTTGGTTTGGTCTTGGTTTAACTTGGTTTAGCTTGGCTTGGTTTATTTTGGTTTTGGTTAGAGATGGAGAAGATTAATATAAATATCAACTCCACTCTCTCTCTCTCTCTCTTTATTATTTTCTTTACTTTTCATTAACTTATTCTTCTTCCTCCATTAATTCTCTCCAACCACCTTAGGCAAGTGCAACTTGCTTCATGGAGGAACTCTATTTTATTTGTTCCATTGTCTTCCCTACAAGCTTCTAAGACCATTTAGTACTTAGCATTTTTGGTTTTGGAGGATCAATTCTTGTAGATCTAAGTTTTCTTAAATCTTGCTTTTCTTGGGTATTGATCTATCAAACTTCATTATTTTCATGTTTTGATTGTTCTATGTTGTAGAGAATTTGATTTCACCCAAAATGGACCTTTGAAAACCCGAATTACTATTTATTTTGAGTGATTTATGGACCTTGGAAGTTCATGGGTTCCATGGTTCTTCTTCTCGGGTTGGAGAAGAAGAACAGTGTGGGTGCATGGCATTTTATGCGCCCACAGTGACTTCAGCCTCGGGCGCATAGCCCTTTATATGCGCCCAAGCTCCCTACCTTCCTCAGTGTGGGCGCATAGCTTTATATCGCCCATGGCTTTTTACTTGTTTATGCACATAACTTTAAATATGTGTTAAGTCATAGTGTTCCTTTGTTGTGGGTGCATAGCCCTTATTATGTGTCACGTCCCGACCCGGAAAATCGTTCATCCTTGCTAGATTTTACCCGAATCATTGTCCTCGCTGGGGCGTGATGCCGCACGAGCCTGGAGTTGCGCTCGTAGAAGGAAAGATAACAGGTTCACATAGTGTTTATCTCATATTGATAACATAAGTAGCGGAAGAAAACATAGTATACAAGAAGAATCTCTTTTATTAATATTGAACTGAAGGTTACAAAGGCTTGAATAGCCCAACTGAATATGCCAACTGGCTACAACGCTCATGATCTCTCTAGCTCACAAAGGATTACATCGTTCCATACATTATGCCTCTTTATAGCCAACAAGTAGTCTTTGGCCGAACATCTCCATGTTGTAAGTCCGAACGCCAATGCGGTAGCTCCTCTTGAAACGCTAAGAACTCCATGCCTCGGCGCATCCAAGCCAAGCTCCGCCCCGAGCCGAACATAACCTGAACCTGCAAGCAAACTAGTGGGGGATTAGTGCTTTCGTCCTCGCTGCACTGATCAAGACCCACTCGCACCCAACCAACACTAAGTATATTTAGTGAAATATGCATCTTAATTTGGTGATCTTTCTATTTAGCCTTAGGATCAGTTTTATGGCAATATTCAATGCATAGCAACTTATTATAAATGTGTCCAATATCGTATCCCTGCGGCAGATACAGTTAGACATAATATGAACATAAACATAGTGATCGTGCTCATCTTCGTCCCATTTTTCCTAGCCTGCAATGGTTAGAACTTTACATAACTAATCATACAATTCATGCAACCAACCAACCAAACTTAGACATATGCATAAGGGTGGCAAGCCCTGCACTTGCATCCAACTCTAATCTCAGTCCATCGGCCCTATCTATATGAAGGTCACGGTGTTTCGTACCGTAATGGACTTGGCATCCTTATGTGTAAGCCTATGATCACTCCAATAGGGTTGCTAGCCCAGTATCTGAAGGATCCCAAACTTACTGATATCATAGCTTATCACAACACTGGCCGGTCGTAACCCGTCCTAGTGATGTGCACCATAAATACCATACATAATTCCCTCCTAGGCCGAACGGTCCCGGTGCCCCGGTCGTAACCGTCCGAGGAAAGCCGCACCCGTGCACGGACCATCCGAGTCCATTGACCATGCAATACGCACCATAGAAAACAAGTCATATCATTCCAACCAATCTCACGTTCCATAAACATAATCCGTTCCGTAAACATATTTATGTTCCGTAAACAAATTCACGTTCCATAAACATATTCCGTTATCTCTATCTCAAGTTTCATCGGTATTATGCCCCAACACATCCGTATTGATGCACGACGCCCAACGTCTTAGACTTTTCGTACTTATACTCAACGCGTTCCATTCATAAGTTATTCATATAACAACAGTTCCGTATTTACTTAGTCATTTCGTAGCTTCCGTGCACGAGGGCACGCCTAACGCCATAATCAATGTTCTAGGCCTAGTGTTCAATATTTTTGGAGTCGTGCACATGATGCACATCTCGATATTGTCTTTCAATGTTCTACCATCACCGCCCTACCGCGACCCGTACATTTGATGAACGTTGCTTCAATTGTTCAATGTTCAATGTTCTATCTTAGTGTTCGACACATACTAAGACCTTTAACCGTTCGAGCCACGCTCGCTAACTTAATGGCAAATTACGCATACAAGAATACATTTTATTAGATGTGAAGGAATAGGGAGAGAGAGTCAAGAACCCGTCCACCTTAAGCCGATGCGCCTTGTAGTTTCGCCGAGTTGAAGCGGCTCGATTCCATAACTTTGTTGTATGGCTAACTCTTCTGACTTAGCCATCCGTTGAACTATTCGACTGATTTGGCCTACCGTGCCCATGCCACAATCCGTTGTAAGGCGACGATTTGGATTCGCGGACATCATTTCAAACAAGGCAAAATGTCGACCCTTTACAATCTAGAGTAGAAGCATAGCCTGCACACCAGATCAACCAAAATCAATACTTTGTTCCAACCGGACTTAGGCTTTGTATCGATTCACATCGATACTTCATCGGGTCAACGCAACTCTTCGAATCAACGACTCATCGTAATGCACCATGCGGAGCGGGGCATTACATTATGCACCCACATAGCCAGTATAGATGGCTCCTGGCTTAACTTTCCACTGCTCCCTGCCTCACTCATGTGGGCGCATAGACTATAGGTGTCACGACCCGCACCCGTTTTTTTTTTCCATAGTAAACGGATACGAGACGTGTCCAAGCCAGCCTACGCCGCAGTGTCGGCGGTAGAACGCTGTCACGGCCATGAAGATCAAATCACAAATAATGCTCATTCACACAATTAATTTAACTTACAATGATTACAAGTTTTATATTTGTAGAAGAATATAAACTTGTACAACTGAATGAATGACTACAATTCAACTATCTAGCTAGTCTCTAGGCTTTTGTCTGCAAGTACCCCCGTCACTCCCAAGCTAAGTGAATCCACGGCTAACCTGAAAATGTTGGTTTCCAGTCAGGAATGGAACGAGCACAATTCACTGAATGCAATTTCAAATAAAGAAAATGACTATAAGACAAAGGTTAGACATCAATCATGGGTTTGAAAATAAACAGTAAAGCCGTAAGAAAAATCAATAGTAATAAATAGACCAATATACTTTTCCACCATTAGATGTACCTTTGATATGTGATCGGTCTCGGGACAATTATGCGACACGGTCTACACGGTCTAAAGTTACACGGTCTACAGTTACACGGTCTAAAGTTACACGGTCTACAGTTACACGGTCTAAAGTTACACGGTCTACAGAAAATATTGCAATAAAGAAACATTGTCTACAGAATAATAATCATGAACTACACAGATTAAATGCAATAAATAAATCACTGTCTACACGGTCTACTTTGCAATAAATAAATCACTGTCTACAAGAAATAAATATAACACGGTCTACAAGAAATAAATGCAACACGGTCTACACGGTCTACACGGTGTACACGGTCTAAGGTCAGATCACACATCGTTGGTACTTCTCATTCCCGACTCAACAATTTATAATAGAAAATAATCACATAACTAATGAAACCAACCAATGAAATATAGTAAAAATCAATATCGAAATGCAGACAATAAACTGTACTCGCCTGTGGTCCTTTGCTGGTGAAACCGACAATCTGAACTACTCAATGTGCCACTATAGTCAAAACCCGTATAACAGTCCCCGGAAGCTGAAATAAACAATACCAATGATCTCAGAATAGTCTAATTATCTAGGATTGCCTGTCCTTAAGTCCAATTCTAGACACAGGGGCAAAACGGTAATTTTGGGCAAAAACGATGTCCGCCGTTGGACCCGCTTTGCACCGAAAAGCGTGCCAGGGTCAACGGTCTCTAAAGTCCTCAAACTACATGTCTACGAATCCAATTTTTCCGATACGAACCCAACCGTATGTCCAGAGTTGGATTCCGGCGGGCCGTGCACAAAATCGCCCGTTGAGTGGAACCGTGGGGCCCACCAAACGACGTCGGATTCAACTGTCTCAGAATTGGACCAAACTTGGCATGCAGGACCAGAAAAATGATACGGTCCTGTTGGCGCAAGTTTCATCTCGATCTGACGAACGTGCACAAAGTAATTGAGAAATTTGCAACGTGCACGATACGGGAAATTTCGACGGATACGCATCAAATTCGTCGCGCACACGCGACCAATTTGAATTCCGTCAAAGCCCACACGACCACGAAGCCGTTACGCAGCTTTCGATCCTTTCGGTACGCGACCACGTCGTCCGGATTGGCGTGACGCACGTCGTGTGGAGTGTTTTTCAGTTTTTCTATTGTTTTAAAAAACAGATTTTTCATGATTTTCGAGGTTGAATAACTTCCTGTAAACTGAATGAAAAATTAATCTATCAGAAGGGTTTCGATCCCCTATATGTTGTCTTCTACTGTTTGAAGTTGGTTTTCGAAAACCCGGAATATTTAGTTCGGAAAAAGCCTCTCAAGTTGGGGTTTTGGTTCAGTTCTAGAGTCCTGTTTTGGACTGTTTTCCCTCGACTTCGTGTCGAAATCTCGATCTATCCATGGCAATTACTTACGAACTAAATGTATAAGCTTGAAGAGGGTTAGATTGGGTTTATACCTGCGCGATCGTTTCGAGAAACGATGAACTGTGGAGGAAGAACCGCCACGGCGAAGTGGGGTCGCTGCACGTTGCTAATGCTGTCTACACAGCGCTCTTGCGCGCTGGCCGCGCGCGCGTGCCCTCCGGCCGCCGGTGGCCGCGCGCGTAGGCGGCGGTGGCGCGCGCCCAAGTGAAGGTGTCAGCGGCGCATGTATTAGGGTTTTCTTAGTTTCGATCCCTCTCCCTCGATAAATACCAGCCGAGAGGGGTCGGGTCTCCAAGAGTTGGGAAGCTCGGCTATTGAATTAATAGCTCGGGCTAAAAGAGGTTGTTGGGCTCCCCTGGTTTCTGGGTTTAGCTCAGCTGCAGGGGAAATTTGAAGGAGGTCGGGCCAGTGGCCTGCTTGGGTACGCTGGGCTGGGATCTTGGGCCTGATTGGCCAGAGCTTGGTATGGGTTTGCTGCTACTGGTTCGGCCTAGCTGATCTTGCATTGGTTCATATAATTGGTACTGTTCCTAAGGAGGAACAGTACAGGAGAGTTATGACATATATATATATATCATTATATATAAAAGCTATATACTAACCTACAGTATCTATTGTATATAATTATGACCAAAATTTATATAGACTAAGAAAATCAAAAATGTGATTTTGCAATAATATATGAACATTATTGCTGTAATGTAAGCCTTCCATCAATTTATTTCCATCTATTATATAATATATATTTATATATAAATACGCATATACACAAATACATATATATATTTATTTATACATATATCCAAGATAGTTTAATTAGCAAAAATATATATATTATATTTAATATTCGATCAATATCAGTAAATTGATATTATATATATATAACAATTAATTAGAAAAATAATTTATAAAAATCTAAAAATCTCCATTTCAATAAAAATAATTAATCCCAAAATATTTTAAAATTCTTCGGGACGGGAGGCTACAAATCTACCCACCTTAAAAATAATTTCGTCCTCGAAATTCTAATTTATAACTATTTCTTAAATTTCAAAATCTAGTATTCCCTTAATTTCCTCAAATTTAATTTCTCAGAAAAATGTATACCTCCTCCTAACCATTTTATAACTACATAACCGCGTGACTTCTACCCACCTTTGGTCACACTACTCCTCAAAACTAAAATCTTATAATCCTCTAACTAGTTGCCAACAATTCTACCAACAGATATCTAGGCGTATGCCATCTAGAATCCTCTTATATCTATCAAGCAACCCAAAATTTAACAAGCAATAATTTTACACAAGTATCTAAGAGATATCGATAAATTCTAATAAGTATGACCATTGGTCGCCCTGAAATAGGAAGGACAGGAAATAAGGAAAAATAATCAAGAGCAATATGAAGTTACAGAGCGGTAGAGAGTATCCAATAATACAGATATAAATAGTACTTATGAACCTATTGTCTTATTCGCTAGATTGGACTACTCTAGTCCCATCACTTGCTAGATCAAAGAACTCTCCGTTTCTCAGAGGGTCTTGCAATCCGTGCAATACAGAAGTTTCGTTCTCGAAACTTTAACAGTTTCCATAATAGAACGGAATGTGAGAAATCAAGATTGTGATCTTTCCCGTGGTTATTTAAACATACGAGCAAGGGATAAAATGCAATGCAAGATCATATCGCGACTTCCGGGTAGATGGAATAATGGTTACGAATGACTTCACGTTCTAAGAGAGGGAGACTACGCAATACATAGTTCGGTTTTAATAGTCCAAATATAGTGGTATGTATGTATGGGTTTTACTGGATCTTAATGGGTTTTCTGATTGGACATCAATCGCTGGTTGGATGAACCTAGGATTTCAATCTATATTGACTGGACAATATCCCTGTGATAAACTATTTCTACTAGGTTAGGGTAACCTAGAATAGGTTTTAACCCAAGTGGTTGAGCTAGTTGGACAGTCGGATTGGTTAAATAGGTTCTCTAAGCCCTGAAGGTGCGCCTTCCGTGACTTTTGTGTTTAAGTAGCACGAGAAGGCACAATTGAGTGGCACACTGGTGACATGTGCGTAGTGGCTTCGAGTAGATCAACACCATATATTGGGTCAAAAGGTTAGAGTCGAGGTTGAAGCTCTAATTGTAGTTGGAAAGTTTACCGGTACTATGGTAAGGTTACGTCTAGTCCCTTTTTACCTGAAAGTCGTACCATAAAATAGAGTACAAAGGAACATGTTTGAGTGGGACATGATATACCTAGATGAAGGTGGACTCGTCTAGATCTTGTATATGAAATTTGTTGGAAGGTAACAGCTGCTCTCGTGCTCTGAATATTAATGACACGACCAGGGACACAAAATAATCTAAATGGAAAGTGGGAGTCCTTGGGGCACTAATTATCACCCTAAAGGAATTTATTCTAATCCATCGATAATCCTTGCATACCCCAAACATTCTAGAAGGCTTACAGTCTACCCACCTTAGAAGGTAGGATACGGTCTTTAGGAATAATGAGATCAGGAGAACTTCAAAGTCCGGATACTGTACCCCGACTCTTGTTAATTGAGGATAAGGCACTGCGTAACAGAATACGGTAGATATAAATCATGTCAAGGATTGTTCATCAATAAATAGAGAACGAGTGTGTACAATGACACATGGTCGATAAAATAGAATGACCTACTCGTCCGCAGTATATGAGAGTTTCCGATGGGGTAACCAACTCCAAGGCTCAACATAAGAAAAGATTTCTAACAATTCAGTCAATAAATTCTATTTGTGTCAAACCTGCCAGGCTATGGTCACAGGGGTTGTAGTAATCAGGTATTGTTGTTGACAACTCGTAGGTCATAGTGTGACAGGGTACTTAAACTATGGTATTGGCTAAACTAGTGACGGTGGTGTTCCAACACTAGTTAGGTCTGAATAATGAAATTTATATAACTAGGACAATACTTGTTGGAAACCAATCTCGGAATGAGTGTCTACCATAGTCACGGTACTGATTGTCCTTACCCTTGTCTATTCATCTCAGGTCTAAACTGTGGGCTTTGGTCGAGAAGAGGTTGGGTCAAGGCTTAAGGGTTGCTAGTCAAAAGCAAGCTTCAAACTAATAATTAGAGGCTCACGACATTTGGTTTCTTGAGAATAGGTAGTCTCCTAGTTTGGCATTTGACTAAGGTGAAGTCCTAATCATTCTCAAATTCAGATGGCTTGAAAGTCTCAATAATAGTTTGATGGTCGAGGGGAGAACGAGTAACTCAATCACATGACTGGCCATTGGTAGCTACACTTGTGTCTACCATTATCCTTGCCATGGGAATACTCTATATCTCTCTACCATCACGAGCTTTCGTCTTTCCAAATCGGTGAAAGACAAAAAGCCATAAAGAATTCAAGGGAGATGTTACTGAATACAATTTCGTGTTTCAAGGGCGAACATATAATTCAAGAGGAATTGTCAAGCAGTTGCGGATGTGGTCATAGATACTTATATATCTCCATCCACGTAGTGAAATTAAACGAAGAGCGAACCAATTGCATCATGGTTGATCAGACCATAATACACTGATTCTGATTAGACTATAAGTTAGTAGGCGTCCCCACTAAACATATATCTTGAATCAAGCTCGAGAACAGAGTGAGCTTGCAAAACTAGGCTGTGATAGCAACATGGGTCAAGATAGTCAAATTACAAGTATACAAGATTTTTGAAAGAAGCCACGAGTAGTTCGAGTTTAGAGAGAAATCAAAACTTACATGGTGTTCTTGCTTATACAATCATCCTACTATATTCTTATTCATAAAGCCTTGGTCAACCAATGGGTTATGGACTTCTAAATTCCATATTCCAGGTAAACCTATTAGTGCCAGTCAATTAACTCATCCCTAGGTCACAAAGACTACGAAATGCTAGGTCGAGAGACATGCTACCCAGCTAACAAAACTTCCACTAGTATTGGTTTCGGGTCTCCTGGGACATACTGGTATTGTCCTATCCTCCGTAGTATCCTGAATATGTAATCATGTTTAAAGTTATTTCACCGAGAGTTACGCCTCGCCCATATACTCAGGCTGTGGTAAACCCTTGGTTCCGTAACTCATATATGATACAAAGTCAAACACTTCTTAACTCTATCCAATGTTGGCTCATGGATAGCTACGATCAAGAGTGGACCACTAGTCATATCTCTAGCAGATTTTATAACCGATATTTTCCTAATCTCATTTCAACTCTAGGGGTCGTGTCTCGCCAGTGCGCTGCTGGCTGCAGTGAATCCCTAATCTCCAAAATTTAAATAAATGGCGACAGTGCGCTGCTGTCCTGCCAGTATAAGTTAACTAACATTCCTTTAACTATATCTGTAAAAACCCATGATCTCATAGAGATTCAAGCAAGTTGTCTATAAAATAAAGTGTAGGCATTTGTCCTATCAGTCACAACCCTTAAGATAAAAGATTGATCAGGGGAGAAATAACTGAGGACAAAAGAATACATACATTCTAACTCTTCCATGTGTATTCAAGCCTCTGAGGGACAAACTTGAATCGAAACTAACTCGAGGTCCGTATATGGATAACAAAAATCAGAATTTATACAAAATATTAAAGTCCTAGGGCAAAATAGAAACTAAATAGACAGTTCGACTAAGATATGAAGATGATATCTAAGAGGCAAAAAGAAGGATCTGCCCAGTTCATCAAGGTTAGATCGTAAATTATATGAAGCCATGTCTCACCAAGTGAATAATCTATCCACTTTGAATCGTGTCGACATATCGAGAGATAATAGTGTACCTATGGAGATCTGATAACTATCAAAATTAATAACTCCTAATCTAAATTGTATGGCCTAGACTACCCATCGGTCAATTTGTATAAGGGACTCCTAGTCCTAGTCATTCTCGTAAATTAAATTAATTTCTAATTCGTGAATGAGCATTTCTAGTCGCAGGCTCGCAATAGTACAACTAACGTACCATCACGAGTTTGCAATCTTTTGCGAAATCGGACCTGCATGGGCCACCACAAAAACTTGTCACGACCCGCACCCGTTTTTTTTTTTCCATAGTAAACGGATACGAGACGTGTCCAAGCCAGCCTACGCCGCAGTGTCGGCGGTAGAACGCTGTCACGGCCATGAAGATCAAATCACAAATAATGCTCATTCACACAATTAATTTAACTTACAATGATTACAAGTTTTACATTTGTAGAAGAATATAAACTTGTACAACTGAATGAATGACTACAATTCAACTATCTAGCTAGTCTCTAGGCTTTTGTCTGCAAGTACCCCCGTCACTCCCAAGCTAAGTGAATCCACGGCTAACCTGAAAATGTTGGTTTCCAGTCAGGAATGGAACGAGCACAATTCACTGAATGCAATTTCAAATAAAGAAAATGACTATAAGACAAAGGTTAGACATCAATCATGGGTTTGAAAATAAACAGTAAAGCCGTAAGAAAAATCAATAGTAATAAATAGACCAATATACTTTTCCACCATTAGATGTACCTTTGATATGTGATCGGTCTCGGGACAATTATGCGACACGGTCTACACGGTCTAAAGTTACACGGTCTACAGTTACACGGTCTAAAGTTACACGGTCTACAGTTACACGGTCTAAAGTTACACGGTCTACAGAAAATATTGCAATAAAGAAACATTGTCTACAGAATAATAATCATGAACTACACAGATTAAATGCAATAAATAAATCACTGTCTACACGGTCTACTTTGCAATAAATAAATCACTGTCTACAAGAAATAAATATAACACGGTCTACACGGTCTACAAGAAATAAATGCAACACGGTCTACACGGTCTAAGGTCAGATCACACATCGTTGGTACTTCTCATTCCCGACTCAACAATTTATAATAGAAAATAATCACATAACTAATGAAACCAACCAATGAAATATAGTAAAAATCAATATCAAAATGCAGACAATAAACTGTACTCGCATGTGGTCCTTTGCTGGTGAAACCGACAATCTGAACTACTCAATGTGCCACTATAGTCAAAACCCGTATAACAGTCCCCGGAAGCTGAAATAAACAATACCAATGATCTCAGAATAGTCTAATTATCTAGGATTGCCTGTCCTTAAGTCCAATTCTAGACACAGGGGCAAAACGGTAATTTTGGGCAAAAACGATGTCCGCCGTTGGACCCGCTTTGTACCGAAAAGCGTGCCAGGGTCAACGGTCTCTAAAGTCCTCAAACTACATGTCTACGGATCCAATTTTTCCGATACGAACCCAACCGTATGTCCAGAGTTGGATTCCGGCGGGCCGTGCACAAAATCGCCCGTTGAGTGGAACCGTGGGGCCCACCAAACGACGTCGGATTCAACTGTCTCAGAATTGGACCAAACTTGGCATGCAGGACCAGAAAAACGATACGGTCCTGTTGGCGCAAGTTTTATCTCGATCTGACGAACGTGCACAAAGTAATTGAGAAATTTGCAACGTGCACGATACGGGAAATTTCGACGGATACGCATCAAATTCGTCGCGCACACGCGACCAATTTGAATTCCGTCAAAGCCCACACGACCACGAAGCCGTTACGCAGCTTTCGATCCTTTCGGTACGCGACCACGTCGTCCGGATTGGCGTGACGCACGTCGTGTGGAGTGTTTTTCAGTTTTTCTATTGTTTTAAAAAAACAGATTTTTCATGATTTTCGAGGTTGAATAACTTCCTGTAAACTGAATGAAAAATTAATCTATCAGAAGGGTTTCGATCCCCTATATGTTGTCTTCTACTGTTTGAAGTTGGTTTTCGAAAACCCGGAATATTTAGTTCGGAAAAAGCCTCTCAAGTTGGGGTTTTGGTTCAGTTCTAGAGTCCTGTTTTGGACTGTTTTCCCTCGACTTCGTGTCGAAATCTCGATCTATCCATGGCAATTACTTACGAACTAAATGTATAAGCTTGAAGAGGGTTAGATTGGGTTTATACCTGCGCGATCGTTTCGAGAAACGATGAACTGTGGAGGAAGAACCGCCACGGCGAAGTGGGGTCGCTGCACGTTGCTAATGCTGTCTACACAGCGCTCTTGCGCGCTGGCCGCGCGCGCGTGCCCTCCGGCCGCCGGTGGCCGCGCGCGTAGGCGGCGGTGGCGCGCGCCCAAGTGAAGGTGTCAGCGGCGCATGTATTAGGGTTTTCTTAGTTTCGATCCCTCTCCCTCGATAAATACCAGCCGAGAGGGGTCGGGTCTCCAAGAGTTGGGAAGCTCGGCTATTGAATTAATAGCTCGGGCTAAAAGAGGTTGTTGGGCTCCCCTGGTTTCTGGGTTTAGCTCAGCTGCAGGGGAAATTTGAAGGGGGTCGGGCCAGTGGCCTGCTTGGGTACGCTGGGCTGGGATCTTGGGCCTGATTGGCCAGAGCTTGGTATGGGTTTGCTGCTACTGGTTCGGCCTAGCTGATCTTGCATTGGTTCATATAATTGGTACTGTTCCTAAGGAGGAACAGTACAGGAGAGTTATGACATATATATATATCATTATATATAAAAGCTATATACTAACCTACAGTATCTATTGTATATAATTATGACCAAAATTTATATAGACTAAGAAAATCAAAAATGTGATTTTGCAATAATATATGAACATTATTGCTGTAATGTAAGCCTTCCATCAATTTATTTCCATCTATTATATAATATATATTTATATATAAATACGCATATACACAAATACATATATATATTTATTTATACATATATCCAAGATAGTTTAATTAGCAAAAATATATATATTATATTTAATATTCGATCAATATCAGTAAATTGATATTATATATATATAACAATTAATTAGAAAAATAATTTATAAAAATCTAAAAATCTCCATTTCAATAAAAATAATTAATCCCAAAATATTTTAAAATTCTTCGGGACGGGAGGCTACAATAGGTGCATGCTTGTGGGCGCATAGGCCATGGGCGTATGCACTCTCTTGTGCATTCCTTCCATAGCATATGCCCTACATGATGTGTTTAGTCCTAGGCGCATACATATGGGCGCATGCCACTCTCAGCACATGCATTTTAGGTACATTCTCTTCATGACACCCCATTGACTCTTGTGCCATCCCTTGCAAATGTTCGTATTTGTCCCCATGGTCCTTAGTATAAATTGTGACTTTCTTTGTACTCTTTACTTGACAAATCCTATAATGTTATTTTCCATGTTGCATATGTACTCTGAGCTTTAAAAACGATCTTGGTATGGCACGTACACTCTCTAACAACTCCTTGATAGTGGCCCGCTATGGTGCACTTACATGAACACGACATGACAATGTGACTTTACATAATAACTCTTGATAGTGACCCGTCTTGGTACACTCTTGACAAGTAACTCGATATGATAATTCTTGATGGTGGTCCATTGTGACGCACTCTTGCCTTGATAAGTAACACAACATGACATGAATAGACTTGATAGTGGCCCGCTGAGGCGCACTCTTGACAAGCGATCCTGATAAGTAACCTAACATGATAAATCTTGATATGCTGTTGCGACGGCTATCTTGACTTGCTAAGTAACTCTTGTCTTGACACTGTGGATGGTTGTGCTTGTATAAGCTACATGTCTCGTCTTGCATCATGTCTAGGACATGAATTCCTGATTTCCACGGTCAGGGATTCGTACTGAATCTGACTAAGTTAACAACTAGATTGATCAAGTTGTTCATAGTGAGATTCCCCAGTCATAGGTAATCTCGTTATCTGGGCGCTCTAATTGGACTTGTAGCCTGCCGTCGAGTAGGGCACATTTCCAGTATGTTGTCATGTGTTGCACCACCAAGTCACCTAATCAACTCTCTCAACCTGCGGAAGGATAACTGGATAGATGCAGGACTTGTGACTGCTAGGACATCTCAATGCATCTTGTAGTAATTAGGCTTGTGATAACCCTAGTTAGTTAAAGTATCAAGCCGTACACCTTGCTTGGCCGTGATTGATGGATGGAGTCCCGTCTAATCTTGTCTAGGTAAGGCCAGTACATGGTTATTTCAGTACGTTACCGTTCATGCTTTGCTTTATCGATAATCGGTCAGAGACTAAGTTCTGTTCAAGTGAAGGGTTACAACCCCGGTCCTTATTTGGTTTACGGGTTGTAACTTGGTTACCGGAATAGTCTCTCAGTTATCTTATCGTTTATCACCCTATTTTCTTTAACTCATGTCTTTCGTTATCATTATGTCTTTATGTGCTAATATGCTGGTTTTAGTTCTTAAGTGAAGTCTTTCTTGTGGCACTTGCTCTTCTGGGTTCTGACCCAGCTGGTTTTGTATGGCCAGATTTTGGAGTAGCACCCGAGGATCTCTTAGCCTTCCAGCCATATGGTGAATACTAGACGCAACCCTGGCAACGAGTGAGTTTTATTTTGCTCTCCCACTATATTGTAAATTATTCTTTTGAGGCGTTTAGCCGCCGAGCAAGTGTTAGCTCGTGTTGAATTTACATTCCTGTCTGCCTAAAGGCTGTAACATGATTGAAAAATCCTAGGGTTGATCATGTATGACTTAAACTCTTGCTAGTCTTCGTATTTTGTATGACTAGCTTCATGACCATCTGAATATATAATGTTTAGGATGCCTCTTGTATGTCTGATGATCTACCATTTGTTACATTTACTTACTTGTTTGGGATTGAGACACTAGGCTTGTACTTGACCATAAGAGACTGATTGGCTTATAGTTAAACCCTCATACATCTAGACAGCCATGACCGTATTGCGAGATGGGATTCACTTCAATGTACGTAGCTGGCTGTATCTGTCCTCCGCTCTCCAGTATTCTGGTTCTGAGACATGACAGGATATGACGATTACACTGGATGACGTCCATCAAATATTAGGCCTTAATGTTACAGGTCGGGTCATGATGAGTGATATATTTGATGAGGAGTTATCGTGGCATGATCATGTCATAGACTTTGTATCAAATTCTCTTGGAGTTGATTTTCGTACTTTTATAACCCTTCAAGGTTTCAAGAAGTTATATGGTCTTTATTTGAAATATTTGGAGGAGACATTCAAAGACAAAGAAGTCGAAGGCGAAACTGTCGATATGGTAGCCCATGCATACATGCATTTCATCTTAGGAGTTGTCGGCATTCCGGACAAGTCCAGAACTTCGATTCATGCCAGATATCTAATGAATTTTCTCGACGTCAATACCGTGGAAGAAATTTCTTGGGGAAGCGGTATACTAGCACATCTTTACCGCGAGCTTGGTGCAGCATCCCACGTAGGTACGTAGACAATAGGAGGATGTCATACTCTACTCCATGTAAAGAAATATATGTCTAGTTATGTACACATAATATGAAATTTTGTTGTTACATTGTTGAATATTCTAATATAAGTACAGGCATGGATATACAAGCACTTTCCAATGTTGAAGCAGGCTGAGGAGAATAGACACTATGATGAGCACCTTCCTAGAATGTGTCGATGGAAGCCAACTTTGGCTGATGTCAAACGTTATCAGACATTGACCACCATACGTAATGCACTTGAAGATTTGGTGTAGAAGAGGTGAAAAGAGAGCATATTTTTTGTTAGTATAGATTCTTTTGGGTGGTACTAATTTACTAAATTAAGTTATGCAAAATTTACTTTGTTTTAGATAGTTTAGCATCCATATCGAAATTTACGACAGATTAATCGCTCATTGCAACCAATAGTTTTATTTCACGGTCTGATAAGTTGCCATGATATCGAGGAGCCTTATATGCCTGATAGAGTGCTTCGTTAATTTGGCTGCGTACAAACGGTACCGAAGCGCACATTGAAATTAATAAGTGCTCCGGGAGGGACAAAACCCTTAAACTATATCCCGGCCCACATCAACTGGGTCTCGGACTTCTTTACTAAGTGGCAGCGGAATGTTTTTGGAGAATCTGAAAGACAAGCGGTGGCTGAGATGTCGGACTGCAGCGACGACTACATGGCATACTATGCTAATGTCGGACATCCTACATTGTTGAATCGTAACATACAAAGACCCGATATTATGGGAGTACAAGCACCTCTTCCCGCCAAACACGTCTTATATGATGCACTGATGAAGATTGTGAGTTGAAGATTTGTAAAAACTTAATTTTTTTGGTGTCATGATCAGGCTAAAATAGCAAAGCAGTTGGGAAAAAGTCTCCTACGACGCAAGGACAAAAACTACATTGAAATCAATGAGTTGCGGAACATCGACAACTCTTTAGATTTTTCCTTCCTGGAAAATAGATAGCAGCGTACGAAGAGGCGAAATGATAAGTAGTGTTGTTTCTTTAATATCTGTAATTCTGGATGCTGTGAACTTTGTTGACTTCATGACAAACTTTGTTGGTATCAATATTATTTGGATATTGTAATTCTGGTTGTGAAACTTTTGGACAATGAGACTATCGGTATGAAACTTGTGTGGCATGTTCTACCTCTTGGTTATCACACTTGTGTGGCATATGATTCTATGATGCTTTGTGAGATTTGTGAAACTTTGTGTGGCATGTTGTAAGTCTATAATATGTGTTTCTATGGTGTTTTAATATACTGATAGTGAGTTTCAATTGTAACTCACTATCAGCATATATTTTGGCACAATTCCTTTAGGACTGTCAACCTTGTTGACAGTCCTAACCTCTTACAGGAGAGGTTAGGACTGTCAATCTATTTGATAGTCCTACATTATGTTAGGACTGTCAACATTGTTGATAGTTTTAAAGGATTGGGGGTCAAAATATATCCTGATAGTGAGTTTCAATTTGAACTGTCAACAAAGTTTACAGTCCTAACCTCTTAGATAAGTAGCAGTTTGATGACAGTCCACATTATGGTAGGGTTGACATTCCAAATTGAATGGGGTCAAAATATATACTAACAAAGAGTTTCAATTTGAACTTTCAACAAAGTTGACAGTCCTTATCTCTTATAGGATTGTCAATCTGTTTGACAGTCCTTCATTATGGTAGGACTGTCAACTTTGTTGTTGACAGTCCTAAAGGATTGGGGGTCAAAATATATCATGACAGTGAGTTTTAATTTGGACTGTCAACAAAGTTGACATCCCTAACCTCTTATAGGAGTGTCAGTTTGTCAACTTTGTCGGCAGTCCAAATTGAATGGGTCAAAATATATACTGACAGAGAGTTTCAGTTTGGGCTATCAATCTGTTTGTTGACAGTCCTAAAGGATTGGATTGTGGATCAAAATATATACTGATAGAGAGTTTCAATTTGGACTGTCAATCTGTTTGGCAGTCCTACATTATGGTAGGAAGTTGACAGTCCTAAAAGATCAAATTGGGGGTCAAAATATATACTGACAGAGAGTCACAATTTGGACTGACAACAAAGATGACAATCCAAACCTCTTACAGGACTGTCAATTTGTTGACAGTCCTAAAGGATACATTGATACTATGGATATTTTACCGATACACTGATACTTTGGAAACTTCACATGGATATTTGATTTCTATCATTGATATAATTCACTGTATATAAAAGTGGTTCAACATTATACAAAATTATACTTAACCAAAGTGAAACAAAATGATACAAAATGATACAAAAGTGCAAAATGTAAATAGCCCATCTTCAACAAAATTATACTTGAACAATTCGTATCAGTCGATTTCAACCAACGGGCATGTCTCTGGGCTCCTCCATCTTCAACAACTTCTTATAGAGATTTATTTGATCCGTAAAAGGTGTCTTACATGCGATTGCTGCGTCCGGTGCATGTTTATACCAAATTGTTGAAGGTGAAGCAATAGAAGAATGATCGGTCAACTTTAGTATGACAAAGTGGTTTCCGATATGTCATATAGTACATAGGTTAGATAGTCTGTGCTCAGCCGACAGAGCGCACATCAGAAAGAAAGTATTGTTAATACCCGCAAAATTTACTACAATTGGTATCTTATACCTATTAGTAAATAAATATGCGGCGGACGGGATGGACATATAGTGGTCTTTTTCGTTAACAATGTTAGTGCAAGAAATACTTGTCAACAAGTTTCTAATTGTTTCTTTGCTTAGCATGCGGATGTAGAATGAAAGACGAGAATCTAATTCCTCGTACAGCTCTTGCCTCACATGTCTACATTCTTCTTTGTCTGAATAACCAACGGGTCTTACAAGCACATGAAATCCATAATGGTCATCCAAAGGGATATCAACAATAGACCAAATGTAATTGTGAATCTCAGGTAGCTTCAATATACACACCCAGCATATGTTTAGAGTTATCTGCACCATTCACAGTATCTTCGTTTGGCATGTCTGTTTTCTGTTTTCCTTTGAACGGTTAGCTTACTCTTCTATTTCGTACCAGCCATAATATTGACAAACGTTCGAGACTGAGCTTGCTCTAACTTCGTTCAACATGCTCAAAGAACGATGGATCTCTCTTAGTTACCTCATCCTTTTGTGTGAACTACTCATTCTTGTTTGAGGTCTTCCCTTATGATTGTAAAGAACAGATGGCTCGTGCATTCTAGTAGTTATCGGGTTAGCAATTTCTTGGATTTTAAGATCAATGGACTCTCGCTCCGCTCCCAATGAGGCATACCACCTTGCATGAAGGAGTTTCACTTGTGGCAAAGAAAAAAAATTATTATCACTCTTCACCATAGGCATTATCGACAAATGCCTCCAATGTTGATCAACAACATCTATCGAAATAGGTATAGATTGACAACGATATTCGTTAATCTCATGTGCACAATGGAGGCTCAGCGTATTTCGATGTAAATAGTTGCAAACCTCGGGATCAAATCCTACGAACTTTGACCTACCTATCTCCTCAAATGATAATTCCAATGCTTTGTGAGATATTACATGCATTAAAGCATCAAAGAGGGGTTCATTTCTATGTTCATGCTTTGCAATATTCAGGCTTATCTCAAATGATGTCTTAATCTCGTTCACCGTTTGATCCAACGTTAAATTTATAGCTTGTCAAACGGAAACAAAATTACCAAGCAATGACCTTAGATGTTGTTTTAATTTTGCGTGTGATCCTTCAACCTGGTTGGTTGTCACTGTGCCATAATGCTTCACCATATTTGTCCATGCTAAGACGAAATATTTTTATGCGGTTCTAGCCATGTATCTTTGATATAAGAAATGTATGTCGGCTCCCTCGTCTTCCACTTTTCTTTGAACAAGTAGAATGATGCGTCGTAACTGTCTTTCGTACTGGCTCACTATACAAGATTCCAATTACTGTAGAATTCCTCGAAACGGTCTATCAATTTTACCATCCACATTTTCAAACTTCAACTTACATTGTGATTGGATATTCTGATTGACATCCCAAGTGCATAATAGTGTTTGCGTGTGAGGAAAGATGATAGCTATAGCATTAATTATGGCATATTCTCTGTCAGTAGCAGAGCAGACGGCTCTCTGTGTCCGGTGGAAAGTGCTTTTAGTTTTTCCAACGCATATGTGCAGTCATCAAGTTTCTCTCTCTTCATGAATCGAAAAGTAACTGAAAATGATTTCCCTGTAGAGGTGAAGCCAACAACGTGAAAGAGAGACATCTTGAACTTATTTGTCTTATATATACAATCAAGAACCAACACGTCAGCGAATGACCTAGCCAAATGTGTGCAATCGGGATGAGTCCAAAACATTGAAAGGACTTCATTACTTTGTTGATGTCTTCTATGGTACTCCACATAATGATTCTCGGCAAGCAACTTCAACATTTGCTGCATCGTCATTCTTGTGTTCTTACTATTGAAGTTTGATTTCGATAGTGCGTTGTAGATTGACTTCATATTGACTTGTTCTTCTCGTCTTCGTGTCATGTGATGGAATAAATTTTTCTGGATGCAACTCCTGAACTGAACATATCTTCAACTATCTTCCTCTCATCATTGTCTAACTGTCCAACATACGGATGACCGTAAGTGTTTCATCAATAACATGATTATGAATTCCATTCTTGACTTAGATTATCCACTTCACATCTTCCATATACAATAAAGATCTTGAATGGACAACCGCATTTCCTCGTACCAACGCCTTTGGTTTGAACTTTTCTTTGGGGAACTGTATCTTTTTTTCGATGATACCTGAACAAACTACCTCTTTCACATGCAAGCTCTATAATTTTACGTTCCGACCGATTTCGAACCGATCTTAATATCACAGTGACTATATTGTTTTCCCGTCCCACTTCTCTGCACCAACGTAATGCTTGTTCATGTGATTCAAAGCAAATATCGACCGAGAATAAATTGCATACGTCAACGACAACTGGAGGAGGTACCACAATATTAGAAGAAGACAATTCCTACAATATAAATTAAAGTTTATAAAACTGCATAAAATTGAAGAAAAACATAACTTCAAGAAATTAGGACTGCAGAAAATTATGAGTCCTAAAATTAACTAGGACTGCTGGAAAAGTGACAGTCCTATGGTTTGTCAGGACTGTGTCATTTCTTGACAGTCCCAAGTAAAAAAAAATGAATGTCAATTTTTTTGACAATCCTACTTATTTGTAGGACTGTAATCAAGTTCCACAATCCTACGACAAAAATTTTCTAATTTGTCAAATTATTTACCAAGGGTGCTTCGGAAGAACCGAGGTGTTCTTCGAACGAAGCAGAATGAGGATTTAGTGTATCGATTCCTTCGAGATACATTTTTTCTACATTAAACACATATAATTCAATATTAATATGTGGACCAAATGTTTGAAAAACCTAATCATAGTTAATCGATGGCATACCAAATAATGGTTGAATATTGTAAGTTTTATTGTAGTGGGACTAGGATTTTGACCCACAGTGTTCACTTTAGGGTCTAAAATTTTGAGAATAAAAAATTAGATTTTGGAAGAACGGAAAAGAGAGCAAGAGAGCATAGGGAGGAGAGAGCATAGGAAAATATGAGTTCACTCAAAATTTGGGCTGCAAAATGCAAAAAAGTTTAATGGCAAATTTGTAAATAAACAGAGAAAAAAATTGGACTATTCTAAGCAATTTTTGAAGTGTCTATAGAGTTTCCCTTTTGTAAATTCATGCATCCCTTACAGTTTAGCACGAAACATTGACTACAGAAGGTGTTCGGTCCTCTTTGGTATGCTTCATTTCCAGTTAGTTTCAAACAAGAATTGTATCCTATGTTCTTCGAAGCAATAAGTTCTGATATTTCTTTTATTTAGGCTAAGGCTCACTGAATGAGCGCAGCCAAAGAGCACAAATCAAACTCAATACATATGTCAGAAATACACTTTGAGCATTTGCAAAACCAATCAACGAGGGATGAAGAAAAATACATCATGCCACAACCAGTAAAAAAGAGTACGCACTAGCTCTGCTGAACACCGCTGGGCCAGGTTTTATTCTTCACAGGTTGCAGTACAGCCTCGACGTCATGCAAAAGGCCTTCATCGATTCCTGTGACCGCTAGTTCCAGTGCGGCGGAAACATTCTCTTCGACCTGCACGAGGAATGAAATGATTTGATGATACCCAGCAAGTATGATGTATAATTAACTGGTGTGCATTTAAAACCTACAAACCAAGAGAGCAATTCTTGCAACAAATTTGAGTATACAAATGTGCTAGCATGGATATTCATACTAAAGTTTACTTCGTCAAAATACATCTTAGGAAGCTATTTACTCCACCGATTATTTGGGTTTGGTTGAATCTGAAGAATACTGATTCACAAATTATTGGTAAGTACTCACCAAAATATTGGACATGATATTTAACAATTTAAAGAATGACACAATTAATGAATTTTCGTGGCTGGAGTTGGCTATAATATGTATCGTGATAAATTTAATTGCCTTGTCAAATATAATCTCAGGCCTTTGTTAACACTAGCTAGTTGATCAAATATCTCAGGACAATAATGCTAAAGTTAAGGTAGTTGCAGATGCAGGCATCTCAGCTTGTCGATGAAGCTGTGACAACTGCTACATCAAATCAGCCTTTACCCAAGAAATCACTGGTATAAAAACATTTCTCTAATCCATGTCATGTAGGGATCCTATTGAGTGTTCTTAATCCAAGGCAACAATTTTGCATCAAGAGATGTGGTTGTGATTTAACCTTCCTCCGACACAGACAGGTAGACAAACTTGTTTCTGATTTAATCTGGACGGCTACAAGTTTTAATTGCATTTTAGATCGATACCCGCAGAGCCAGATTAAACTGCTTCTATAATCAATATTGATATAACATACTTAGGGCATCAAACATGCCTGTCTCTAACAATATGGCCTATATTGCGGGATTACCATCACATGTCATGATTCTTCATGGTCTGGCTGTTAGTTATTGGTTTACATTTAGATCTAAATCATGGTTAACTTGCACCAAATTTTCAGAATCTCCTACACCGATATCACTGTACAATTCCATCTCAATCATGCCTTGGGGTTAAAATAAATCAGATCTGGTAGGAATGGTGGTAACAATATCCTACTTAAAAGATACAAGGAGTTTGCAGAAAAGACTAGTGGCGGGGGACATGTAAAATGCATTCAGTTTCTTCATGTAGGGATCCTATTGAGTGTTCTTAATCCAAGGCAACAATTTTGCATCAAGAGATGTGGTTGTGATTTAACCTTCCTCCGACACAGACAGGTAGACAAACTTGTTTCTGATTTAATCTGGACGGCTACAAGTTTTAATTGCATTTTAGATCGATACCCGCAGAGCCAGATTAAACTGCTTCTATAATCAATATTGATATAACATACTTAGGGCATCAAACATGCCTGTCTCTAACAATATGGCCTATATTGCGGGATTACCATCACATGTCATGATTCTTCATGGTCTGGCTGTTAGTTATTGGTTTACATTTAGATCTAAATCATGGTTAACTTGCACCAAATTTTCAGAATCTCCTACACCGATATCACTGTACAATTCCATCTCAATCATGTCTTGGGGTTAAAATAAATCAGATCTGGTAGGAATGGTGGTAACAATATCCTACTTAAAAGATACAAGGAGTTTGCAGAAAAGACTAGTGGCGGGGGACATGTAAAATACATTCAGTTTCTTCATACAACACTGGCAAGACAATTTTTGACAAACAATAAGCATAAAGAATACTAAAAGGACTAAATTCATTGCCCAAAAAAAAAAAAAAATTAGGTCATGCCCATATTCTCTCAGTATTGAGATTCATAGTAAGGGATTGTTCTCTCAAATAGGAATATGCTGTAACTCTTCTGCTTGGATCTAAACCAGTTGATACTCCTGTGTAACCAAATTTGAATCTATTTGACGGCATCGAGCTAGAAAGAAGGATCAAGATATTGAGGACCAGTCTCGATACTTTGACCAGTCTAGATATCTCCTTTGTTGGTGATCTGTCAGTTCATGAAGAATCCCTAAAGATGTCACTAGGATGCTGCTCTTAGAATCTTAAGATATGTAAAAGGATCTCCATGTAAAGATCTCTTGTACCAACATCATGGACATCTCAAGATTGAGTCCAACTCAGATACCGACTATATTGGGTCAAAGAGTGCAATACGATCTACTTTTGGCTATTGTACCTATATTAGTGACAATCGTGTTACTTGGTGCAATAGAAGCAGACAATTGTGGTAAAATCTAGTGCATAGTCATAATACAGAGGAATGATTCGTATTAGTGTTCTAAATGGCAGTCGAGGTGGCCGCCTAGGCGGCGCCTTCGGCCCCTCTCCGCACCACTTTTTGTCATAGACGGAGGAGTAGGCGCCCGATAGCGGTTTGGCGGAGTAGACGTAGGTGAGACGGTGTAAGCGGACGCCTATCTCGAAAAAAGCTGCATATTATATATAAAAAAAAAGTAAAAGAAGAAAGAACGTCACAGTTTCTGGACTCTGGAAACTCTTTATTCTAATTTATAACTAAGGGAGTGGGATAATCCAACTCCATATACTGCACAAAAGAGATTGTCAGTCTGAATAAACTTGAAATCCTCGAAATTACAAAAAACTAACTTCAGTTCCTTGAAAATTTTATTTAGTATTTACATACATAGACAGGATGTCATACGGACATAAACAAGATGTATTAGGCGCCGAGGCGGTGCCTAGGCGGCCTAGACGTTAGGTGGACCCTCTCCGTCGCGCACCCACCTACCACCGTTTAGAACCTTGGTTCATATAGTATGTGAGATGAGCTTAAGACTCTTATGGCTGATCTTGGCGTCTAGTATCCTATTATATTCCCATGCATTGTGACAACCAAGTAGCCATTTTTATTGTGAGTAATCCAGTCTACCATGAGAGCACCAAACATATTAATGTGAATTTTCATTTTGTTCTGGATGTCATGATGGACGATCAAGTTTGCACTATGTTTACTCGATCCGAAGACTGAATTGGATCTCTTTACCAAATCTCTTTCTAATTCTCATTTTGTATTCCTTTGTAACAAGTTGGGCATGTTTGATATATATGCTCCAGCCTAGGGAGAGTGTTAACACGAGTGTTTGGTGTGGTCTAAAGCCCAATAGACCATTGGGCCTTAGGGCATCTTGTGTTGATGTATATAAACTAATGAATGAATGGGACGGTTGACTATTTCCCAAATTACATTTGCAATTCAAGTAAGTTACAAACAAGAAATAGCCATGCTTGGAAGTGTTTTTCCTCCTCACTGCCACTAAGCATGCAAGGAGACCTCGAGCCAAGTGACAACCTATAAACTTTACATGGTTTATGAAACAAGTACTACTCAAAGGACTCTACTTAGCACTCCAATTGTTAGGTACTAGGGAACCTCCAACTTGATGTCTCTGCTCATCAAGAACAGATAGGTTGTTGGTATGTCGGTTTCCATAGGATTCACAGGATAAGATATATGGATGTAAAGGATATAGTTCATAGGCTGATTTGAAGGGATAGAGGGCAGTTGTTGAGATGGAGGATGACTGATGCTTAGTAAGTAGCATACGGAGGAGGTTGCTAATAGAGGGGCGAATATCAAATAGTGGATTCTTTGTTATATGGATAAAGGTAATAATGTGGTGTTTCTTGGGGTAAGTGTCATCAGCTACTGGTGGATAAATGGGGAATGATGGACAGGTGAGTTTGGAATTATTCATCCCAATGTAGCCAATGAATGAACCCCATTGGACCGAATACCAAAGGCTAGATGTACATTAGGGGATTTGATCAAAGCTCCACAATCTAACAGATAATTCATGATAAGAATAAACGGTTAACATAATACACATAATACTACGAATTAGCAAAATGTGGTACAGAAGATCAGCCCCCCAAATAACTATACAAGACAATAGTCAGGCTATTACTGTTTATCGACTGCTATTCTGCAAAGTGACTAATGCCCGAACCACAATTCCCCAAATGGAAATTCATTATGAAAAATGCCAAAAATAGAAATAAGTGATTTACGGACATTTGTCATATGTATATATTATTTCGTAATATGTAGGCAAAAGGCACATGTCAAGTGGGATAGAGAAAAGTGAAGACTATTATTCATATAGAAGTGGAAAAGAACAAAATATAAATTTCATGTATACTAGAAAAAGGGAAAAATCCTCATAGACAAGTTCAAACCTGTCTGACAGAGTTCATGCCAACAAGCACAGTAGAAATTTCTTTGTTCATCAAGCTGTATTGGAGAGCTAACTTTGATATGTTTTTCCCCTTCTCTTTACATAGAAGTGCTGCAGCTCTGCATGCAGACTAAAGGTGTAGAACAATAGATCCATCAATATCAATGCATCGTGAAGACAGTCTATAGTTACATTTGGAAAAAATGAAAGTTGTTAGTAAGAGATTCATTCCAACCAGCACCAATTTGATTTGCTATAAGCTGTACTGTAGTGCTATTTTTGGTATATTTTGCTTTCTCCTTGCAATAAAATTTTGCAGCTGTGAATCAGCCTAGAAGTGTACCACATACCAAATAAACCCATCAAAATCAGCAGATAAAAAAAGCATGCAGACAGTCTACAATTCAATTCGGCACTGAGTATGAATAATTGCAGTAGTTGGTAAGAGGTTTATAACAGGTTCATACATTTATACAAAACTTCTATCCGAGCACATGCAATGGAGCCGTAGCCAGTAAACCTAGGGGAAAAATGATCGAATATATGTTTACATGCCTTTGCCAATGGGAATATTGGCTCATACTGTTAAAACAGTTCAATCTCAGCAGCAAATTTTTTAGCTCTCATCGCCATCCAAGCATTCTCCCATCAGAAAGGGATTGACTATGATAAGAAAGCTCCATATAAGATTTGAGAAAATTTTATAACCAACTGTCGGTCTAACGTCAACCCTCTATGTTGATGCCATATTCCTAGCCAAGGCAATTACGAGCATGAGAGGATCATGCCATAAAACCTAGGTGGTTAGTTGACAGGTAGGTAATCCTACCTTTTCGACTGCAGTTTAAGCTCATCCAACCAAGGAGCATTCTTCAAGTTCCCCTAGACTATAAAGAATATATACAAAGAGGTAAGATATAACAATTTTGCTATAGGGAATTACATTTATTGTAATACTTCGTTCTCATTTTGAATTATGTGATGGCTCGGTCCAATTTTGGGCTCAATGGTGAGGTTCAATTTTGACTCCGCACAAGTCTTGATTATCAAGTTGGAATTTAACTTATGAATTATTCATTTAAGCTGGTATTTTTGTGGGCCTCAATACTTATGGATTATGATGATTCTGCTGGTTGGATTTGGGTCCAATAGGTCCTAGGATTTTGGCTTGGAAGAAATGTTTACTTAATGGTTGGTTGGGTTATTAGGCGAGACCTACTTTTGTCGAGAATACTCATTAAAGATCTCTTATCAAATCACATACTAGAAGATCCTCCGATATCTTTTCGAAGATCTTTTGACATCTTTTGATATGTTATAATCTCTCAGAAATATCTTCTAGGATCTTCAGTATATTTGTAAATCTGTTGGTATCTAGATGACTGGGACAAATACATTTTAAGATATCTTCGGTAACCTCCTAACTACTTGGTTAAGATCCTCTTCACCTGTTGGCATGGCTTTGGTTGGAATTAAGTCCAAATTCATTGAATTATATCATGATGAGATAAAGTTTGTTGATGAGAGATAAAGACTCTCTTTATAACCGCTTCTAAATGCTATATAAGGAGTTCCTTATTCATATTATTGGCTCCATATTATGTTATATTAAGCGTGAGGCTAAGCGAGGCAACAAAGCTGGCACCTCGCTTAAGGGACGCTTAAGCGGCGATTAGTTAGCAGTTAACCCATTTTTACCTACGGAGTCTCCTACATGTAAAATACTCGTATACACATAAATTTTAATATTTTTTCATACAGTCCTATTAGTATATACATGAATAACAATACCAATTATTAATCAAACAAAGTAACAATATAAATACTATAATCAAAATGCGAAGTCATCAAAATAGTCATCAAAATACCATGGGTCAAAATAGTCAACAAGCCACATAATATATACATACTACATAGCCATCAAAATACCATTAAACATAAAAGCTAATTCTCCAAAGTTCCATTTTTTTTCAGGATCAATTTTTGTTTTGTTTTGTTTTTTATGCAAGGCGCTTTTTTCGGCTTCTAACACTAGGCGAGACGCTATTAAGCGCCGCCTAAGCGACGATTGCTTTTCTAGGACGAGATTTCCCTAAGCGAGGCGCCCGAATTCAAATTTTCTTAAGCGCACTTTTCATAACATAGGCTCCATATATTTTACACTTTGAGAGAGAAGGAAGAGAGGAAAAAAGACGTTGCGGAAGCTCTGCCAAATCGGATGGTGGAACTTGGAAGAAAGCAGAGGCGACGCTCAGCGTTGCAAAGATTCTCTCCTACTTCTTCCTTTAGGCATTTCTTCGAACAAGTGAGTGGCTACGATCTCTCCTTTCTCAATTAGGGGTGAGCATTATTCGGTTTTGGACCGAAACCGAAACGACCAGAACCGAATAAGAGATTCGGTTCGGTTTAAAAAAAATCGGTTCAATTTCGGTTTTGAAAATACTAAATTTTCTTAGTCGGTTTCAGTTTCGGTTTTGGGTTTCGATTCCGGTCCAAACCGAAAACCAAATAAGAAAATTTAGTTAATATACACACTATAGGTATATACTATATATCTAGGTATATTTAGTTACTATATATATTAACAAAAAAGCGCAAATAAACCGAAAAATTGAATAAACCGAACCGATTTAATTCGATTTGGTTTGATTCGGTTATGGGTCATTTCAGTTCGGTTTCAGTTTTGCTTATTCGGTTTTCGGTCCAATTCGGTTTTCGGTTATTCAGTTCGGTTTGAACCGAATTAATCGAATGCTCACCCCTATTCTCAATCCATTTCTTAATAAAAGAGATCTCTCTATCAATCACTCTTTTATCAATTTATGTTCCTATGATCATGATACCATAATAAAAAGAACTAAGATTAAAATAGATTACTTGTATGTTTTTTTACGTTGGATTCATGATATTGGTACAGCTTGTATGAACTCAAACAGAAGAGTTTAATATCTTTATTTTAGAATGTCGGTATGCCAATAACAGGATATAATAACCGATTAAAATGCATGTTATTAAAAGCAATTATAGAGTAATTGTTAAAGAGAATAGAAACTTCACTTGGTTGAATAGTGAAGTATCATTATAGAGTAATTATTTAGAATGTAACTCTATAGTGTTGAATAGTACATATATTTTGAGCCTTGGTTAATGATATAGCTTGTGGAATATTAGGATCATTGTGTCACTATTTGAGATGACATTGGAGGAAAACTTTGTATCCGAGCATTGGCTGGAGAAAATGTGGAAATAGTGGAATGACATGAACAATGGATGTAAATGTTGTTGCATAAGTCATTGTGCATTTCCATTATGTTATATACATTTTGAATTTTTATACATAGTTGCATTTGCATGGTGATTGACAACTTGTGCACAAGATTTTATTCTTTGATCGGTGATCAAGATATCGGATCCTTATCTACCTTGAAGAATGGTTATGTCCATGCAAGGTGGATATGCACGGGTATTACGAGACCTTTACTAGGACTAGCTACCTGCACTAGAAGGGAGACAACATAATACTGTAGACATAATCCGAATTGGCAAGATACGTCAGTGACCATCAATAGACAATGCATTGATGATGGTTTTGCAGATGCAGTACATTCTAAGTCCTTTTGTAGGGAGGGACCGTGGTCGTAGATAAGGACTATATAAATAATGCTTATGCATTATCTACTTCCTTGTGTTTACCAGTACAATAATATTGTTCCTTTAGTTTGAATGAGAAGAAATTAGAACGAACAGAAAGATCATCTAATAATGAATGTTACTCCACATGATTACCATGTTTGATTTAGGTGGGTAAGGTCTTACCACCCACTATATACTAAAGCCTCATCTCTATAGATTTGGGGAACAAGTGTTGTTGAAGGCACCACCAAGGCGTGCCTAGGCACCCAAAAGACGAGAGGCGATGTTTAACCGCCTAACCAAAAGCAGGCAAGATATCATCTCTAGGTGACGCATAGGCAAGAATAATGTCAAAGGCTATATTAAGTGAATGAGTAACTAATTATGCGAGCCTAGGTGTACACCTAGGTGTGTTGGGTGTTATGCAGCATTTTGAAGTGTGTTTGGGTACTTGTAAGTTTTATGAACTTGTTTGATTTTATTAGTTTTTAAAGTTGCACGCTTAAGTTTAAAAGGTTCAAATAAAACCTTTTAAGTTTTAACACTATGAATTACTAACTAAATAGACATAAAAAGGAGAATATTAATGAACAAAATCTATCAATCAATAAGGACAAATATTTCATTTTCGATGATGATATTAATGATAATATTCAAAATAATCTCTTAGACTTGGATGATGAAGAATGATATATGATTGAGTAGGAAGAAGTATTCGTTAAGTCATTTAGGAGTTTGAACATCGACTCCTTGATTATTTTATGTTTGTTTTTTCTTCTATGATAATGACTTACATGTGATGTTATTGTTTGTAAAGTTTATGTTGTGTTTCATAGACTATTTTGTAATATTGTTGAGTTAATTTGTTATTTCTTATTGATAATTTGGTATTATTTTTTCTCTTTTTTTCTTTACTATCTAAAAACTCAAATTTGATGAGTTTTAGGGATATATGTAACATGAGTTACAAAAGTGACAAAAGACTATTGTTCCGTTGTGACAATCTAGGTAATTGAATGTTGATTTAGAATTATTATATCTAAATGTCTTGTACAAGTGAAACTTAAACTTGTATGACATCACGTCCAGTAAGACTCGATTCTTGGAAATCGAGGCGTGGCATTCATCTCTACTACACATTACGTCAAATCAGTGTAAATGAATGACAATTGTAGCAGCAAATTAGTAAGCTCTAAGAAAACAAAAACAAAACAGGCACCCATGAACAAAAATATAAATCTTTTCAAGGAGGGGCAGATATCCATTAAAAAAAATAGCATGTATGTTATATTCTAAAAATAGAAGGAAATTAGACTATTTAAGGACGAGATGTCTTGAAAAATAATTGAATACTCCTATTAAACAATCTATTGACCATTAGGCTATCCAATACTAGGTGGAAAAAATTACATTACTATATTTGTTGTTGTTTGCATTTCCATATTGAAAGTAGCCCCCTCTAACCAAGGCTCCCATATATGGCCATATTCTCAAATCTGTTTGCAATCTAAGTTGTCACGGGCGACGTCTAGACGCGCCTAGGCGGCCTAGGCGTGTAGGTTAAAGGGAGTTCACCTCGAACTGTGGAAAATCCAATGTGTGAGGCGATGGGCGCCTAGGGTCGACCATGGATAAATCTTTGTTAATGCTTATTCTTACTTTTATGCTTTTGTTACTTCTTATATGAACATGAACATTTTCTTTTATTCAACTTTTCCTTTTTGTTTTGCTTTCATTATTAAACTTCTTTTATATCTTTCCTCTCTTTAGTCTTCATTTATATTCTTTCATGTTAAGCTATGTTGTGTCCATTGGTGGATGTTCATATTATATTGCTTATTGTAATAACAATAATATGCATAATTGTAGAATTTTCTGCAAAACAGTAGTTGTATTCTAGGCGGACGACGCTTAGGCGCGCCTAGGCGAGGCGGGTGGGTTGCCGTCTCGCCTAGCGCCCAGTACAACATAGTTTGAAATAGTATGCACATACGTGATCTCGAGTCTCTTGAACTTGCATCCAAGATCAGTGTTCTAAACGTTACCATTTCTGCAAAGTATCTTACGTGGAATAAGAGGAAGTTCAAGACAAGATATCCATCTAAGACTCAATCTGATGACATCTCTCTCTATTTTACGAGCATTTTATTCATGTTGGACTCTATAACTTGTTTTCTTTCCTTGAAATGTATCAGACGCCCAGGTGGCACCTAGGCGGCAGGCAGACCATCTGCTACACAAGTTATACCTGCAAAAATAGATGCCTAAAAAGTGCTACTAAAACTACTTATCCAATCAGATATCTTATTGGGGGCACTGCCTAATATGACTGGGAACTAGGTAAGGAAGAAATTACCTTGATTTCTTGCGATGCAGGATGCCACTCTGGAGGGCCGCTATCCGTCAGGAGGCCCATTGCAAGAGGCGAGGCAGTAATCACACCGACGCCCTTGCTTTTCAGGTAAGGGAGAATATCAATTAGGGTCGAATCATTGATACTGTAATGGCAATATGAGAGGACAACATCTACCGAACCAGGGGGTACCCGATCGAGCACGTAGGTAAAAACACTCAAAGGGAGGCCAGTAATTCCAATAAACCTGACTTTTCCTGCCTCTTTCAGCTTTTGAAGTGCAGGAATTGTCTCATTTACAATCTGTGGGAAGGAGGCACAGAAAGTCACAATTTCATCAGAACCTGGCAACGGTATTTTCATGGAAAACCCATAAGTTCTGTGTAACCATAACGTAAGAAATAAAGGTGCTAACTCATAACAATTTCCCATGCATTACTACAAAATTATAATATTTGCTGAAAGCCTGCTGAGGCTGCACAAAATTTGCTAGAAAACCTTTTGGATGCTTAGCCCTCGTTGTAAATACTAAATATTGCACTATATGTAATTGAAGAGGACAGAAATTCAGTTTGGTGGCCATGATGTTTTTTCTTATCACGAAAACTGTCTCTTTGTCGGACATAATATAGCACTTAAATATCTTTTGGGTATAGAGAACTCATGCTATAACCTTGATATCTATCCCGAAGCAGAATCACACCATTGCATCCAGTACTTTCAAAGTTTTCAGAATTCGCGCGTGGGGGGTGGGGGGGGCGGTGCGGGCGTCCGCAGGCCATCCATTAGTTCCGTCCGTGATCCTTGTGCTATGCTCACAGAACCAATATTGCACAGATACGACATGGCACCTTTTGGAGAAGGTGATAGATTCAGCACCTATTTCGGCATGCCCTAGTGTCTTTTGGAGTGTCCGTGGCTTCGTCGGATAAGTGTCCAACAGGACCAAAATGGACACGGCACGAATTTTCGGAGTGTTACAAAGGCTTACAACCGTCTTACAATTGCCTAGGTGGTAGTTGCTAACTGGGTCCCCTCTCCCCCACCCCACCCCCTACCCAACATGTGGATAGGGGACCCAATTAGAAACTGCCACCAAGTCAGTTGTAAGTAGGTTGCAAGCTAAATGGCTGTAATCCTAGCATTGCTAGTTATTTATTCAGATCTCATTAATCTCGTCTCCCGTGTCAGGAAATTTTTTTACGTCCGTGCTTCTTCCTAGGTTGAAGCTCTACCATCATTCACACAGTATAAAACCCTAGGAAACGGAGGACCTGGTCGAGGTCTCCGAACTCGATATCATGACACTGAATCAAATCCACATAGTCCAATCTCAGCCGCTCCAAGCTCTCGTCCACGCTCCTCGTAACCCTCTCCGCGCTGAAGTCGAACCCCTCCGCGTACCGCCCGCACTTGGTGGAAACGACGATCTCCTCCCTCGGCACCTTCAGTTCGTGGAGACAGTTCCCGAGCACCCTCTCCGAAACCGTTCCCCCATAAAACCTAACAAAAAAAAAAAAAAAAAAAAAAATAAATCCACAGCAGCAAGAATCGAAGGTAATTTTTTAGGGTTACTTTGGGGGAAGGAACGGACGGGGAGGTGTCGAAGAAGTTGATGCCGAGGCGGAGCGCGGCGGAGACGGAGGCGAGGGCCTCGGCGGGGGGGACGTCGCCGAAGACGTTGCCGAGCGGGGACGCGCCGAAGCCGACGCAGCTCAGCTTCAGACCGGTGGTGCCGAGCTGCCGGAGCTCCAATTTCGGAGACGCCATTGGTGGATTGATGCCGATGGTGTTTGGGAACGGAGAGAGAGTTGGGGCTTATGTAGATAACGAAGGCGGAAGGAGAGGGGACCACCAGCAGCAGCGGATCGATAAAGGCACGAAACATATTGTCATGGGAGCAGGTAGTGTCAACATTTTAGCATCTTATGATTCTCCTAACAATGTGTGTGATGCGCTTGGCCATTATTTTGTCGGTTGGTTAGCAATTTATGGAGGAGAGCAACGTGTGTGTTATGGGACAACACACTACTAAGTCATAGAAGTGCTAGGATAATTTATTTTTTGTAATCTATATTTTTCTGTTATAGTTTTGTAAGTAGATAGTCCGCTAGGATATTATTTCTAAAGTTACAAACTCTATTAATAGAGTTTTGAAGTTTGAGAATGGTTTTTTTTAGGGGCACCACCACTTCTACTAGGGGCAGCCCAAATTTTTTTGAAAAAATTACAAATTTGCCATAGGTTTTTGTTACTAGGGGGCAGCCCAAAATTGACTATAAAAGTCAAACTTCTTTTATTTCTCTCCCTCCACTCTTTACTTCTCTTCCTCCACTCTTTTTTTCTCCTCCTCATATAAACCTAGAATTAACCTAACCTAGGTGAAATTGTCCCCCCACCTAAATTTGTTAAAGATTTTTGGTAAAATATCTAGTAATAGTGTCAATCACTTCACCCATTTATTTGTAAGTCGTCGAATTTATTTTTGTGTAATGTTTTAACCTAAATTTTACATATAAAAGTTGAATTTTGTGTTTAATGTAGAAAGAAATAGAAAATGGAACAACCCGGACCATCAAATGCTGGATACTCTCCTCCCACAACGTCCGAAGAACACTTTGATGCATCGGAAGGCCTCGTGGTAACTACACTTTAACTTTATTTCGGATGAAAAATCGGATTTTGACACAGAGGACTGCCACTTCTCTGGCAGTCCCTCTCATGGATTTGGACTGCCAGGGATGTGGCAGTCCTATATATGTGAGGGACTGCCACATATGTGGCAGTCCTATAGATGTGGCAGTCCTTTTGACTTTTAACTTCTATTGTAGGAGTTGCGATCTTCCGATGTTGCGGTACATGCTCCAATTGCAACCGATGTAGGGCATTTATTTTGGACCGATCTTTCGTTTCAATCAAGCGACGATGCGGTACAATGGTGTCGAGAAGTTGGACGGAAAAACAACTTAGTTCTAGTGATATCCAGATCGTGCCGAAATCGTCCGGGACGACACAGTGTGATGGTTGGCTGTGAAAGAGGTGGTGTGTTGAGATCGCACAAGAAAGACACAGTTATCCAAAATAAAGTTCCAAGAAAGAAAGCTGGAACGAGAAAATGTGGTTGTCCATTCACGATCCAGATTAGAAATGAAGAAGAAGGGAAGTGGTCAGTACAAGTGAAGAATGGAACCCACAATCATGAGATTGCCGAGACACTATTGGATCATCCGTATGTCGGACGGTTGAACCCTACGGAGAAGAAGATAGCCGAAGACTTGTCCACTTCCGGTGTTGCACCGAGACAAATATATTCAGTCATACGGTATGAAGATGAGAAGAACATGTCTACGATGAGGTCAATATACAACGCCCTATCTTCTTCGAACGCTATCCGGACCAAATCAAGAATGGCGATGCAAGAAGTGCTGAAGTTGCTTGCCGATAATCATTACGTTGAGTTCCATAGAAGACATCCCCAGAGTAATGAAGTAGTTTCAATCTTTTGGGCTCATCCAGATTGCATAAGTCTGGCCAGGTCTGTTGTCGACGTGTTAGTCCTTGATTGCACGTACAAGAACAACAAGTTCAAGATGCCTCTCCTTCATATTGTCGGATTCACCTCTACTCGAAAAATATTCTCGGTGGCATTTTGCTTCATGAAGAGTGAAAAACTTGAAGACTACACATGGGCATTGGAGAAACTGAAAATACTTTACACCGGTCATACAGAGCCGTCAGTTCTTGTGACCGACAGAGAGTATGCCCTAATTAATGCTATTCATATTATTTTTCCTCAAGCGGATACATTGCTATGCACTTGGCATGTCAATCGTAATATTCAAGCCCAATGTAAGTTGAAGTTTCAGAAGGAGGAAGGTAAAATTGACATGCAAAATTTTCAAGAATTCTCTAATGACTGGAATTGTGTGTGGCGAGCCTCTACGATTGACAGTTACGACGCCGCATGGTACATGTTCAAGGAAAAGTGGGAGGCGAGGGAGCCGGCATGCATTTCATACATCAAAGATACATGGCTTGAACCGCACAAAGAACACTTCGTCTTAGCATGGACGAATTTGGTGAAGCATTACGGCACGACAACTACCAACCGTGTCGAAGGAGCACACTCTGTAGTGAAGAGACAACTAAAATCATCTCTCGGCAACTTTGTCTCTGTTTGGCAAGCTATACATCTATTGGTAGAGCGGACGGTGAATAAAATTAAGGCATCATTTGAGATGAGCTTAAATATAGTCAAGCATGAGCAGACCACTACATGTCAGTCCCGTCTGCCGGCTATTTATTTGCCAATAGGTACATGATACCTGTTGTACTTATCTCGTCGGATATTAACAATACATTCTTTCCGATGTGAGCTCCTCCGACGGACCACGGAGTGTCTAACCTATGTACTATAGGTCTGATCGGGGATCACTTCGTTATACTAAAGATGATCGCTCATTCTCCGATTCCTCCACCTTCAACAGTTTGGTACAAAAGAGCACCGGTCGAAGCCATCGCTTGGAACACACCTTTCGTTGACCAGATCAACCATTGTAAGAAGTTGTTGAAGATTGAAGAGCCAAGAGACTTACCTGCTGACCACTACGACGTCGAAATCGACTAAGTATATATATATTTACAGTTTGACATTTTGTATATGGAGGACCACTTTTGTATACAGTGAAATATGAAGTCCAGTAATATATATGGAGTAAATTTTGAGTTATATGTGTTTACCTGTGCCTACCTGTGTTATATGTGTCTACCTGTGTTATATGTGCCTACCTGTGTACTATATGTGCCTACCCGTGTTATATGTGCTTACCTGGGTGTTATCTGTGTTATATGAGTGTACCTGTGTTATATGTGTTCACTGTCACAGCGTTTCAGTCAAAGCGTTTCAGTTTGAGAAACTCTGTCACAGAGTATCAGTATCAGGTCTGCCACATCCATGGCAGTCCTACACTAAAGTAGGACTGTCTGGGTTGTGGCAGTCCTAACTAAAACTTGTTGTTACATCAAGTTATAGTTAGGACTCCCAGCCCCCTGGCAGTCCTACTTCAGTGTAGGACTGCCATGGGTGTGGCAGTCCTAGCACTGAAACTCTGTGATGAATTTATGTGTGAATGAAATCATCACAGAACATTTCATCTAGGACTGCCACACCCAGGGCAGTCCAATACATGTGAAGGACTGCCCTGGATGTGGCAGTCCTAGATAAAATGTTCTGTGATCAAGTCACAGAACAATTCATCTAGGACTGCCACACCCAGGGCAGTCCTTCACATGTGTTGGACAGCCCTGGGTGTGGCAGTCCTAGATGAAATATTCTGTGATGAACATTTCAACACAAATATCCAACACATATCCAACACATATCCAACACAAGTCCAACACAAGTATCCAACACATATTCAACACAAGTATCCAACACAAGTATTCAACACATATCCAACACATATTCAACACAAGTATCCAACACATATCCAACAGAAGTATTTCAACACAAGTATCCAACACATAACCAACACAAGTATCCAACAACATGTTCGACACCCAAAAATATCAACATCCAAAAATATTTCAACACAAGTATCCAACAACATGTTCGACACCCAAAAATATCAACATCCAAAATAGCCAACTTCAGACAATCAAACAATCATACTACATATCATGGCGGGCCTTCGAACGAGACTCCGTATTACGCATGAATGGGAACTCAACCTCGTAGTCGATGCGCTCAAGCTCGTTGGCGACAAAGGCACTAGTGTCGACCAAGACACTAGTGTCACTTTGGCAAGCGCTCCGAAGTGTCTTGGCCAGTTTCTTCGCGCTTCTAGACTGTAAATGAAAGTATAATTGAATTTAGTCTACAAACATGAAAATCTCAAACTAATTACTAATGCGGAACTCACCATCTTCACCAATGAAACATACAAGATGTTTTTCGAAGGAAGATTTCCAACAGCTACTACGGCCTCGGGACCCGGGTTTGTAGGGTTCAACAACTTAGGATGTCCGACCCGTCGGAAGTACGGCATGTAGTCCTCGCTGCAGTCGGCCATCTGGGTGACCGGTTGACTCTCATCTTCCCCAAGCAGGTGCCTTTGCCACTCGGAGTAGAAGTCGGTCACCCAGTCGAAATACGCCGGTTTGTAGTTCAATGGTTGGGTCCCGCGGAGAGGTTCTAACATCTGTAGTGTGCGCTTCGGCACACTTTGCACGAAGCCAAACTGCCGAAGTACACGATCAGGCATGTACGGCTCCGTGATATCATAGCATGTGATCATGCCATGTGTCACCCCCGTTTTCCGTTCTACGTATTTCCAGTATACGTATACAGAATCCTGACATGTATTTTTATTTTTCTGCCTAGCTAGCTAATTTCAGTTTAATCTTGATTAGGTTCATCATGGCATGTAATGGTTTAACTTAGTTTATTTTGGGTTGGCTTGGTTTATTCTTTGGTTCATCATGTTAAACCCACCATCTTTCCCCTTTATAACCCACATAACTTTTCTCTCTCCTCCACTTTCTCATTAACTCTTCTTCCTTCTCTATTAAACCCACCACCAACCAAGAACACCCCTTAGGCAAGTGCAAGTTGCTTCCACAAGAGAACCCATTTTATTGTTCCAATAGCTTCTTCTCATGTTTCTAAGACACATTAGAACTTGTCATTTTCCATTTTGAGGCTTTGATTTTTGTAGATCTAGAAATTGGTCATTTTCGGATTTTGGTGGTTTTAATCTATCAAACTCCTTTGTTTTCAAGTTTTGATGGTTCCATGTTGTAGAAAATTTTATTCTACCCAATTTTGACCATTGGAAAGTTGGATTTGGACTTGTTTTGACTAAGTTATAGATTTTTGAAGCTTTGGGTTCAACCATAGAATTCTTGCTGCTTTGGAGAAGACAGTGAGCAGTGTGCGCGAGCTTTTTAGCTTGCGCCACTGAGTTACGCACGCTCTTTAGCGCAGTGCAGTCTGATTCGTGTGCAGTCTGACTCGAGCGCAGTCTGACCTCGTGCGCAGTCTGACCTCGTGCGCAGTCTGACTCGAGCGTAGTCTGACTCGTGCGCAGTCTGACTCAGGCGCAGTCTGACTCGTGTGCAACCAGACTCAGGCGCAACCTAGCCTCGTGCAGTCTAGTGCCTGGCGCAACATGACTTGGCCTGACTCTTCTTGGCGCAACTTGACCCGACCTTGTGCATTTTAGTGATTAGCACCCCTAGTGCCTAGGCGCAACCTGATGTTCAGGCGCAACTGGACTTGACCCTACTTGCCTTGGCGCAACCTGTTACCCTGGCGCAACTTGGCTAATGCCACTTGTTGGCCATAGTACCCCTTGCTCCTCCCCCTTGGGCGCATTATGTCCCCATATCCCCCTTTTTATGATTTTTGCACCCATTTTATATCCTTACGCCTTTTGATATAAACTCGACATGAACCCGATGTGATCATGACATTATTTATGAATGTTAATCGAAACACGGCTTAGTGATGGAATTGCTTGATCAGTGACCCGTTGTGGTGCACTTGCATAAACACGAAATGGCATTATGACCTTACAGGATAACTCTTGATAGTGACCCGCCGTGGTGCACTCTTGACAAGTAATTTGACATGATAATTCTTGATGGTGGTCCGTTGTGATGTACCCTTGCCTTGATAAGTAATCTTGATAAGCAACCCGACATGATAACTCTAATCTTGAACCTTGCGTCTGGATAACCTGGATAGTCTGCAGGGCTTGTGGCCGTAGGCGTACCTCATTGCATCTTGCTAGTAACTAAGCTTGTGATAACCCTAGTTAGTTAAGTATCAAGCCGTACCCTTTGCCTGGCCGTGAATGATGGATGGAGTCCTATCTTGTCTAGTCTTGCCTAGATTCGGTGCATGGATATCTCCGGACATGCTTGTTTATGCTTTACTTTATCGATAATTGGTTCGAGGCTAAGTTCTGTTCAGGTGAAGGGTTACAACCCCGGTCCTTATTTGGTTTACGGGTTGTAACTTGGGTACCGGAATAGTCCTCTAGTTATCTTATCGTTTATCATCCTATTTTCTTTAACTCATGTCTTATGTTATTTCACCTATGACTTTATGTGCTGACATGCTGGTTTTAGTTCTTAAGTGAAGCCCCCTTTGTAGCACTTGCTCTTTCTGGGGTCTGACCCAACTGGTTTTGTATGGCCAGATTTTGGAGCAGCTACCGAGGATCTTCCAACTTTCCTGCGAGATGGTGAACACTAGAAGGAATCCCGGCAATGAGTGGGTTTTTATTTTGCTCTCCCACTCCCTTGTAAAAATATTCTTTTGAGGCGTTTAGCCGCCGAGCAAGTGTTAGCTCGTTTGCAACTTTACTTACTGTCTGCCTACGGGCTGTAGCATGATTGACAAATTCTAGGGTTGATCATGTATGACTTAAACTCTTGCTAGTCTTCGTATTTTGTATGACTAGCTTCATGATCATCTGAATATGTAATGTATGGGACGCCTTACTTTGTATGTCTGATGATCTACCATCTTGTTATATCTACTCGCTTACTGGAGATTGAGACACTAGGCTTGTTATTGACCTTAAGAGACTAATGGCTTGTAGTAAACCCTCATACATCTAGACAGCCGTGACCGTATTGCGAGGTGAGATTCACTTCAATGTACGTAGCTGGCTGTGTCTGTCCCCCGCTCTCCAGTATTCTGGTTCTGGGGCATGACACGGTATAAGTGGTGGCCCATGCAGGTCTTGTAGATCAAGATGTGTGAGGGTTTTACCGGATAGATGTCTCAATCAGCACTCGCCTTTGATCTCTACTCGTGCCTTCTGATCTTTCAGAATCCTTGACCTGATCACATGTTTATATCCTCGATCTATCATAGTCCTTTCTTATTGTTCCCTATGTCGTTTCCTTCAGCGGTATTGTTCCTGGTCCTACCGATCAGCAAGGCGGAGCACCTCCAGTGGACCAGCAGCAACTTGGAGACCAAGCCCAGCACTCTGGAGTGGCCTCCCGAGTCATGCATTCCGAGGACCCCGAGCCCCCAGTTCAGCCAGTCCAGCCTGCAGAGCCTGACGATGGCACCTTGGTGGGTCTCATCAGGATATTGCTTGCGTCTCAAGATCGTCGGGGCGATGCCCTGCACCAGGCAGTACAGGATGCCATGGGCCGTGTTGGTTATCAAGGGAACAGTGCGGCTAGCAGTTTCAAGCGCCTCAACCCTCCCTTCTTCGACGGTAGTGAAGACGCTATTGCAGCTGATGCGTGGCTCCAGGACATTGAGATTATCTTAGATGCAGCCAAGACTCCAGAAGGAGAGAAGGTAGCTGTGGTGCGCCTACAGTTATTGGACCTAGCTCACACCTGGTGGGCGATGATAACAGTTGGTTTGGCAACGCCTGTTCCGTGGGCGGTATTCAGTAACAAGTTTCAGATCAAGTACTTCGATGCTGTGGCTCGGCACGACCTACAGACGAAGTTCACCAATCTCAGGCAGATGAACAGGACGGTCGATGGATATGCGGCCGAGTTTTCAAGACTGGGTCGGTTTGCTCCCACTTTGGTGGCAACCGAGTTTGATCGAGCGCAGCAGTTCCAGCAAGGACTCCACCTGGAAATCATTCTAGCAGTGGAGCAGTTTGAGCATCAGACCTTTGATGTTGTTTTGCGGGCAGCTAAGAGGCATGAGTATACCTCGCAGAGAATTGTAGACAGAACTGGAGGACGGAAGCGGTCCCATGGTCAGATGATCCAGTCTTCAGCTCCAGCCCCGGCAGCTAGGGCCTTGACCATTGGAGCTCCGAGGAGGGCAGCATCAGTTACGTCAGTTCAACATTCGACTCCGACGTATCCTCAGCAGCAGAAGCGGAGGCAGTCTTCCACAATGGGCTGCACTCATTGTGGGAAGCCAGGGCATATAGTGTCAGAATGTCGTCGAACACAAGGATTGTGTTTGGCTTGTGGGGCACCGGATCACATGATAGGGTCCTGCCCACAGAGAGCCGGTTCATCCTCATCGACCCAGACTAGTCCCTCAGTGAGGGGACCAGCACCAGTGCAGCAGCAGCAGTATCAGCCTCCGAGGCCATTGCCGCCTCAGGCTCAGGCATTCCAGCACCAGCGACCGTAACAGTATGCCCAGGTCCATGCTCAGGTTCAGAACCGCCAGAGAGGTTTCCAGCAGAGGGGACCAGCACCCAGAGGGCACGGTCAAGCGATGGCTTTGACCGTAGAGGAGGAGTTGGCATCAAGTGAGGTGGTGGCAGGTACCATTCTCGTCAACTCTTTTCCTGCATCCGTATTATTTGATTCAGGTGCATCGCATTCATTTATGTCTGCACGATTTGCGACACGGATAGGACTGAAGCCCGAGTTATTATCAGTAAGGCTCAATATACTTACTGGTAACGGACTTGTGGGTGTAGATAGGGTGTTTTCCTCGTGTCGAATCGTAGTTAGCGGTAGAGAGTTTCCCGCTAGGTTGATAGAGTTCCGATGGCCGATTATGATGTAGTCCTAGGAATGGATTGGTTGAGGGACCAGTATGCTAGAATAGATTGCCATGTTGGCAAGATTATTTTTAGTATTCCCGGTGAGCCAGAGTTTTCATTTTCTCGAGGCAGAGTAGAACCTTCTTCCCCAGCATTGCGGATGGCCGTAGCAGCAGCAGTTCAGCTTCCCAGAGTTGTAGAAGAGTTTCCTGACGTATTTTCCGAAGAGCTTCCAGGCATGCCTCCAGAGAGAGAGATAGAGTTCACTATCGACTTGATTTCAGGGACGGCACCAGTGTCAGAGAGAGTCTATAGGTTGGCACCATCAGAATTGGAGGTCCTGTACAAGATGATTGAAGAACTTAAAACCAAGGGATTCATTCGTGCTAGCGGATCACATTGGGGAGCTCCGATGCTTCTTGTGAAAAAGAAGGATGGTACGTCAAGATTATGTGTTGATTATCGTACCTTGAACTCTGTAACAATTAAGAACAGATATCCTTTACCAAGGATAGATGATTTATTTGATCAGCTCAGGGGAACGGCAGTATTCTCAAAGATTGACTTATGGTCGGGGTACCATCAGATCAGAGTCAGAGAGCAGGACATCCCGAAGACAGCATTTAGATCTAGATATGGACATTGGGAGTTCCTTGTTATGCCATTTGGAGCGACCAATGCGTCGGCCGTATTCATGGACCTCATGAATCGTATCTTCATGCCCTATTTGGACCAGTTCGTGATAGTGTTCATAGACGACATCTTAGTCTATAGCGAGAATGAGGTAGAGCATAAACAGCATCTTCGTGTAGTTCTTCAGATTCTCAGGGAGCACCAGTTGTACGCGAAGTTCAGTAAGTGCGAGTTTTGGTTGGATCGTATCTCATACTTGGGTCATATCATCACCAGAGGTGGAGTGGAAGTTGATCCCCAGAAGATAGTGGCTATAGAGACATGGCCAGTACCTAGTACCGTCGCAGAAGTTCGGAGTTTCCTCGGATTGGTCGGCTATTACCGACGCTTTGTGTCAGACTTTGCTCAGATTTCAGCACCACTGACGCAGTTGACCCGTAAGGATGTACAGTTTGCTTGGACAGCAGAGTGTCAGAGTTCATTTGAGAAGTTGAAGCGGAGATTGATGACGGCCCCCATTCTCACTCTTCCCGACGGGACGGGAGGATTTTCAGTTTATTGCGACGCATCCGGCAAAGGATTAGGATGTGTCTTGATGCAGCATGGTAAGGTAGTCGCTTATGCATCGCGTCAACTTCGTGACCATGAGAGGAATTACCCAACCCATGACCTAGAGTTAGTAGCCGTAGTTTTTGCATTGAAACTTTGGAGGCATTATTTGTATGGAGATCGGGTGGAAATTTTCATCGACCACAAGAGTCTGAAGTATGTGTTTACCCAGAAGGATCTTAATATGCGTCAGAGGAGATGGCTAGAGCTACTTGTGGATTATGACATCAACTTGCAGTATCATCCTGGGAAGGCCAACGTGGTAGCAGATGCATTTAGCAGGAGAGCCAGAGTTTCTTTTCTAACGGCACAGCCAGAGTTGTTAGCAGATCTTCAGAAGATGGGTATTGAAATTGTTCTTCCTTCCAGTGTGGCATTGATGGCCAGTATGCAAGTTCAGTCCAGTATAGTTGAGAGGATCAAGTTAGCTCAGTCCACGTACTCTAAGCTTCAGCGGCTTAGGACAGAATGTGTGGCAGGACAGAGACCAGAGTTATGCATTCATGAAGATGGTACACTCCGGCATGGGAGGCGTCTTTGTGTACCCAGTGGAGATATCAGACAGGAAATCATGGCAGAAGCCCACAGTTCTCAGTATTCAATTCATCCCGGCGGTACGAAGATGTATCGTGATATTCGACAGCATTTTTGGTGGAATGACATGAAGAGGGAGATAGCCCGGTTTGTCTCTCGTTGTTTAGTTTGTCAACAAGTTAAGGCTGAACATCAGAGACCAGCTGGACTTCTTCAACCTTTGCCGATCCCGGAATGAAAATGGGAGCACATTACCATGGATTTTATAACTGGATTACCTAGATCCCCAGCTGGAAGAGATGCCATCTGGGTTATAGTTGATCGTCTCACGAAGGTAGCTCATTTTCTTCCTTTCAGAATCGGTCAGTCGACGGATCAGCTTGCAGAGATGTACCTCAGGCAGATAGTCAGATTGTATGGAGTGCCAGTCAGTATTGTGTCCGACAGAGATTCAAGATTCACCTCGCACTTTTGGCGAAGTCTTCAAGAGAGTTTGGGGACTCGTCTCAAGTTCAGTTCATCCTACCATCCGCAGACAGATGGTCAGTCAGAACGCACGATCCAGACTCTTGAAGACATGTTGCGGTCATGTACATTCGACTTCGGTGGTTCGTGGGAAGATCACCTGCATCTCGTAGAGTTCTCGTACAACAACAGTTTTCAGGCTAGTATCCAGATGGCACCTTTTGAGGCCTTGTACGGCAGGAAGTGCAGATCTCCTTTAGCTTGGGACGATATCGATAAGAGGCAAATGCTTGGACCAGAGATGGTGACGCGGACTATTGAGGTGGTCAGACAAGTCAGAGATCATCTTCGAGTTGCCCAAGATCGCCAGCGTCATTGGGCCGATTCCTATCGGCGCCCTCTTGAATTTTCTGTCGGCGACCACGTATTCCTTAGGATCTCGCCTACCCGTGGCGTCATTCGATTCAGCGTGCGGGGAAAGCTCAGTCCTAGGTATATAGGGCCGTTTGATATTCTAGAGCGAGTAGGTGATGTATCCTATCGTCTCGCTCTTCCACCGTCGTTACGTGAGGTACATGATGTCTTCCATGTATCCCAATTACGACGGTATATCCCGGATCCGAGTCATGTTCTTGATCATTCGGAATTGGTTGTTGGTACCAACCTTTCGTATGAGGAGAGACCCGTATCCATATTGGACCGGAAGGAGAAGATACTCAAGAACAAGACTATCAAGTTAGTCCGTATTGCTTGGGGTTATCACTCTTTGGGTGAGTCAACGTGGGAGCGTAAGGATGATATCCGATCGCGATATCCCGACATGTTTGACTCGTAAGGTATAATATCTTTCTTATGCCTTATGCTTAAGTTTCTTGCTTGTATGAATGATTGCTTGATTGACTACTAGTCATATATTGCCTGCAATTGATATAGCTTGCTCGACATCTCTAGCCTCTTGATTAAATTCCGAGGACGGAATTCTTTTAAGGTGGGTAGAGTTGTCACCCCCATTTTCCGTTCTACGTATTTCCAGTATACGTATACGGAATCCTGACATGTATTTTTATTTTTCTGCCTGGCTAGCTAATTTCAGTTTAATCTTGATTAGGTTCATCATGGCATGTAATGGTTTAACTTGGTTTATTTTGGGTTGGCTTGGTTTATTCTTTGGTTCATCATGTTAAACCCACCACCTTTCCCCTTTATAACCCACCTAACTTTTCTCTCTCCTCCACTTTCTTATTAACTCTTCTTCCTTCTCCATTAAACCCACCACCAACCAAGAACACCCCTTAGGCAAGTGCAACTTGCTTCTATAAGAGAACCCATTTTATTGTTCCAATAGCTTCTTCTCATATTTCTAAGACACATTAGAACTTGTCATTTTTCATTTTGAGGCTTTAATTTTTGTAGATCTAGAAATTGGTCATTTTTGGATTTTGGTGGTTTTGATCTATCAAACTCCTTTGTTTTCAAGTTTTGATGGTTCCATATTGTAGAGAATTTTATTCTACCCAATTTTGACCATTGGAAAGTTGGATTTGGACTTGTTTTGACTAAGTTATGGATTTTTGAAGATTTGGGTTCAACCATAGAATTCCTGCAACTTTGGAGAAGACAGTGAGCAGTGTACGCGAGCTTTTTAGCTTGTGCTACTAAGTTGCGCGCGCTCTTTAGCGCAGCGCAGTCTGACTCATGCCCAGTCTGACTCGTGCGCAGTCTGACTCGAGCGCAGTCTGACCTCGTGCGCAGTCTGACTCATGCACAGTCTGACTCGAGCGCAGTCTGACTCGTACGCAGTCTGACCTCGTGCGCAGTCTGACTCGAGCGCAGTCTGACTCGTGCGCAGTCTGACCTCGTACGCAGTCTGACTCGTGCGCAGTCTGACCTCGTACGCAGTCTGACTCGTGCGCAGTCTGACTCAGGCGTAGTCTGATTCGTGCGCAACCTGACTCAGGCGCAACCTAGCCTCGTGCAGTCTAGTGCCTGGCGCAACATGACTTGGCCTGACTCTTCCTGGCGCAACTTGACCCGACCTTGTGCATTTTAGTGATTGGCACCCCTAGTGCCTAGGCGCAACCTGATGTTCAGGCGCAACTGGACTTGACCCTACTTGCCTTGGCGCAACGTGTTACCCTGGCGCAACTTGGCTAATGCCACTTGTTGGCCATAGTACCCCTTGCTCCTCCCCATTGGGCGCATTATGTCTCCATATCCCCCTTTTTATGATTTTTGCACCCATTTTATATCCTTACGCCTTTTGATATAAACTCGACATGAACCCGATGTGATCATGACCTTATTTATGAATGTTAATCAGAACATGGCTTAGTGATGGAATTGCATGATCAGTGACCCGTTGTGGTGCACTTGCATAAACACGAAATGGCATTATGATCTTACAGGATAACTCTTAATAGTGACCCGCCGTGGTGCACTTTTGACAAGTAATTTGATATGATAATTCTTGATGGTGGTCTGTTGTGACGCACCCTTGCCTTGATAAGTAATCTTGATAAGCAACCCGACATGATGACCTTGATACGCTGTTGCGACGGCTAACTTGACATGCTAAGTGAATTCTTGACACCGTGGGTGATTGTATCGAATATGCTTGTATAAGCAACCAGTCTTGTCTCGCATCATGTCTAGGACATGTATCCCTGGTTACCACGGTCAGGGATTCATACTGAATCTGACTAGGTTAATGACTAGATTGATCAAATAGAGCATATAGAGAGGTATTTCGGCTACAAGCAATCCCGTTATCTGGGCGCCTTCCTTGATGGACGTGTAGCCTGCCGACGAGTAGGGCACATTTCCAGCTTACTGTTATGTGGGGTACTACATGAAACGATTACTATGCACACTGTCATGTGTTGCATCCAAGTCACCTAACAAGGCATGATAACTCTAATCTTGAACCTTGCGTCTGGATAACCTGGATAGTCTGCAGGGCTTGTGGCCGTAGGCGTACCTCATTGCATCTTGCTAGTAACTAAGCTTGTGATAACCCTAGTTAGTTAAGTATCAAGCCGTACCCTTTGCTTGGTCGTGAATGATGGATGGAGTCCTATCTTGTCTAGTCTTGCCTAGATCCGGTGCATGGATATCTCCGGACATGCTTGTTTATGCTTTACTTTATCGATAATTGATTCGTGGCTAAGTTCTGTTCAGGTGAAGGGTTACAACCCCTGTCCTTGTTTGGTTTACGGGTTGTAACTTGGGTACCGGAATAGTCCTCTAGTTATCTTATCATTTATCATCCTGTTTTCTTTAACTCATGTCTTATGTTATTTCACCTATGACTTTATGTGCTGACATGCTGGTTTTAGTTCTTAAGTGAAGCCCCCTTTGTGGCACTTGCTCTTTCTGGGGTCTGACCCAGCTGGTTTTGTATGGCCAGATTTCGGAGCAGCTACCGAGGATCTCCCAATTTTTCTGCCAGATGGTGAACACTAGAAGGAATCCCGGCAATGAGTGGGTTTTTATTTTGCTCTCCCACTCCCTTGTAAAAATATTCTTTTGAGGCGTTTAGCCGTCGAGCAAGTGTTAGCTCGTTTGCAACTTTACTTACTGTCTGCCTACGGGCTGTAGCATGATTGACAAATCCTAGGGTTGATCATGTATGACTTAAACTCTTGCTAGTCTTCGTATTTTGTATGACTAGCTTCATGATCATCTGAATATGTAATGTATGGGACGCCTTACTTTGTATGTCTGATGATCTACCATCTTGTTATATCTACTCGCTTGCTGGAGATTGAGACACTAGGCTTGTTATTGACCTTAAGAGACTAATGGCTTGTAGCAAACCCTCATGCATCTAGACAGCCGTGACCGTATTGCGAGGTGAGATTCACTTCAATGTACGTAGCTGGCTGTGTCTGTCCCCCGCTCTCCAGTATTCTGGTTCTGGGGCGTGACACCATGAAATAAAGAAACTTGTTGGATGGCACGACTCCCCTCGCGCAAATCCCGGTATGGATCCCAAAATATCTGTAGGAAAACAGTTAACAGCAAAAAAAACTTAACATGAAAAAATAAGTCCTAATTTATCACCTCTTCTGGTACCAAGTTGTCAAGTACTTCACGAATGGAAGCCAGTATTTGCCAATCTTTGGTTTCCACCTGGGCCGGCCTCCATCGAGCCACTCTAGGAAGGTGTTCAAAATAGTTTGGGTTCAGGTCACCCCGCCTGAGCATCGGAAAGTGCTCGTATATCCATGCCTATTCAATTTATAAGTTAATAGTCACAAAATATAAACAACAAAATGAAGTATACGAGATTAAATTGTTGGAAGTTTTCTTACATGTAGCAGAGTCTGGCATCCGACAATTGTCTTAGTCCCGACACGGGATGCGATGCCGAGCTCGCGGTAAAGATAGGCAAGAATATCGCTACCCCACGATATATCAATGAAGTCATCCACGGACAATAAATTGAGCATGTACCTCGCATGTATCGAGGTACCGGACTTGTCCGAAATGCCCACCGTTCCTAGGACGAACAGCATGTAAGCATGGGCCACCGTGTCGACCAACTCATCATCATCCTCATCCAATTCCATATTCTTGAAGTGCTCCACCAGAAATGACAGAGGAATTCCATATGATTTCTTGAAGCCGGGGAGAGTTGTAAAACTAGTTTCCTCAAGTCCAAGGTTACTTGAGACAAACTTGACGATCTTCGAGTACCATTTTATGGATTTTTCATTTCTGTAATGTTCTTTGGTCACGACGCGACCGGTAACTGGTAGCTCCAGTATCTGGTAGACGTCGTCAAGTGTAATAGTCATCTCCCCGCATGGGAGATGAAACGTGTTGGTCTCTGGGTGTCATCTCTCCTTCCGCTTTGACGCGGTGGGGCGTATTCTTTTTGGTGCGTCCGGAGGACTGTTATCCCTATAGAACAATGGATTGTGCGACCGTACAGTTAATAAATAATGCAAACTAAAATAGAACTGTTACCCCCTATTCCCCACCCCAGACCACAACTAAAACTGAGTACAGTAGGACTGCCAGGCATGTGGCAGTCCAATTGCACACAAGGACTGCCACAGTTGTAACTCCACTTCCCAATTTTCCTAGAATAAAATTTTTATTTTAAAAATAGAAATTGATTTTGGGTTTCAAATTAAAAGTTAGTTTTATTTATTTAATTAATAAATTTTGGATGATATATTTTTGGAGGGAAATAATTTTAGGAGCATATTTTCAAATTCGAAAGTTTGTTGTAACAAAATTAGTGGTCCCCATTCATTTTAAAAATTTTCTAACTGTTTTTCCTTAAAATACTGTAATTGTGAAAAGGCAGGGGGCCATTTTGCATATAAACGGGCTACTTTGCAAATAAATCGTAGCGGGAGGTTGTTTTTGTAAAACTTCATTTTTTTTCCCTCAAAATCGAATTGGAGAGAGAGAATGTATTTGCTCTACTCTCTATTTCATTTCGAGAGTTCTGTTCCCAACCACTCCAGAGCCGACCCCTAATCCATCCGGCGATCACGGCGGCGGGTTTCTCCTACGTCGGCGACGAGTCCGACCATGGCGGCTACGACGGGCGGAGCTCTCATCGTCGGCGATTTCTTCCAGGCGACGCACGACGTAACCCTAACCCTAGATTTTGAGGCGACAACCATGGCGGCAAGCCACCACTCCAGGGCGGCGACCCCCACTCAAGGGCGGCAACAGCAGCCATCTCCGGCGCTCGATCAGCCAGATCTGACGCGGATCATCTCGGTGGGCCACCGAAGCCTAACCCTAATTTTCTTCCTCGACGACATCCTACTTGGCCGGGCGATCTTCCCAGTCGTCTTCTCCGACAACGATGCGGCGGCAGGGCCCTTCCCTCGACGGCGACCTGGGGTTGCTCCTCCTCGTCAACACTGCCAGTTCAGCAGCGCTCGCGACTCAATCGGCGGTGTCTCGTGGCACCGATCGTATCGACTTCGACAAGCGACGAGCGGTGACGAGACTGTGTCCGACTCCTCGAAATTGTGTCTTGCTACGATTTGGATCATTTCAGGTACGGATCTGACCATCCTCCAAATTTTGAATGTTGTTGTAAATTTTGATTTAACTGTCACTGTCCAGATTTGTGGTTTCAGTTCGTGTCCGATTTTGAGTTCGTATCCAAATCTGTTCTGGGTGGTTCGTGTCGTGTGTGTATCCATGTCTGAGTTCGTGTACCCGTGTCCTGCTCTGTTGCAGTCAGATTGGCGTTGGATCGTGTCCGAGGTTCTTTCGCATTGTGTCTGTGTTCGTGTCCTGCCGCAATCCTTATCAAACTGGACGTGTGTGTTTTCAATTGGCAAATCGATTCAGAAGATTTCTGGAATTGAAGTGCAGTGGCTATTTTCTCTATTCTTGGATTTGTTTGGATTGTATATTCTTTATTTAATTTGGGTATTCTTCTTTTATCTGTACTTATTGTTCTGTGTTATCTATATTTCTGGGAGTTATTGAATGTCGATTGAGTACTGTTGGATTCAAGTTCCTTCCTAGCAGTAGTCAATTTCAGGTTTGCTATGATGGGTTAGGTTGAGACTTGGTGTGCAATCTTAGTATTATGTATTCTTAATTACTGATGGGAGTGTAGAGGATGCTGCAGTATGAGCAAACCATGGGCCATTCAGTTGATATGGGAAAGTTGATGGAAATCCATGTGCCTGAGTTAAGTCTATATATAGCTGTATATATTACTTTTGTGAGAATGATTCTTGAGAACGGTCTAATAATATGGAAGCTTAGTGTAGAGAATATTGGTCAAGTTTTTGGTAAGCTAGAATGCCTCATCTTATGCAATTTTTCTAAGTGTGAGTGTTTACTTTTGCATTCGACTGGATAATTTGGAGTGGTGGTCTTGTCTTTGGTTTTGAGGGGAGCACTCGAGTTTGTTAGGAGGTTGGCCATTAAAGCCTGGTTTAGTTATTGCTATGATGACTTCTGTCAAGAATTCTTGTACCAAATAATTTTGTTATTATCGGATACTTGGTTAACAATCATTTTTCAAAATACTAAGATGGTTATTGCAAATTAACCAGATATATTTCTTAAATAATATTGGTAGTAAATATCCTATTTTAGTTGTTATTTAAATAAATAATATTTTACCAATTTATTTTCTTGAATAACTAGTGCAAGTATAATGACCGGTATATATGTATATATAATTAGTGTTTATGGATAAGTAAACAAGTTAGCTTCTTAATAGTAAATGGTGAATTGATAAATAATTAGATTTTTAGTTAGAACCTGAATAGCTAGTGTAGTATTAGAAATTAACCAACTTATACCGTTAATTCAGGTGGACTTACAGATCATCTTTCTACCCTTGATTCCCAGAGCAAAGGCAAGTACTTTTCTACGGTTTTGTGCATTTACATTCTTGTACGCTTTCTTGTGACACGTCATGGCACGATATCATGTACTCCTGTATTCCTGTACCCTTGCTCTTGTACTTATTAGTGTCGGGTGGGGAAATACACTAGCCATGTGACCAATCCCGGTTACTATATATTCCTGTACCTAGCTTAGGCCTCGCACTGTGCACGCGGGTCCTAAGTCGTACCATATTCATGTACTCCTGTGCATGCTCCTGTACTTACCCCAGCCGGTCACATGAACTAGATGTATTTCGATATTGTGCACTTGTCATGTCTGGTACTTCAGGATTATAGTTTCATTCCTGTACTTTACATGTTCATGTACTTTACATTCATGTACTATAGTTCCTGTACTTATTTTCCTGTACTACTTTCCTGTACTTTCATGTTCATTCCTATATTTCATTTTCCTGTACTCCTGTACCCTGTTCCTATCATGTTCATGTTTCATTACCTAGAACTGTACTTTGCTCCGCTCCTGAATAGGATATGTTGCAGGTATGCTTGCAGGACATTGATCTACTCTATGGGCCAGAGCCCAGGATTTAGCTGAGCAGGATGAGGCTTAGCTTGAGGCTTCAGGTTTAGATTACTTAGCTTTACTTTGAGATATTGACTTTAGAGTTCATAGCACTTTCATTCCTGTTGATTCTGGTACATTATGATATCTGGATTTGTGGATTATGGTGATCATTCTGGGATACGTTTTTAGATGTTGTGATTCTATACTTCCATGTTTATCTGGTTAGTTTTTCCTAGCTTGGTACAGCTTACTTCGTCGTGTCTAACGACGAAGGCTGGGCGTGTCCGACTCGTGTCCAATTATTCGGGAGCGGGTCGTGACATGTTTTTAGTGGTAGCCCATGCAGGTCCATCCTAATGGTACCTAGGTCTTAGCGTACTATTGGGGGACTTGATTACACTAGGGAAACTTGATCACAGCATAGGAAAATCGGGAAATAAGGGTAGATCAGGTATATCAGGTGTATCAGGTATTTTAATGTTCTATAAATACTTGTTGTATGTAGGTCTAGGTTATTTTAACAGTTTTCTATTTTGCAGATAGTTCAAAAGCATGCGACACCAGAACTGTCAATTCACCTGCACTTGACGTTTTCGAGCTTCCACTACCTTCTATCACTCTACTATCCCCATGGGTAGTACGTAGTTGACGGAGACGTCTGAAGGGTCCCTTGACAACCAGAGGAAGCAGGCCACCCTTTCCAAGTCAGACTTGTGGATACACTCTCCGAGCCATGAAGGACTTCTGATTTCCAGACGCTCAGACACTTGGACTTTTCCGACACCAAACGCATATCTTGCACCAGAGAGCCGATCGAGAACCTGAAGCCGCCACTGAAGATCATCTCAGCATGTGAGGATCCGACTTCTCTGAAGATTAGAGCCACCAGCCTGGAGATTCAGAATGTAACGCAGACAATGGAACGAAACCGGAAGCTGAAGCTCATGAAAGACATGAAGATTTATGACAAAGACAACAACTACCCTGGACCCGTAAAACATCACAACACTCAGTCGGCATTTCTTCGGTCATACCACCAGTCGCATCATCAGAAGTAGATCTCAGCAGCCAGCACGCCAGTAGTCATATATTCCTGCCAGAGCCCTGCGCTTCAGCCCCAGCAGGAGATCCAGATTCAGATCCAGCCGACGATCATTTACAATTTCTGCCACTTCTCAGGATGCCACTATGAAGAGTGCCGCAAAAGACGGAGGCTATACTATACTACGGATCGCCTGCCCACCAAGTCAAGGACTGCTGGAGGACGTTGATCACACTGCCCGAGAACAAGCACGAGGAGCATCAGACTACAGCAAAAGGGAACCACCTTTTCAGAATCAGCAACCACATGGAGCACTACCGCAAGGACCGGCCTACGACAGGACAGCTGAAGAAATTGAAGTGATTCCAGTCCCAGAGAAACACTGAAGATGGACTGAAGTCAGAAGACTTATTTGCATGGTTGGAGGAAACCATGGATCATGATTCATAATCCAGTCTTCCCTTAAATTCCTCCTAACACATTGATCATTTCTTGAAACTTCTTGTTTCTATTTTGGAACCTTGATTGATGTTCGAAACTTATTTCAAGATATTGTTTCATATTCGACAAACTTGTTTCAGACCCACAATTCAATATTTGTTTGAAATTCATTGTTCGATACCGTTTGCACATTCATTCATGACCTTGTTTCCTAGTGATGGCTCCTATTTGTAAATTTTGTTTTTATCAAACTTCGTGTTAAATAAGATTTAATTCCTACTCGTTTATTGATATTCTGTTCGCTAATCGAACTTGTACTATTCAGAATTATTCGTACTTGAAATATCATTCTGAAACCTTGTTTGAACCTTCGCTTCTATTGATGCTTGTTTTGAGATTCTATTCCCTATTCTTGACTTTATTCGGGACTTGTTCTCTATTTACGATTTTGGTTGTTGAGATTCGCTTGTTTCATGTTTACAATCCAATATCTTGTCTCCTATTAGAACCTGTTTTCTAGTCACTATTCTAAACCTTGTTTCCTCATCAAGATTTTCTATTCGAGATTTTATTTCCTAATCACGACCTTGCTGGTATTTGATTTTCTATTTTTCACTGTATACCTTATTGGGGAATTCGTTTCAATTCAAGCTTTGCTCGAGATTTCATTTTTATTCGAGATTTATTGAAACTTGTTTCTAGTACGAAATTTTATTTCTTATTTTGAACTTGTCTCCTGTCTAATACCTTGCCTCAGTTCATCCTTCGAGATTCTGTTATCCCTTCGGATAATGTCCCATATATGGAATCTTGTTACCATTCCAGATATCAGTTGAAATCCCGTTATAAGTTGAAACTTCACTCCCTGTCTGAAATTTTAAATCTTCCTGGCTGCCCTTTTGTACTCACTGATTGGATCTCTTGTCATTTTTAGTACCTAATAAACTCATGTCTTCTAACAGTCAGGTAACTACACCATTCCGTGACTTGGACTATTGAAACTCATTTTGAACTTCTTGAAACTCTTTTGAAAATTCCTAGGGATAAAGTCGAGAGGCTATTCGATGACCTACTATGGCATGACAGTTGCGCGCTGCAGCCATTAGCTGGATTATGGAGACTGAGGGTTCACTGCAGCCAGTAGCGCACTGGCGATGCAGGAACTCTAAGTTGAAGTGATTTCAGACATCCATAGGTTTTCGAGTATTATCGAGACTTGTCATATTCTTCATATCTTGATCCCTTGGGTTGTTTCGTCAATGATTGTTGGAAAATGGATAAGGTTGATAGAGTATTTGGAGACATATTGTTATTTGAGTCACGGAGCCGAAAGTCCACTGCAGTCAGATACATACTGGCGGGGTAGGGATTCTAAGCAAAGTGATTTCAGATACCAACATGTTCTTGGATATTCTGGAGACTATATTTCCTTTTCATATGATTATTGATTTTCGAGAATCACAAATTCTTGCATATTCACCCTGATTTGATACTGTATCTCCTGAGTATTTCGTACGTTTTCTCAATCAACCCTTGCTAATTTTCCTTCTAGCATTTTATCGTTAGATCATTGAATTCCTCAAATTGTGTATTACCAGATTGTGACTCCGTACTTCGTTTGTGACTTGTCTAAACTTCGATCTTAAGTCATGTTCATCTGACCATGATTTTCTATCTTGTTCTAGTCTACCTGTGTTTAACTATCGATTTTTGATCATACTTAATATTTGTGTCTTCATGATGTTGCTCCTCTAAGTTGTAATTGAAATTCCTTCCACTTCGTGACTATTTGATCCTCGATCCTTGTCAAAGCATGATATCCCAAACTTCTTATGTGTACTTGGACTCAAGGCTCAGAGCGTCATGGATCGACAGAAGCATTAGGCGGACAACAGCAGATGGACACCGGAGTTCGCAGCTAGAAGCAGAGTGTTCCTGAAGAATCTTGTCGACCAGAGGCACCATTCGTTTTGGCAGGAGCGGGAAGCTCAGTCCGAGATTCATCGGACCCTTCGACATGACGGCACGGATTGGCGAGGTGGCGTATCGACTAGCGCTTCCAGCTAGATTGGAGGGAGTGCATGATGTTTTTCACGTATCTCAGCTTCGACGATACATTCCAGACCCGAGCCATGTGGTGGACTATTCTGAGCTGGAGGTGGGTCCGAGATTGACTTACGAGGAGCAGCCAGTAGAGATCCTGGACCGGAGGGAGAAGCGTCTGCGGAACCAGACCATTCCTCTCGTACGCGTCATGTGGAGACACCACTCTCCGGGAGAGTCCACATGGGAGCGCGAGGACGAGATACGGAAGCGCTATCCCACTCTGTTTGATTGTACTCTGTTTTGTGGAATTCTATTTTCAATAAATGACTGGTGTTTGGACCCTTGTGATTTGCTGAGATTTGTTTTGGTCCTTTGAATTTCGAGGACGAAATTATTTAAGGAGGGGAGATTTGTAACTCCACTTCCCAATTTTCCTAGAATAAAATTTTTATTTTAAAAATAGAAATTGATTTTGGGTTTCAAATTAAAAGTTAGTTTTATTTATTTAATTAATAAATTTTGGATGATATATTTTTGGAGGGAAATAATTTTAGGAGCAGATTTTCAAATTCGAAAGTTTGTTGTAACAAAATTAGTGGTCCCCATTCATTTTAAAAATTTTCTAACTGTTTTTCCTTAAAATACTGTAATTGTGAAAAGGCAGGGGGCCATTTTGCATATAAACGGGCTACTTTGCAAATAAATCGTAGCGGGAGGTTGTTTTTGTAAAACTTCATTTTTTTCCCTCAAAATCGAATTGGAGAGAGAGAATGTATTTGCTCTACTCTCTATTTCATTTCGAGAGTTCTGTTCCCAACCACTCCAGAGCCGACCCCTAATCCATCCGGCGATCACGGCGGCGGGTTTCTCCTACGTCGACGACGAGTCCGACCATGGCGGCTACGACGGGCGGAGCTCTCATCGTCGGCGATTTCTTCCAGGCGGCGCACGACGTAACCCTAACCCTAGATTTTGAGGCGACAACCATGGCGGCGAGCCACCACTCCAGGGCGGCGACCCCCACTCAAGGGCGGCAACAGCAGCCATCTCCGGCGCTCGATCAGCCAGATCTGACGCGGATCATCTCGGCGGGCCACCGAAGCCTAACCCTAATTTTCTTCCTCGACGACATCCTACTTGGCCGGGCGATCTTCCCAGTCGTCTTCTCCGACGACGACGCGGCGGCAGGGCCCCTCCCTCGACGACGACCTGGGGTTGCTCCTCCTCGTCAACACTGCCAGTTCAGCAGCGCTCGCGACTCAACCGGCGGTGTCTCGTGGCACCGATCGTATCGACTTTGACAAGCGACGAGCGGTGACGAGACTGTGTCCGACTCCTCGAAATTGTGTCTTGCTACGATTTGGATCATTTCAGGTACGGATCTGACCATCCTCCAAATATTGAATGTTGTTGTAAATTTTGATTTAACTGTCACTGTCCAGATTTGTGGTTTCAGTTCGTGTCCAATTTTGAGTTCGTATCCAAATCTGTTTCGGGTGGTTCGTGTCGTGTGTGTATCCATGTCTGAGTTCGTGTACCCGTGCCCTGCTCTGTTGTAGTCAGATTGGCGTTGGATCGTGTCCGAGGTTCTTTCGCGTTGTGTCTGTGTTCGTGTCCTGCCGCAATCCTTATCAAACTGGACGTGTGTGTTTTCAATTGGCAAATCGATTCAGAAGATTTCTGGAATTGAAGTGCAGTGGCTATTTTCTCTATTCTTGGATTTGTTTGGATTGTATATTCTTTATTTAATTTGGGTATTCTTCTTTTATCTGTACTTATTGTTCTGTGTTATCTATATTTCTGGTAGTTATTGAATGTCGATTGAGTACTGTTGGATTCAAGTTCCTTCCTAGCAGTAGTCAATTTCAGGTTTGCTATGATGGGTTAGGTTGAGACTTGGTGTGCAATCTTAGTATTGTGTATTCTTAATTACTGATGGGAGTGTAGAGGATGCTGCAGTATGAGCAAACCATGGGCCATTCAGTTGATATGGGAAAGTTGATGGAAATCCATGTGCCTGAGTTAAGTCTATATATAGCTGTATATATTACTTTTGTGAGAATGATTCTTGAGAACGGTCTAATAATAGGGAAGCTTAGTGTAGAGAATATTGGTCAAGTTTTTGGTAAGCTAGAAAGCCTCATCTTATGCAATTTTTCTAAGTGTGAGTGTTTACTTTTGCATTCGACTGGATAATTTGGAGTGGTGGTCTTGTCTTTGGTTTTGAGGGGAGCACTCGAGTTTGTTAGGAGGTTGGCCATTAAAGCCTGGTTTAGTTATTGCTATGATGACTTCTGTCAAGAATTCTTGTACCAAATAATTTTGTTATTATCGGATACTTGGTTAACAATCATTTTTCAAAATACTAAGATGGTTATTGCAAATTAACCAGATATATTTCTTAAATAATATTGGTAGTAAATATCCTATTTTAGTTGTTATTTAAATAAATAATATTTTACCAATTTATTTTCTTGAATAACTAGTGCAAGTATAATGGCCGGTATATATGTATATATAATTAGTGTTTATGGATAAGTAAACAAGTTAGCTTCTTAATAGTAAATGGTGAATTGATAAATAATTAGATTTTTAGTTAGAACCTGAATAGCTAGTGTAGTATTAGAAATTAACCAACTTATACCGTTAATTCAGGTGGACTTACAGATCATCTTTCTACCCTTGGTTCCCGGAGCAAAGGCAAGTACTTTTCTACGGTTTTGTGCATTTACATTCTTGTACGCTTTCTTGTGACACGTCATGGCACGATATAATGTACTCCTGTACTCCTGTACCCTTGCTCTTGTACTTATTAGTGTCGGGTGGGGAAATACACTAGCCATGTGACCAATCCCGGTTACTATATATTCCTGTACCTAGCTTAGGCCTCGTACTGTGCACGCGGGTCCTAAGTCGTACCATATTCATGTACTCCTGTGCATGCTCCTGTACTTACCCCAGCCGGTCACATGGACTAGATGTATTTCGATATTGTGCACTTGTCATGTCTGGTACTTCAGGATTATAGTTTCATTCCTGTACTTTACATGTTCCTGTACTTTACATGTTCCTGTACTTTACATTCATGTACTATAGTTCCTGTACTTATTTTCCTGTACTATTTTCCTGTACTTTCATGTTCATTCCTGTATTTCATTTTCCTGTACTCCTGTACCATGTTCCTATCATGTTCATGTTTCATTACCTAGAACTGTACTTTGCTCCGCTCCTGAATAGGATATGTTGCAGGTATGCTTGCAGGACATTGATCTACTCTATGGGCCAGAGCCCAGGATTTAGCTGAGCAGGATGAGGCTTAGCTTGAGGCTTCAGGTTTAGATTACTTAGCTTTACTTTGAGATATTGACTTTAGAGTTCATAGCACTTTCATTCCTGTTGATTCTGGTACATTATGATATCTGGATTTGTGGATTATGGTGATCATTCTGGGATACGTTTTTAGATGCTGTGATTCTATACTTCCATGTTTATCTGGTTAGTTTTCCCTAGCTTGGTACAGCTTACTTCGTCGTGTCTAACGACGAAGGCTGGGCGTGTCCGACTCGTGTCCGATTATTCGGGAGCGGGTCGTGACAACAGTCCTGGCACTCCTCTATTGAAAGAGGACTGCCAGGACTCTGGCAGTCCTTGTTTACATATGGACTGCCACATGCTTGGCAGTCCTACTGTACTCAGGGCCAACAGACAAACGACTCGCTAGTTTGTCGTTTTATAGGGTTAGGGTTTGAAGAAAAATTGTGGGTTTGTCGTGTTCGAAAATGCCATTCATAAACCCTAAAGACATTCTAAACCTAAATTATCAAAAGTTTTTAGACAATTAAAACTATTCTAGGGTTTCGAATAGAATGTAGAAAATTATAGAAAAAATTAGGGAAGAACGTACCTAGAATCCGATTTTTTCGACTTGCGTGTCATCTCGTTGAATGTAGAAGTGTTCTTGAAAGAAATTTGGTGGAGGAATTAGGATTAGAGTGGTGGAGGAGAAGAGACTAGGGTTTTGGGAGAGGGAGAGAGAGCTCTTCTTCTTTTTCTTTTGGAGGAGAGAGAGAGAGAGGAAATTGGGGTTTGGGGAGAAAATGAGAGTTTGGGGGGTTGGGCTGCCCCCTAGTAAAATGTGGGCTGCCTCCTAGTAAAATCTCCACTTTTTGGGCTGCCCCCTAAGTAAGGGCTGCCCCCTAGTAGAAGTTGTGGTGCCCCTAAAGGTTGTCTACAATTAAGTCAAATCAAACCAAACCAAACCAAGCAAAACCGTTCGGTTTTAAATCGAACCAATGGTTCTGTCGGCTTGGTTCGGCTGTAAATTTTTTAAAACCGACCGGTTCGATTCGTTTCACGGTTTGGTTATGCCAAAAATCGTTTAAAACCGAACATAACCAAACCCTACGTGGATGTTAAATAATTAGGGTTGGTGTACTAACTTACTTGGGTATTGGACCGGTTTGGTTCATTCAACAACAGACATCACACTTTGAAAGAGCCTCTCTCTTTCAAGAGAAGTGGCGGCTCCAATTTTACTATTACAAATTATTGTGCAATGCTGCAAAGTGCAAGTTGAAGCTGCTGTTTGTTGAATGCACATTTTCACGTTCCATCACTATTGTGCTGCTGTTGGTTGAATGTATATTAAAAACAAATTGTCATTGATTGACACTTATTTCATTTTTTTTTTCCTGTGATGACTGAAGTTTCACACAACAAAATAAGCATCATTATCCAAAAATTAATGACAATCCATTTTTTTTCCGTGGTCAAAAAAGACTAAGTCGAACCGATCCAAATCGAACCAAGTCGGTCGGTTTCAAAATCAAACCGACCAGTTGGTTGGTTTGGTTCGATTTTACTTATTTTCAAACCGATTAACTTCGGTTGTGACCAAATAGGTCGACCGACCGATCCACACCCCTAATCCAAAGAGTCCTATTTTGAACGCATGTCAAAATTTCGATAATCCTAAATATGTACATGATTGGCAAAATTTTGGCAGCCACGAATAAAATATGATTGTCAAAAAATTGACAATATAAACATAATTAGGACTGTCAAATTTTTGACAATCTTAAACATCATTAGAACATAATCAGGACCCCCAAACTTGCTTAAATCATCAAATTCTTTTTCAATTGAGCTTTCAAAATTTTGACTATCTTGTGTTACTTAGGACTATCAAATTTTTGACAATCTTGTCTTATTCAGGACTATCAAATTTTGACAGTCCTTCGTAATCCCAAATACAACTGTTTCGATTCTAAATCGATATTTTATTAATTGAGTATGAAACTTCAGAAATAGTTTCAAATGAAATTATCTACTACAAAAATATTAAAAATATGTATATTAAAGTTTTGGAATTTGGAAAAGAAGAAGAAAAAAAGCTTAAAACTTTTGAAAGAAAGTTTAATTATTGACTAATGTTATGGGAACACACTTTTTTTTGACACACTTCGCAGACACACTGATATGGCACTGCATTATCGGATGCATTATTTGATGTCAAGAAAAATATTAAGAGCATCTCCAACCCTATTGTCTTGTTTTGTGTTGTGATTCCTATGTGGCATAAGACACAAGACAATATATTTTCTATGTGGCAAAATGATATTCACACAAGACAATGAGATAAAAATGTGTTCTCCAATGCAAAAGTTTGAGAAGATAATAAAATTACTTTTTTCCAACTTCTAAGACAACTTTTCCACTTTTTCATTTTTTTATAAATATTTTTATTCATAATTGATGATGTGGAATTAAAGCATTGAGAAGTCTATTGTCTAGATCTAGACAACAAACTTTACATTGTCTTTGACATGTTATTGTTATGTCAACTTTATAATTTATTTCACATTTGTATTGGAGAATGAATTTTGAAATAAGAAGTGATGATTCCTATATGGCAACCATTTTTTTTCAAACTCACAATGGGCTGAAGATGCTCTAAAAGAAAGTAATAATTGACATCTAATAATATAGTGTCATATTAGTGTGATTATGAAATATGTAAAAAAAAATAAAGTGTGTCAAAAAGAAGTGTCTTCGTAGCATTATTCTTAATTATTTTTGTGCTTTAAGTTTGTGGGTGCTTTGGCACTTTTGATAGGGTATTACGAGGATTAAAAGTTGAAAGAAAAAATTCTGTTGTCCATGCCTTTAGACCATCTCCAATGGGGTTTCTATCTTCCCGATTTCTATGGAAGAAATCCATTTTAGAAAAAATTTCTCCCAATGGTAATTTCTATCACCATTTCTATCCTAGGTAGCAATGATGTAGGATGAAAACTTTTTAGGAGGGTTTCTACATGTAGAAACTCTCATAGAAATTCTCCTATCTCTCATGATAATTATTATTGGGCCCCACACCATTAAATTGGTTCTTTTACTATGTGACACATATGATAGAAATGGAGAACCATTGGAGAATATTTTTGTATGTCTACAATTTCTATGTAGAAACTCTTCCAACTAGGATAGAAATCTCCTTAAAGTACAATGCCAAGTAGGATAAGAACTCAATTTTAGAAATTGCCATTGGAGATGGTCTTAGAGCATCTCCAACCCTATTGTCTTGTTAAGTGTTGTGAGTCTTAGGTGGCTCCTATGTGGCATGAGTCACAAAATAATGTCTTGTTTATGTGGCAAAATTATATCTCAAATGACAATGAGATAGAAAAACTCTCTCCAATGCAAAAGTATTGAGGAGACAATAAAAATTATTTTTTCCAACTTCCAAGGCAACTTTTAAGACAACTACTCATGTTCTTTCTTTTTTCTAATATCTTTTATTCATAATTGATGACATGGAAGAGAAGACATTAAGTGCATTGTCTAGAACAAGACAATCAACTTCACAATGTCTTCTATAATTTTTGTCTCATAAGCTTCACAATTGACTTGACAATCGCATTGGAGAAGAACTTTTGAAAAATTTTGTCATTCCTATGTGGCAACAATTTTTTTCCAAAGTCACAACAGGGTTGGAGATGCTCTTATAAATGGTCTTGATTTTTCACGTGGATGCAAGTAACTCGGAATAATGTGGGTCCCACAGGCAAAAATATGACGTGTACCTCCCAGACTTGCCACTTGCCGTTTGGAGAATTCCGGCTGCAAGTCAAAACGTCAGACGTTAATAGCAAATGTTCTACCATGTCCCTGGGCCTCGCTGGATCATACAGTTGAAAAAAAAAACACTCATTACTTTTCTATACTTAGAGGTCAAAAGAATTGAAAAAGAAAGAAAAGTAATTTCTAATAAAAAAATAGAACAAAAATAATTTCGTCCATCCAAACAATTCACTTATCTACATTTAAATATTTATTTATTTTTTCTAATCTTTTGGAATTTTCAAAAAAAATCGATAAACATTATAATTTTCCAAAAAAAATGAAACACTTCTTGAACCAAAGGAGGCCCTAATATATCACAGCATGCTTGTTGCCTGATTGTGATTGGTTCGGTTCTTTATCGGGGGAGGGAAATCGATAATTTCTCCTACTAAAATGGATGCTCGGTATAAGTAGAGCCATACTTAACTACATATCTCGCGGTAAAACCAATTTTTCTGCAAAATATCATGTATTTTTGCATGATAAATTAATGGGCTCCAAAGAAATTCAGAATAACATCATCCACAAGAAATGATAACTTTAGGCAAATTATAAGTGCACATAAGAAATTGATCAGAGCTAGCCAAAAGCAAATTTTGATTTATTTACAAGTTTGTCATTGAAAAAATTACTCAGGACTAGCCAACATGTGAGTATATAAGTCAACTTTTTATTTTATTTTTTGCTCTTCTCTCTTTCCTCACAAGAAGAAGAAGAACAAGAACAACAAGAACAACAACATCAATTTTTACAAACCTAGTTTATTTTAATTTTTTGCTCTCTTCTAATTTCTCAGATCTCTTTCTCCAAATCCTACTTTATTTTTCTTCTTCTTGTTTGGGCATTATGGATGAAACCCTAGTTGTAGAAGAAATTGGGTTATCAAATCTATTAATCTATTAGTCTATTAACCAATTTTTCTTTATTAATAGAAGAATTATGCATGCAATCCTAGTTGTAGAAGAAAACTATGGAAAAAATTCTAGTTGTAGAAGAATTGGGTTCATATCAGGACTGCCACAATTTCTGACAGTCCTAAGGACTGCCAGAAATTGTGGCAGTCTTGAAATAGACTCGATGTACAACAGGACTGTCACAATTGCTGGCAGTCCTAGAAGTAATGAGGACTGACAGGAATTGTAGCAGTCTTGCCACAATTGCTGACAGTCCTAGACATATTGAGGACTGCCAGAAATTGAGGCAGTCCTGAAAGATACTTGTTGTACAGCAAGTTCCTTTCAGGACTGCCATAATTTCTGGCAGTCCTAAAGTCGAAATTCCCGAATGAAAAAAACATGTTAAGATTTATTTCAATCTTGATAATAGAGTGAAATATGCATTTTAGGATTTATTTTCATGCATTCTTTGTGAAGAAAGAAGTATTTAAATTTTATTTTCATGCATTTTAGAGTTTATTTAATTTTTTTGGTGCCATCGAAATTGGAAAAGAGAAGGAAACTAGGATTTTGATGGAGATGGTGATGATGGAAATGGTGGAGAAGAAGAAGATAAGAAAAAAAAACTAGGATTTTGATGGAGATGTGAGAATGGAAATGGTGGAAAAGAAGATGGATAGAAGAAGAAGAAGAAGAATGCTAGGGTTTGTGAAGAGAGAGAGTGAAATTTAGAAATGAGATTGATTATTGGGATTTGGGGGATGTGGGATTTGAACAGCCCCCTGAGTGAAATATTTTGATAGCCCGAGTAAAATCTCCTCAAATCCTGGCTAGTCCTAATCCTAGCTAGCCCCGATCAAAATATTATGTGCCCTTATAATTTGCGCTCTTAGTTTTCTTATCACTAACTCGCAATTAGAACAAAATTTTGCAGTAAAGAGTAAAGCCTGCAGTGAGCCATAAAACAGGGTCTCGACTTTTTCTGCCTTCACATTAGCATCGGAATTCCTTTCGAGCAAAGCCTGCAGTAGGTTAGCAGCCGCATATTTTTTTATAACAGCAACAACTGTATCGCTGTTGGCGTTCATGCTCAGGGTATCTTGAAAATCTGCTTCAACTTGACAACCAACCTCCACTCCTCAGTAGACAAATCATCCTGCAAAATGAAATCACCTTTTAAGAAAATAATACCTGGATGTGCATCACATAATTTAATTCTCCAAGGCTTTTTTCCCCCAATCTTTGATCAGCTAACGGAAACTTCAAATAGCATTCGAATAGAGTGCTCGTGGAAGCAACTATCAGTACGAACCTTAGACTCGAAAGGAAAGTATGGAGCAAGAGGTCACTGCACGAATACCGCTAATCTAGGAACAAGCATTTTTGTGTGTTCCATAGGCTCTTCAGGTGTATATTTTGTGACTCGAACGCGAGATGGTTGCCATAGCAAATCCTCAATTTCATCTCACCTCTGACTACAAAGCTTTAAGAGACTGAAGAATTCCTCCATAGCTGCATTATGCTTGAATGTATTGCAGGTATGACATTACCATTCTTAGTAAATTTCTCTCTATAGACTAGATGGATTGTATTGTTAGATGGTATTTAGCTTAGGAAATTGATACTAGGTTCATAGTGAGTAGTTCACTAATCATAAGGTTCTCAAAGTTGGACCAATACTCAAATCCGTAATATACCTATTGAGCAAACATCAAAAGGTAGTTTCACGGTACAATTCGGGCATAGTAGCATATCTGAACACGAAGTTCAGTGAGTGCAAGATAATTGCTGATTCAGTAAACTTACAGGTCAAACATAACACTTACAAGCCCAGCTCAAGCAGCTCAAGTCGATTTACATTTAATTATATAGTCAAAGATGTTAAATTTAATCGAATAATTTTATTGTGACATTCATACTTCATAGTTTGTCGTTACGAATTATGGGCTTGAAGGATATTAGGTATAAACGGTCACAAGTAATCTTAGCAATCTAAATAACCTTTTTCATAAAACCAGACTATAAAACAACAATAACAACAGAGTGGACCCATTTTCTTGTGGTCGGATTTGAATTATTTTCTTCCATTCAATGATGTTAGAGGTCATCTACTTTGTAACATTAGCAAATACCATGTCCTTTTTTACAACCTCAATCCAATTCATTAGGCCTACCCTAGCTCCAGCAGCTCCTCTAAATAATATGCTAACTGCGGGCACACCTGATGATTTTCTCATATTATTATACATAACGAATGGCTGGTCTATAGCTATCATATAAAATTTCCTTCCAACTACAAGCACTCTAAAAGAACTCCACTTCGACCACCAACCTGCTTTAATTCTATGAATATGTTTCGAGAATACCTCCACCATGACGAGTGATTAACCCTAAATACTGAAAGATATCACTCTTAGGGGGCGTTTGGTATGCGGAATACTATATAGCCGGGAATTCTATATTCCCGGGAATCAAATTCCAAGGAATTAAATTCCCGGAAAAATTATATTCCCATGTTTGGTGACAATATAAATATTCCCGGGAAAAAAATAAAAAATAATAATAACGAAAAAAATGAACAAATATAAAAAAAACCGATAAAAGGACAAAAAACCGGTAAAAACAAAAAAAAATCGTAAAAACGACAAAATAACAAAAAACGACAAAAACGATGAAAAACGACGAAAAATCGGTTAAAACGACAAAAATGACAAAAAAGCGACAAAAAATGTATAAACGACAAAAAATAACAAAAAAAGGGTAAAAACGACAAAAATAACCAAAATACGACAAAAACGACATAAAATCGGTTAAAACAAATAATCGATAAAAACGACAAAAAAGAACACAAAATCGGTTAAAACGACAAAAAATCGGTTAAAACGACAAAAAATAACCAAAAAGCGACAAAAACGACAAAAAAAAACGGTAAAAGCGACAAAAATGATAAAAAACGACATAAAATAAGTAAAAATGACCAAAAAGCGAAAAAAAAAACCCGACAAAAACGACTAAAAATCGGTAAAAACAGCAAAAAAAAACTACAAAAATCGCTTAAAACGACAAAAATTGACAAAAAAGCGACAAAAACGACAAAAGTTGGACAAAAACGACAAAAAATAATCAAAAAGTGAAAAAAAAGACAAAAAAGGGTAAAAACGACAAAAAATTGCTTAAAACGACAAAAAATGGGTAAAACGACAAAAAATGAAAAAAAAAAAGCGATAAAAACGACAAAAAAAATTCAAAAAGTGACAAAAAAAAGACAAAAATGAGTAAAAACGACAAAAAATTGGTAAAACGAAAAAAATGACAAAAAAAGCGATAAAAACGACAAAAAATAATCAAAAAGTGACAAAAAAGACAAAAATGGGTAAAAACGACAAAAAATCGCTTAAAACGACAAAAAAATTGGTAAAAACGACAAAAACGACAAAAAAGCGATAAAAACGACAAAAAATAATCAAAAAGTGAAAAAAAAAGATAAAAAATTGGTAAAAAACGACAAAAAATTGCTTAAAAACGACAAAAAAGGGTAAAAACAACAAAAAATGACAAAAAAAACGATAAAAACGACAAAAAATAATCAAAAAGTGACAAAAAAGACAAAAAATGGGTAAAAACGACAAAATTGCTTAAAACGACAAAAAATTGGTAAAAACGACAAAAAATGACAAAAAAAAACGATAAAAACGACAAAAAAAGAAAAAAAAATGTTCAAAACTAATCAAAATTGATCAAAAAAGAAGAAAAAAATTTAAACAATTTTTTTTGCCCGGGCAAAAAAAAAAATACCCACCTATTCTCAAGGGATAGAATTCCCATGTTTTGTGGGTAAACTATTAACCCGGGTATTTATAATTCCCGGGAATAAATTTTTTATAAGCCAAACAAACGTGGTAATAGATTCCCATCTTAAATTTTTCCGGGAATAAAAAAAATACCGCGTACCAAACGCCCCCTTAGGTATATCTTGTCCATCAATATTCCCTCATTTATGTTTGAACTTGTGTTGTAGTTATACTACACATTATATTTTTGTCCAAACTTCAAACACTTAAGATTCTAAATTTTTTGTACATGATTCTAACTTTAGAGGCTAATCCTTATTAACTCTAGTCAACTAAAACATGATATCATTGGCAACAAAGACACCATGGAAGTATGGAACCTCATCCCAAATATGCCTAGTAATTTCATCCATAAGCAGACAAAGAATTACCGATTTTTAAGCATCTATTCTATGGTGATGAAAAATGGGGTGGTATTTCCTCCAATTGTTCAAACTTCAAACAACTTTTCAATTCAATAGCTTGGTTTTGTCCAAATAGGCATGCATCTAAAGTATCCAAAGACAAGATGTTGCTGATAACTATGCCCGAACATGCACGGCAAGCGCAACCTCGTAATGTACAGTATAAATAAGCATATCAATCTGAGTCTAACCTGCACAATTATATAAACAAGCACCTGAACTATACCTTTACTCAGGTTGCTAACATTTCTCTACCTTCAGGTGGCTGATTCTAACAACTAAAGTGATGCTGATTGAGGAGAGTAAGCCTACTACACTAACAAATATTAATTGAACAGAAATTATCAATGTTTTGTTATGCAGTACCACCACAAAAGATGAGGTTATAAAAGAATTTACCCTATAATCTGCCTTCAGTATGTCTATTGATCTCCTTGTAATGTGGCTAACAAGCTCATCATCAATCTCAAAATGACGCCCATACATTTTTTGCTGTTCCTCGGAACTATTGCTAACAATCTGCAGATAAGGGAAAGACACATCAAAATAAAATAGTGACAATTCTTCCCCAAATTATACAGCACTATTTATTACCTTGATGGCCACTTTTTCCCCTTTCTTGGCTGTATCAACTTGTTTGTGGTTCACCTCCATTGATGCAATCCTTCCTATATCAATATAATCCCTCGAAGGGATACAAATGGGAGTGCCCACCTGAATTCCGATGTAAGTGCATTAGTAAAGAAGAGAAAAAAGCTGTAATGAACAATTCCGATGTGAAATAAATTTTACAATGAAATTATTACCTTGAGAATGCCTTCGGCAACATCGACACCCAATATAATTGGGTCCTTCTTGTTGAATACACAGTTTGGCATGATCTTAAGAACACAAGGGAACACTGCCTCTTCAGCACTTTCCTTCTTCTTTTCTTCCCTTAGATTGTCAATGTAGGCCTTGAATTGGTCAAATAGGTGATATATGATATCTGCTTCAAAAATTCTGACACCACTTTCATTTGCAAGCTCCCGAGCATCAGGCATGATCTTGACGTCAAAAGCCAAGATGGTCGCATATTCTTTCTTCTTATCAAGCATAACACTAGCCTTCACAACATCCTTCTTGTGCACCGGACCAATATTAAAATCACTAAAGGGAATGTTTACAGCTGGGCTTTTCAAGAATTCGGTAAGTGCTTCCAAGGAACCAAGGGTAGAAGCCTGCACATAGACACCCTCCCCACTCTTGTCAATCCGGCTCATCACTCTGTCCATATCTTGCATTACAGTTGCCTTAATATGTTCCGCGTCAGCATTAGGACCAACCACATACAACGCAGTGCCAGCAATGGCATGTTCGAGTCCCTGTGCTGAAATTTTGACACCCTGGGCAGCTTTAAGTTCTTTATGATGCAAATATGTGCCCTGCATCCAAGAAGAAACATGTCAGACAATACTATTAGCCCAATGATTGTATCATATTTTTGAATATGGCTAATCGATTAAGTTTAACATAAAGATGTCACTACTATTCATGTAATCACTATCATATTACTATTGTTTAATCATATTGCTGCTTACACTTAGCATTGTCCTACTGTTCATTAAATATATCATACTACTAGGTGTGTATCATACTGCTTTGTTCGTCTAACATGTTATTTGCAGACAAAAAATAAGTATGATCAAACAAGAACATATGTAATCAACGGCGCAATACAAGAAGATTTTTCTGAACCGCACAACGACCTATTCGGGACCTCGCACACGGGTTCCGCTACCCGACCAAGAAGAAAGATATTCAGATTTTCAGATCTGTTTATTTTTGGACAACTGCCATCAAGGAGAAAGCGTCTTCAAGTCTGCTCAAATGTCAAGGGAAAAGCCGCCATCAAAGGGCTTGACTTTTACATCTTTCTTATGTATTTTTTTTATCTTTATTTGAGTCGAAAAAAGTATGTAAGATTGATCGGATCTGTACTGGCTTAGCTATTTTTAGTCCACAAAATACAGTTTTCCTATCCACCAAAATTCCTATCCAAAGTTCACAAACAAAATAGCCCAAATATCCATCCAAATGGACCAAATCTGTTCTGTCTGAACATTGACAGAACTCGGCCCGAGTTCGACCGGAGTTCGATTAGGTCAAGTTGTTTTTTATCTTCCTGAATATCTGTATCCAACGTTCGAATGCGAGATTTCTACATCCGAACTCTGTCCGAACTCTGCCCGACTTCGGTCCATAAAAACACTATAAATAGAAAAGAACTTTCACATTTTCAAACATCGCATTCACTTTCTCTTCTCTCTATTCCTCAAGTGTTTTCTACGAGCTATACACTTTCATATTTAGCCTATACTATCTTAGCCAAGCCAGTATCAGTTTCAGTTCAATCTAGAGTTTGGTTTAAAGAGTTGTATCGGAGGCTATCTCAGAAAACGTTTCCGTTTTCAAACGCCTTCAGAAGTCGGTCGTGAACTCGTCGCCAAGCATGTTGTTGCTGAAATTGGTCGTGCACTTGTCCCCAAGCACGGTGTTGTAAGAGTTGCAAACACTCAATTAAAGCTTGTGTCATAGTAAATTAACATCGAGCAAGAGTACTCGAGACTCGACTAGTCCTCCTTGAGAGATACCAGTATATATCAATGTGTCACTGAGTTTAATTCTTCTTAACTCTTTATTTTTTTCTGCAATTCATTACTGATATTCATCTGTTCTTACATGTATTTGATTAGCCTTATTAAATAGTTTTTTAAATTGTGATATTTATTCCGCTGCACGCACACACTCTTTTCACCCTTTATAGAGGTGCTCAACGGTCCAACAAATACGACAGTTAATATCAGCAAAAAGGACAGTTCAATTAACATACAAGAAAGACGTCCAAAGTGAGCAGCATCACTGATACAAAATTTACATTTATACATGTCAAACTAATCCTTCCACCAAATGTTTACTGGCAAACAGGTATCGTTCATTCAATTAATATCTTAAACAAGAAAATGGTGCTAATTACATGGTAAAGCACTAGCCACAATTTTGATCTGAACCTTCGTAAGCATTGCACAAGTATACATGTCAAACTAATCATTCCACCAAATGTTTACTGGCAAACAAGTATCGTTCATTCAATTAATATCATAAACAAGAAAATGGTGCTAATTACATGGAGAGGCGCTTGCTAAATCTTGGATCTGAGCCTTCGTAAGCATTGCACAAGTATGGATCACTTTAACACAAAACTGAGCAATGCAGAAAATTAATAGCTAAGAAAGAGTATGCTAGAACTAGGTTGCGTTTGGTTCATTGTAATGTAATCGTAATATAATTGGGTTTGTAATGTAATTGAGTTTGTAATGTAATGGAATTACAATTACATTACTATGTTTGGTTGAAACATGTAATCAAACCATGTAACGTAATGTCAATTGTATTCATATGTTTGGTTTACCATGTAATGTAATTGAGTTTCTAATTTAATATTTTTTTAAATACAACATAAAATTTAAAAAATAGATCAATAAAAAATTTCAAAATTTTAAAAATAATAATAAAATTAATGGAAAAATTGGTTGTCTTTCTGCTAAAAAAGACCAAAAATGAACAAAAACAAAAAAAGGACAAAAAATTAATTAAAAAAACAAACGAAAAAGCGATAAAAATGAAAAACGACCAAAAACGAAAAAAATCAAAAATAACAAAAGAAAAATTAAAAGTAAGAAGAGGGACAAAAACGAACAAAAAAAGAGCAAAAAAAAAAACGACAAAAAACGATTAAAAAAGTCCAAAAACGACCAAAAATGAGAAAAGGGATAAAAACGAGCAACAACGATAAAAACATGCAAAAACGAACAAAAACCACCAAAAATGATAAAAAATGCAAAAAAAGTCCAAAAACGACCAAAAATGAGAAAATGTATAAAAACGAGCAACAACGAAAAAAAGATAAAAACATGCAAAACGAACAAAAACGACCAAAAATGATAAAAACGATCATAAACGATAAAAAAATATGCAAAAATGGTCAAAAATAAAAAACATGCAAAATCGACCAAAAACGATAAAAATCATGCAAAAACAGCCAAAAGCGACCAAAGACGATAACAAACGTGCAAAAATGGTCAAAAACGAACAAAATCGACCAAAAACAAAAATAACGTACAGAAACGGCAAAAAATGTACAAAATCGACCGAAAACGATAAAAAAACATTTAAAAGCGACCGAAAACGATAAAAAATGTGCAAACACGACAAAAAACGGCAAAAATATACAAAATCAACAAAACAACGATAAAAAACTTGCAAAAGCGACCAAAAACAATAAAAAATATATATGCAAAAACGGTCAAAAACGATAGAAGAACGTGCAAAATTGACCAAAAACGATAAAAATGGCCAAAAAGGTGAAAAATGGTCAAAACATACAAAAGCGACCAAAAACGATAAAAAAGGGAAAAAAAGTGCAAAATTGACCAAAAACGATAAAAAAAACGTACAAAACAAATCCAAAGCAATAAAAAACAATAAAAATGTGAAAAAATGGTCAAAACGTGCAAAATCAACCAAAAACGATAAAAAAAGTGCAAAGGCGACGAGACGTTCAAAACCAAGCAAAACGGCAAAAAAAAGTACAAAATCGACCAAAAACGATAAAAACGTGCAAAAGCAACCAAAAACGGCCAAAAATGTACAAAAACGACCAAAAATCGAAAAAGGGCCCAAAACGAGCAAAATCGGCAAAAACGAACAAAAACAAAAAAAGACAAACAAAACCGACAAAAAAGAGCAAAAATGACCAAAAAAAAAAAAAGAAAAAAATTCAAAAAACGAACAAAACGACCAAATTACCAACCTTCCTCTTAAGTTGTAATGTAATCGAGATTACATAGGCTTTATGATGTAATTAATTTTAGAAGAAACTGATGTAATGTAATCGAACTTGTAATCGCGATTACATTACATCTTTTTTTTTGTCCAACCAAACACCCGAGTTAGATTAACAACATAATCATAATGTCAATTACATTACGTTGTCCAATCCTGCAAACCAAACGAGCCCCAAGTGTAAGCCTCTTTGTTTATCTTATAGGGATAATCCTTCCTTTGCTCTCTTTGGCGTAACATGCCATGGAGGTGGATGAACTGCCCAATAGCAAATTTACCAAACAAACTCTTCGTACTAAGCCTCTAATGATTTAGGGAAACTTGGAGGGTGCTCCTTGGTTGCATGAGCTTAAAATGCATAACTAAAAAGCTAGGTCACCAAACCATTAAACTGGCCTACGAGGTTTTATGGCAAAACCCTTTCTTGCTCATAGCCTTCAACTAGGAATATGCCCACCAATACAACCCTTTTCTGGAACTTTCTCAAACTATGTTGCACGTCATATCCGACACGACATTTTCTCAGCACTGATATATCAGATGTGGCTCACCCATGACTAGCTCCAAGGAGACCTAAAACATGGTTAAAGTGACTTTGAGTGGTCATATCATGCCAAACATATTTGAGATGAGGAAGTAACATTTCTTCGTATCAAATTCTTCGAACCCACTTATTACCCAAAACATATATATATATATATATATATATATATATATATATATATATATATAAAAGAATGATTAAACTTAAAAGATTTTAGACTAGGCAGTAAGGAATTATAAATCAAGCAATTAAAAGGTCAGATTAAGCGTTAATTTAAATAACAACAAAGCCTTCATCCCAAAATATTGGTGTCGGCTGGCTTAGTAACTAAACATATAAACCAGTTAAACATTCTCCAACCATTACCTTAAAAAAGAGAGTAATATTTCAAAAGAACTAGATATTATTCATAACCATGAGGCCTATACAGGCCTAAGCAGGCCTAGGCGGACTAAAATGGAATCTAGGCAAGCAACCTACCTAGTACCCAAAACAAGTTGCTTTACCATTACCAAAGAGCCAAAACCAGGTGAAGTGAATTTGTGTCTGAAGGAGCCAAGGTGAAGGCGCAGTAGGCAGTGTGTTTACAGCAATGCAAGTTGGTAAGCATGAATGTCAATATCATGTTACCATGACAACTTATGTTTAAGGCACTCTTCTATCCCCCATACAACAACAACAAAGACTTTATTCCAAATTCTGGGGTCGGCAGATAATCTTCTGTCCCCCCATCATTCCATTTATGAGAGCTAAGTTAGCAAAGGGGAAAGATTAAGGAACCTCCTATTCACATAAATGAATTCATCCGGTAATCCATACAACCCCTCCAAAGATGCACTCTATGTTGCATGCCCATGCCAACTGCCACACCTGCGCCCACATGGAGGATCATGCAAAAACGCATACACATCTCTCAATTGGCCTACTTTCATAGTCTAGGAAAGTCCAAGAGGTTACTTCTTGGTTGCATGGACTAAAAAACCAAAACTGCAATGAGCAGGAAGATGCACTCGATCTACTTTCTTCTGATCAATCTATCTTGCATGACCAAGCCAATGCCCACATCCACGTGCGTGCTGAAACACATACGCATCTCTCAATCTGTCTAGCTTCGTAGTATAGAAAATTCAAGGGGATACTTCTTGGCAGCATGGACTAAAATTCAAAAACTGAATGAGCAAGAAAACAGGATCTTACTTGACAAATAGCCATCCTGGGCTTTATGATAGACCTGTCACTTGCCTATAATGACTCTGGAAGAGCTTGGCATCCAGATAAACTGATGGGCAATTAACAGCCATCTGTAAAAGTTTCATTGTGGATGACACTACAAAGGATAATCATGATGTATCTTCATCAGTAGTTCCACGAAACAATAATCTTCTATATAATTATCTCATGGACATTCGACTAGTTTAATAAGGTAAAGATCTAAGTTGGAGATGGAATAAAGACTGTAAAACTTTCTGTATTCTCTATAAAGTAGAATCTAAGGTACTCTTGTCTAGTGCCTGATAGCACAATTGCCGTGTTCTTTTTTCCTCACCAGCCCCAGTTAGGTTATGTTTGATACTTAACCAGAGCAGATAGTTCTATTAAGAATCAAAGTGGCAAGAAAAGGATAAACAAACCAGTCGCAACAGCAGAAGAAATAGCTAACTATAAATTCCTCGGCCAAGCACAAATGAAAAGCATAAAATGACAAGACAATTGCATCAATTGTCACCGTCATCTAAGAATCTCGCTCAAAAGGAGATTTGTTGTACAGTAGAATCCTACCCAAACAATGAAGTATTAGATGAAACCATTTCCATCATTGAGAGAGAGGATGTTCCTAAGTTGCATTGCTAAGAAGAAATACAGGCTGCTGTTTAACACGAGAGGTTGCCTCATTTGGCTTTAAGATCACCCCACACGAGATGTTGCCTCATTTGGCTTTAAGATTACCCCCATGGTCTTTAAGTTTTCAGTTAAAACAACCAGCTCGAATCTAATCTTGCTCATCTAACCCTACAATCACTTCTGACAATGTCAGCAGCCAATCATTGGAGCCCATGAGGGAGGATAACCAATCTAGCACGGACTCTTGTTGACTCTGGTACTATTGTCTGACAGGGGCATTTCGGGTTCTCCGAAACAGAAAAGAATTGACACAAGAATCTTCAACCAGAACTTAACAATCTTGACAGAATATCACTGCTTGGCTTTCGAACCTGAACTCGATGTGAAACATGCTTCTGGAGACTTTCACACTGGTACAGGACTATCCTAATGTGATAATATCAGCTTGAGGGAAAGGGAGTCCTCAGAGGGTTGTAACAGTTGGATGAACAATGCAGCTTTCCTCTTTTTTATCTTGATTTTCTCTTCTTTCACAGGTTGCAAGGTTATTGCGTGCGCCGAGGGTGAAGCAAGTTATCTCTCTCTCTCAAGATTTTCAAGATAACAGATTGCATCCTAAGAGAATTGTTTTTCCATCTATCTCCCTCTCTCAATTTTACAGGAAGTGTAAAGTGTAAACATGAGTTAATGGCCATACAAAAGCAGTGCAAATATATAGTTAAGGGGTGATATCTGAGATTTGTTATTATCCTCTCAATTTTTACAAATGCGTAAAGGAATTGCGGAGGCTTTACATGAGAGCAATGTAATTACATTAGACTATAAATCTCTCTTTTACAAAACAGCAACCATTGTAGTTAAATTAGATTACTCATCTCTCTCCCTTTTAAAGGCAAACATGAGTTAAGAAGGTGCTGAGTGCAAGCATTCTAGTCATGTCAAACTACGGATATCTTAGGTAGGATTGTACCATTGTGGTTTATTTATGGGGCCATTCTTATGAATTTTAAGAATTGCTGAGACCAAGATAGTTTGGATTGGTTTATGCTAAAACCAAAATGAAATATATATATACTAGGAAGCACGGACACTCCAAAAATGTGAGCCTGTCATGTTGGACACTTGTAGTAGTAGGAACAATCCAGACACTTAAAAATACACTAGGACACACAAAAATAGGTGTTGTTTCTTTGTCGTCGTGATCCTTCTAGTGTCGTGTCATATCCGTGTCGGTGAAACATAGTGTGTGTATTGCGGCAGAGATTTCAAAACATACTCAAAACCAACATCTCCAAGCCCGTTTTCCCTTTTACTTTTCTTCACATGTTTGAACCTCCGAAGATTCTTTCACCATTTTATAGGGCAAATGTTTTTACAAGCAACCTACTAGAGGTCACCTTTTATTCAACTATTGCTATTGGCCTCCATTATTATCTGCCTTAGACCATCATTGTCGACATTACAATGTTATAGTCAGTTCTGGTCATTGTGAACCACTAGGGTGGTATTAGATAAAGATCTGAAACCAAGTAATGCATTAGTATGCTATCATTACCCTAGTTAAAGGTGCTCACAGCACAGAAAGTACATGCAATGAAAGATAACTTCTGTATACATCTATATATTAAAACAATGTTGTCAAGTGACTCAGTATAGTAAGTTGTACTTATGCAGTATATATAGCAGTCACAAGTGGATAATCTAAATTTGATTTGTATTAATTTGTCTGATAATTGCATATAGGCTATAAATTGCTTTTGGTTACATTCTCTTATAGGGAATTGAAACCACAAAAGGAGACGAAGAAAAAAGATGGCATAGAAGGAAAGAAGGTATCAACTTATTAGGCAAGAGAACAAATGACAATTCCTCTTTAGCATGGCTGATGAAGCACCTGGTTCATGAACGCCACTGGGTAGGCAAAGAACAGTTCTCAAAGTTGGTAATAAATTTCAAGGTTACTTGTAGTTGTCAAGCAATGATAGTTAATAGTTTGCACTTGTGCTAAGAGAAATGGGCATATATGGTAAAGAAGGTTGATTTAATTTTCAAAAATTAAGACTTTAAAAACATTCTGAACATATCATCGCCAATAATCCACAAGACAATATTCCCATGAGTGTTCATAAGGCATGTACTCTTCTCCTATTTCATCAATACAACATTAAAAAGTCCAAAAGTAACACAGATAAGATCAATATTAAATCCACAATAATAAGATTGAATGGAAAAAGATGATTTCCTAAGAAATTTGGGCCAGTGTAGCCCAACAACTCATCATTTCCTGAAATTTACTGAGCAAAATTGTATAGAAGGAACCAAACAATAATAAAATGTTTATAATGGATTGCTTACCTTTACTCGCAATTCCTTCATAGGATGAGGGGTCAACAAAGCTCTAATTGTTGTCATGATGGGCCCCTGGATTACAATTGAACATCGTGTAGATTTCAAAAGAAACAGTAGAATCTGAAACATAAATTACTAAGGGCAGGAGTAAATTTAATCACCTGCATGCCGCAAACCACAATTTGGTCTCCTTCGTGAAGAAGACCGTTCACCAGCACCACATCGATGGTTGTCCCCAGACCTTCAATAACTTTAACTTCCAGGACTGTGCACTGAAACATATATAAAAAGGCAAAAATCAGGAGAAAAAGAAACACAATTGTTACTGATTCAATGAATGCTTTGTGCCATTACTGGTTCATCTAGGTTTGAACATCTGCACGACATCTTTCCAAAAAATAATAAAGTCCACCTCGTGTACTCAACGTTTTTAAACAAGGCAAGATAAATAGAAGGAACATATTGTGCAACAGTAAAGTAATGCAAACATATAGGAGCAGAAGCATCCAGATGGAGGTTGACAAACCTGCACTTCATCAACATAAGTAAGTTTCTCTTCCATCGTTTTCTGTGCCCATTGTACTAATAATAGAAGAAGATCGGGTATTCCTTCACCACTGGTCAAACAAATACATCATATATATTAGTGAAAACAAATCTGTAAGAGTTATTCCTTTGGACTGTAATGGTATCTAGAACCAAAATTGAGAAAAGTGCTATCTAGGAGGTACCTGATAGCACTAGTTGGAACAATGTTAAATGTTTCTCCCATTTCTTTATTTTTGTAGTACAGTGATGTATTTAGGCCCTGCTCCTTGAACTCTGTGATAATCTAGGGACAACAAGCCATCCATTACACACCAACTATCAATCATCTCTGAATAGATGGTACAATTACAATAAAACACAAACTAATTATATGTTCGTCTACCTGAGTAAGCCTCATATTGAACTCATTTTTCACATCATTAGTCTGTTGTTTCATAGCCTTTATTATTGGTGCATTTGGGCAAGATTTCCACCCATAAAGACGATCCACCTACAATTATATAACACAAGAACATAAAATAGTTTTAAAAAAAGTATATATCAGCAAACTTCTACAAAAGAGCTATCTGTCACGAAAGTGACACAACTCACCTTGTTCAATGCAACAATGAATTCTGTATTCCGACTTTTCAGAAGGTTAAGCGATTCTATTGTTTGTGGCTCGAGTCCATGCATAATGTCCACTACCAGTACAGCAATATCGCACAAACTTGAACCTCTAGATCGTAAATTGGAGAACGATTCGTGACCAGGGGTATCGATGACAAGTAACCCAGGGACCTTCAGAGTCGCATCAGCCTTCAACTCCCTAGTTCGTTCCCTAATGTTCTCGGTTGGGAAATATGTAGCTCCAATCTGTTGGGTGATACCCCCAGCCTCTCCCTCTTGTACATTAGTCCGTCTAATGCAGTCAAGCAGTTTAGTCTTCCCGGTATCAACATGACCAAGAATACAACATATAGGCGAGCGGAGATCACTACCGCTACTTTTCTTTGACGTGTCAGCCTTCAGCTCTTTCTTACTAGCAGCTTCTTTTTCCTTCTTCACCTCTTCATGCTCTTTTCCATTGTTATCCATATCCCCCTTCTTTGTAGCAACACTAGGGGCTACCGGTTTCTTTACAGGCTCAGCAATAGCCGGGGCACCTTTCCTTACCACAGGTTTGGCGTCTTCCTCATCCTCTTTGTCCTCCTCCTCAAATGGACTAATACCTGGCAATGAAACGTCAACATCGTCCCAGCTCTTTGCATCCCATTCCTCGTCGTCATCCTCTTCCATAGCTTCGGCCCCTTCCACCTCCTGACCTTCAACCTTCTCCTCAGCTTCTCCAACTTGAGATACGGACTCGTCGTCGACCACTGAGTCAGCCTCTGCTTGATCGGGCTCGGCTGCTTCGACCGCCTCTTGCGGTTTCTCGGCTTCCGCCAACTTCGGTTTTGCCTTCTTTCTCTCATACTTTGGTTTCTTCTTAACTTCGGAAGGGCCATCCACGATAGGAAGCTCACCAGCCTGAGCTAGGAATTGGTTCCTCATTGCTTCCCGCCTCCTCGCCTCCTCCTTCTGCTTACCAGTCAAAAGTTTTCCCTCCTGCTTCTTCTTCAGGAGCTTCTCCTTCTCCCTCTCCTTCTTTCTCCTCTTGGCCTCCTCGGCAAGCCTCTCCAGCTCCTCCTGTCTCAATCTTTCCTCCTCCTCTTTCCTAAGCCTCTCCTCCTCCTCCCTCTTCATCCTTTCCTCCATCTCCTTCCTCCTTGCCAGTGCCTCCTGCATCTCCCTCACGTGCTTAGGCAGCTTCTTGTTATCGACGACCTTGGTCGGAGCGGGTGCCTCCTCCTTCTTCTCTTCCTTCCCTGAGGCAGCTGCTCTCTTCTCCTTTTCCTTCTCTTTCTTCTTCTTCTTCTTCTTGGCCGCTGCAGACTCAGCCACATCCCCTTCCACTTCCTTCTCTTCGACCTCTGCCACCGGCTCCTCCATTGCTGCCAAAGGCGCCGCTGGGGCAGCGATGGGACCGGAAGAACTAGGAGCCGGGACCTCGCCAAGCTCGGCGAGGATTTTGTCCAAGTCCTCCTCCTCCTGGGCGGTCCTTCCGCTCTTCTTCTTCTTCTTTTTCTTACTCTTGCTGTCCAGATCATTCTCCTTCGCCGCCTCTTCTTCCACCGGTGTCGGCGCTTCCATCACCGCCGGCTGCGACGGAGGAGGAGCCTCTCCTAGCTCCGCGAGGAGCTTATCCAGATCCTCTTCCTCCTCTTGAGGAGTCTTCCCTCCCTTCTTCTTCTTCTTCTTTTTCTGGTTCTTGCCGAAAGCGAGATCGAGATCGAGATCGAGATCAAGGTCCTTCATCTCCTCCGCAGCCTCGTCGGCGCCGTTCCCGACGTCGGATCTGTCGAACTCGTCGGCGGCATCGTCGTTCCCCTCGTCGTCGCCGAGGGCGCTGAACGCGCTGAAGGCAGTGGAGGCCGCGCTTTTCTTCGACTTGGAGGACTTCTTCTTGCCGGAGAAAACCATCGGGATAGGTTCGTCGTCGTCTCCGCCATCAAGAGGCTTCTCGAGCTCGTCTTCGACGTCGTCGAATTTTTCAGCGTTCCGGTTCGATTTCCCGCCCTTTTTGTTCTTCTTCGACGGAGCGGCCGCGGCGGCGCGAGTCTCTTGCTGATCTTCTTCCTCTTGGGGGAGGGAGTACTCATCGTCGTCGATCGTCACGTTCTTCTTCCGACCCATCGATTCTTCTCGATGGACAAAACCCTAGAAATGGTGGTGGTGGTGATAGACCGGTGGTGGTGGTCTTTGTGGAAACAGAAGGAGGAAGAAGAACCCGAAAATTACAGTTTTTATTTTTTTAAATACGGAATTTAATTGGGATCAGCTTATGGAGTAAAGTCGGATGCTGATTTTAAGGGTGGGAATTTGGGTTCAATCCCCTCATGCAATATGAGCTCTCACTCTCACGCCGGGGGTTCAGTAAAGGAAAATGCTAATCTACAACCAAATATTTGTACGACTTCCTTATCATCTCTCTCACATTTCTTACACATGGGTCCCACCGAATTCCATCTCTCCTCTCACCCCCTTTACATAAGCTCCACCTGATCCCACCACCACCACCCTCCTCCAATCGAAGCCAACACGTGACGGTTGTAAAGAAAGACAAATGTTAAAGACCACTCCTTTTTACTAAGGGCCACCAACTTAAATTTTTTAAAAAATTATAAGTTTGCCATTTTCAAAACACTAAGGCCACCAAGTTTGTCTTTCTTCTTTCTTTGTCTTCTTCCTCTTTTCTCAATCCCCAAACCACTTCTCCCAATCTCCACCTCCATTGTTGTCCCCACCCCTCCATTAGTGTCCACACCTCCACCATTGGTGTCCCCTCCTCCATTGCTGTTGTCCCCACCTCTATTGAAGTTCTCTATCTTCGGTAGTTCTCTATCTCTTTTTTTATTTTATTTTTTAATTAGGTTATTGTTTTGACACTCAATCTTTGTTTAGAATCATGGATCAAAATATTGTTGAAGAAGAGATTGGGTCATTCAATCCCATTATTGGTCCCCAAGAACCAACGATTACGTGTGAACCATCCTCGGTAAGTAAACTGAAATGTCAATTTTTGAGACTGCAGGCCAACCCTGCAGTCCTAAGTCCATTGAGGACTGCAGGCCTACCTTGCAGTCCCCAATTGACAGAAGCTCCCTTCTTCCTATTTTTGAGAAAAATAGATGGCTACAGTGACTGCAGGCCTACCATGTAGTCCTAAGACGCTTGAGGACTGCAGGCCTACCCTACAGTCCCCAATTGACAGAAACTCCCTTCGGGTGGAGGAGGGGGGGGGGGGGCGAACGGGGAAGGGGGGATGTCGGGTTGAGGAGGGTAGGCGAACGGGGAAGGGGGATGTCGGGTGGAGGAGGGGGGAACGAACGGGGAAGGGGGGCTGTCGGGTTGAGGAGGGGGGGGGGGGGGGGCGCGAACGAGAAAGGCGGGATGTCGGGTGGAGGAGGGGGGAACAAACGGGGAAGGGGATTTTGTGGACGAACGGGAGGGAAAGAGTTTGGGTTTTGGGTTTTGGGTTTTTTGTTTCCTTTTTGTTTTTTCTTTTCTTTTTTTTTTTCCTTTGGCAGCCCTTAGTAAAATGGTTCATTTTAGGTTGCCCTTAGTAAAAATAAGAGTGTAGGATGGTTGCTCTTAGTAGGTTGGTGGCCCTTAGTAAAAAGGGGATGGCCTTTAACATTTGCCTAAAGAAATTATAAGCATTTGGTTGTAGGCATAGCAAAGCTCGTTCAGTAAAACATCTTTAAAATAGAATGCAAATGCAATAGTTTGGTTGGATGCTATTCTCAGTCTTTTAAGATGGACATATAAATTATTTGCTATTAGGACATGTTTGGATATGTGATAGTGCATTGAAAGTGGGTTGAAACTGTCACTTTTATTACAACTGAACGTTGATATAGACAGCTTCAGTATTTTGATATCTCTTGCAACTCCATTGCAAGTGGTTGTGATATGACATTTCATTGCAACTAAAAATGTCATTTCTTCATTTCTCAGTTGAAGGAGAAATGGATTACAATTTCATTGCAAGTGGCTATACTCTCAACTTTTTAATTTCCACCTACGCTTTCATGTTGTCATCCAAACAAAAATGATTTGAAACTTCTCACTTGCGGGGTACAAAAAAAACTATATACATCCAAATATATTTTGGAAAACGATTCACATTTTCATTGCAAGTGCACTACATCACAACACGTTGAAAGTGACACTTTCACACTCTCGAGGAGCTACAAACATCCAAACAGCCCCTTAGAGGAGAGTTAGCAACAGTCAACAGTCACGATATGTTTTCAGTGTTCTGATCATGCGCGTTCATTTCTATGGTGAAGAATAAATGTTTCAGAAGTTCATCACTTCAAACTTACTGGCTCTTGAAAAAAATCAAATCTTTATTTGAGCAACGATAATCTTAATCACCCCAGCAATAGTCTCTATCTTATGTTTTTTATTCTATTTTTTGTTGTAGCAATCGTGTTCCAAAGTTTTGAGGCTTACATTTTCAGAAACTTGTAATCTTTCTTTTGTTAGTTGTTCTAATATTTGTGTTTTGTGCTATTTTTTATAACCAATCAATAGCACCTAGTGGTAATTTATGTGTAGATATGTTTATCAAGTAATCAAACTCGTTCATTCTTTCAGGGACAGATCCTCGAATTGAAACACCTTCCGTGTCACTTCTTAAGATGCCAAGGCTGCGAACGCTTCTTCGCACGATGCGTAAATGTCTACTGTCACGCCCCGATTCCGAAGAATCGATAGTCATCCCCCGGACGTGATGTCATGCGAACCTAGGTTACGATCGCACAAGACATAGTCATAAGGTAATCCGAAATACAACATCTAAGAGAGAGAGCGCAGACAAATTGAACAACACATTGAGACAGAGAAACTTTGCATTTTATTGATAATAGACATCATTTACAGACTCTATTACAATTGTGTCGCGCGGGCTTTACAACATGACTCAATTACAAAAAGGAGTGTCGATGAGATAGTTGTTCCATACATATATCCCTCATTTACAACAGAAGTATTCCAGCCACCTGGATACGAGGGATGCCGAGACATGTTTCTTGGACTGTTACAGAGAGTCTTCAAAAGTTGAGCAGCGGGGGTCTTCGACGCGCGGTCGAAGCTTCAAAACACGAACGTCGCCCTGGTCAGTTGGCGCGTTCTTCTTGATTCCTAGCACCTGCGAAGAGCGAGGGTCAGTACGATCACATGTACTTGCGAGTGGCTAATTAAACCCAAGCTCTGTATTTGGTTCAAGGAGTTTTATAAAACATGTTAGCTATTTGGTGATCGTTTTAACCATCTGTAGCTCCCCTTCCCGAAATTTTTTGGAAATATTTTTTCATTATTTATTTGATTTAAATGGTAATTTTTAGAATTTTATAAATGCATATTTAGTTAATTATTACGGTAGGTGATTTTAGCCATGGTTGAGTTTTGAGGTACCAGAAGACTAGGAAACATGGCACGGGTAGTACAGTGGCGTGCCTTGACTAGTGTGCTAGCCATGCCAAGGAAGATCCAGCCATAAGTGTGTCCTAACTAAAAAAACCAAGCCAAGTTGTGACATGACCTCCATAAACAAGTTAATTATTTATTATTAATATTATTTGACTTTTAGGTGACCCGATTGTACCAAACTAGTCCGGACTGGACCCAAACCAAGTTCCGGCCAAGGTAGGCATGTAGTGTGTGCAAAGACCCCATATAGGCATGTTTTAAGTAGATATATACTTCATATTTTATTCGTGGGATTGACGAATATTTTCTAAATATTTGTTAATTTATATTTATATGATATTTTAATGGTGTCACGATTATTGGTGGGCCAATTACGTAGGAGTGCATTGTGTCACCCAAAACTATACAATTATTAGTTATTGTATTTTGTTATTATTATTATTATTATTATTATTATTATTATTATTATTATTATTATTATTATTATTATTATTATTTTGTACTGTTATTAATATATTGTTCTTAAGTTATATCATAAGCATTCGTCTATTTCGATAATTTTTTATCAAATGAATTATACGCATATATATAAGTATATTCCTGATATATAAATTAGGCCTTATATAAAAATATACATATATGTATGGCTATGTAATTTTGACTATTATATAAAGATTAGTATATAAATTATGAATTCTAAATTATAAATATTGATTAGGCTTAATATTTATTGCTCGTGTATTTATGGTATATATATATATATATATGAATATCATCATATATATTCATATACATATTTTGTAGCTTATATTAATATATGGTATATACGTATAGGGCATATATATATATATATATATATATATATATATATATATATATATATATATATATATATATATATGTCACGATCCGTACCTACTGTGAGGGTACAAGAACGTAACAATGCCCAGCCTACGTCGCAGTGTCGGCGGTAGAACGCTGTCCTAGGTCTCATGCATCTAACAGTATAAGGCTAAGCAGTTTATACTCCCCGAATGGGGGTGACATAGTAGAATGTAAACTCAATCACATCTAAGGTAGAGCATAATGGAAGATAGATAAAACATGAAATCCAAAAGAGATACAGCAGATAGAAGTCTAAGTGTCTAAGATACATAAACCCAGAAATACATCTCAAAGCTCAAATACAGTAATCCATAAATACAACTCAAGACAACTGAAAATAAACTATGAGCAAAACCCTAGCTATCTATACAACCTCTACTGTGTCTCCTCTAGGCTAGCAGGCAACCTCCAGGCTATCTGTAAAATTTATCAACAGGTCCAGTCAGGACATAGTGAGCACAGTACATCTCAACAAATCATAGCAGGTTAGAAAATATAATCATGCAGTAAAGTAAGATACAGGATCTGAAAGAAATACAGTATGTAAACAGAGAGAGAACTGTAACAGAAATATCTACTATAAGTAGAGAATTAACAGTGGCTAGTGAGTCAGAGTACAATATAAACATGTGAATGGCATAGGAGATTCTGGGAACTATACTATGGAGTGATTCTGGGAACTACACTACTTGGATATTATTCACATGTCTACTTCTACTCCCCCGTACCTCCAATCAATACACAAGGATCCAACCAGGTTATGTTATGATTCCATGCAAAGGTCCACAAGGGGTGATACATGGATGGCCCATAAATGGATGATTCTGGGAAGGCCCATAAATGGGTGATTCTGGGAATGCCCATAAATGGGGTGATTCAGGGAAGACTCTGTGATCATGAGAGTACATGTCACAAGTGATCGATAAATCGTGAAGCATAGTGATACACCATGTAAGTAAAATGCACAGAACATGTAGTATACGATGCTCCCTGAGGGGATAACATCTCAAGAAGGGATCCATATAGTACTAATCCGTGTTACCAACGTGACAGCATCAAGTAAAGTAATCTAAAGCATGAAAATAATTCTAAGCAGGATATGAAATGATCAGAGAATGTACTCGCCTGCTATCTGTATGTCCAAAGGAAATGTACTATCCGAGGAGAGGTGTCTGGCTCCTATTTAGAACAGCACAAGTCACAACAAGTCCAAAATGGTAAAATAAAGCTCTACTATGCATTCTACATGATTCTAGGTCATTCTAGGTCAAAGTCAACTTTTGGTCAACTCTGGTCAACCGTACTAGTCAAACTAGGTTAACTAGGTAGTACTAGATCTAAAACTAGACTAACAAGTCTCATTAGGCCTAACCAAGCCTAGACTAACACTCACACAAAATCACAAAGCTACACAAGTTATCAAACACACATTACATATATATATTCATATATATTTTTATTACAAGCAAGGTGCATAAAGACAAGGAGTGAGTGATACATGAATGTGGATATGGCAATGTGTACATAGCAGTACAATGTGTTCAAGTGTGAGGGGGTTATGTTAGAAGGATAACATTTAGCAAGGGTTCATTGTGTCACATAGAAGAAATAACATGTAAAGCATAGGTTTAGCATGTGTGTGTGTGGGTGTTAATCATAACAAAAGAGTTTATTTATACATCAAAGGGTTTATTCATAACAGTAAGTAGGTTTTATGTGTATTCATGCTTGGGATTACTGTCAACATGTAGAAAGGGGTTTTAACATATGAACATGGTGCTAAGTGCTAATATGGCATCATACATTCCTATCATGTTGGCATTCATATATAGCATACATTCATACTTGATTACGTTACTTACTTACATATGGATACTTGCATACATGTTTCAATACCTTGCATTACCCACATGCTTGCATTTCATCCATTCATTCATGCATTGCATTGCATTCTTTCATTCATTCATGCACCTATACATACATATTTGAATACATTATATACTTTCATACATTATATCATTTATGCATACTCTATATTATATTACATTCTCTTAACACACACACATATATATATACACATGCATACATACATATTTGTACATACAAGGATACACAAAATGCATATGTCGTATAGTAATCTTCTACTTAAAATCAATACTGTACAAATTAAGCATTCATTAAATTCTAGGATTAAAGTATGTTATAGATCTTTATGTTAGCTTTCCGAAACTTTAAACGGATCACATTTTCGTGTCCGGAAGCTCCCGAAATCGCAAAAACACCGAAACGCGTTCGTCTTTCCTACAGCTGACACTCAAATAATTTTACGGAAAGTTTCAGAACGAATTTGGCTTATTAAAATATATATTTGGAAAGCTAACTTCGATACGGTTTTTTTTAAAAAAATGAAAGATAAATCGGAGTTTTAAGCTAAAAGTTATGACATTTCTAAGTTGTTATTGCTACTAAAAACGTGGATAAATATTATGACGAATTTAGGTAGTTTGAGACAAAAGAAACACAAGTATATAACATAATATATCAAGAACTCACTCTCTACACTAATATATATATATGAGACACTATAGAACACATCTCCAATACAAAAATATGAGATTAAACATGTAATAATTCATTCATACATAACAACAACACAGTGTGTGTCCAAATTTGGGGTTTTCCCACATGAACACAACCACAACACAAAGGACAATCCTATGACCTCCAAATGGACACGAAATAGACACAAATGGAGATACAACCATGGGGGGTCATTCCTATGGGTTCAAAATATTCCTATATACATGTAGGGATGGATTAGAGGAGAGATTATACCTTCCGGAAGAGAGATTCAAAGGAAAATCCTTCCGACACGACACCGACACGTAGAGATTCTAAAAGGACACGAACGAGCTCCGAATCCTCCCAAACTTGGCTAGCACCCTCTAACCATGGAATAGAGGAGAAATAAAGAAGATTTGGTGGAAGAAGGGGTTGATTTGGAGATGAAATCAATGGAGGTTCATCTCTAAATTAATTTGGGAAAGAACAAGAGAGAGAAAGTGGATGAAAACAAATGAATGAAGGAGTGACTCACTCCTTATCCCCCCCATAGGTGGCTGCCCAAAAATGGTGAGATGTCCCCTATTTGAATGTTCAAAATGCCCTCCACTAATCTATTTGATTTAAATTAGGAATGGGTTAAAGGTTGAGGTCAATTTAGTCTAGTTTTAAGTCTCTAATTAAACTAAACCTATCCATAAATAATTAGTCTAACTACTAACTAAAATTAATATCATGTGGACTAAAATTAATATCATGTGGGCCATGCCTAACTAGTGTGTGGGTCCCACTAGAGTCAAACTACCCCCCGGGTCCCCGTTTCAAGTCGGATTGAGTTGAAATTCGAACCCGACTCAAATAACCCCAAAACAATATCATAAATAATAAAATAAATTTCAACCCCAAAATAATATCATAAATAATAAAATAAATTTTAAAAATATTCAAAAATGTAAAATGATAAAAATACTCCTATTTCTGAAAACTGGGGGTGACAAATCTATCCACCTTAAAAAAAATTTGTACTCGAAATTAAAACAAAGCAATCACAGGAAACACATGCAGAAAACAATCACATTCAAATACTTTTCAAAAAAAAATCAGCAATAAAAAAAATTTCTTTGAGGCACATCAAACATTTGTAAATAAAAACTGATACGTGTCCGATACGGACACAAAACCATCACAAAATCACACCTATCAAAGGTCAAAATCAACAATCACCTACGCAATAAATATCAAAATAATTCAAAGAGGTCAAATGCAAAATATCCTTAGGCCAGAAATGACATTAAAATATCATAATCACATGGTTAGGCTCTAGGTCAAACAGTTTATAGGGTTTCACTAGCAAAACATCAAAATCACAAGTCATAATTTTAAATAGTTTTAAAATAATTTAAAAATTACCAAAAATCATATCATGATTTAAATGTCAAATCAATAAATGATTAAAATTATAAAATTTCAAAATTACCCTCATTTTAGAAAAATAGGTGTTACAAGTCTACCCACCTTAGAAAAATTTTATCCTCGAAATTAAAATGTTCATACTCCCTCTAGGTCAAACCCCCACAATCAAGTCCCAAAACTTAAACAAATCATACCATCAAAAAGGACGGCATACAGGGTCATGGCATACGGTGGTAGTGAAAGTCTCATCTAGGTATACTAGTCATGCTAACCGAAACAGTCATAGGGTATCAAAACACACAAGCAATCTAGAGTGCTAAACTAGAAAAGTTACAGAAATAACAAATCATCAAAACTGTAAGGCAGTCTACCATCCTACATGAAAACTGGTACTCATCAAAAAAATAAAATAAAAATAACCACCAATTATCTATTAAGGGATACTATTCAAGAAAATTAAAATCAAAGTTAAAGAATGAAAGTCAATTGCATGGAATCCAATCACAATATGTATATATAGAGAGTGTGTTTGAGAGGGAAAAGCTAGCATTATGTAAATGTTATGTGGTTCGTGTGTGTATGGGTGTATGTGGACATATTCATATGGTTAGATAGTAGGCATGTGTATAGGAGGATTTGGATTTCAAGACAATAGCTATCAAGTTACACTACTCATGGCATATTGGTTAAACAATCTACAATACACAACCCATTTGCTCATAACATGCATGACTAACCATATAATATAGAGAGGTAGAGATTTAGTTATGTATCTATATACATTATAACATGCATGCATAAACTCTATATATATCTATACAGGTATATGAACATAACATAGAGAGAAAAGGTTAGGTTTACATGGCAGTATATACTAAGGGTGTGTGTGTCCTTGTACAGGGTATAGCTTAGTATTGAAAGGTTAAACCCAGTTTTAGTTCAGCATTTACATACAAAATCTGAAAATAAACTAGCATTTAAACCAGGGTAATATTAACATAATACAGTTTCAGATTTTTAGGGATTTGAAACATCACAACTAACTCAATGCTCCCAACACATCCTAACATGATGGAGATGAAACCCTAACATACTATCCATACATTTATCTATGCACACAGTTCAATATTACATATTAAATCTGAAATTGAACTAAACATTGGAAATCAATGTAAAAAATGTTAACATGTATTCAGTTTTAGGATTTTGGAGAAATTCGAACATCAACCAACCCAATGTTTATCACAACCTAACATGTAAGAATATGAAACCTAAATTTATATCCCTACTTACCACAATGTATATAGCTCAAAATATTATATTTGAAAAAAAAATAGCAAATTGAACTAAACATTTGGAATCCAGTATTAAGGGTTAATATGCACACAGTCTCAGATTGGACAAATTCAAACACAAAACTCAACCAAATTTTTTTGAATTGAAACCCTATGTATAACATACATGTGCAGTGATGTAAACATAACTAATAACATGAAACTTATATTTAAATTACGGATTTAAGCTGGAAAAAGTAGAGAACCAGAAATATTGGGGTTTTGACAATTTAAACATCAACAACATATTAATATGTATTTAGATAGGTGGGAAAATCAAGTGTAGCATGCATACGTGTCAGGCAAAGAGTCTGTGTCTACTATATATTCTTATGTCCCAATATAAAAATCAAATTCTATATCAAGAGCAACATTTAGATTCCTACCAAGATTGTAAAGTAGGTGATTGGTGTAATCAAGACAGTTTTATTATTATTATTATTATTATTATTATTATTATTATTATTTAATACAAGAATAATAGCAAGAAAGAAATAACGATAAAATCTGTTTGCTTATTTGTTTAAAAGAAGGAACCCTTTTGAAACCCAGAGCTAAACTATCAAATCCAAGATAAGGTCTAGTAAAAATTATCGATTCATTGTATTATAAAGAAACCCATAGCAAAAAGTTACCCAAGGTTTATAAAAATAGCTAAAGCTACTCCTAAGTTAAATAATGAGAAGCAAAACAAAACAAAACAATTAATAATTTTTTTTGAAGGACTGAAACAAAAGTAGAGAAAACGTGTTCGAAAATATTTAAGGTACAATCTGATAATCATATGCGTCTGTCCAAAATCATGGTACTCTAAATCCTCGTCATACTAGTAAGCAAGGCTACGATAATCACAGAGTCCTCGACTTAGGCATATACCTCTAGAATCATGGTATTTAACATTTTTGCGATGCCGCTAGCTTGGTTGCGAAAACCTTAAATTTTTACACCCGAGAAATATATCCAAGTCAGACTATATGTCCTCACCATGTTGGCTAATATGACTGTAGAAGACTAGATTCCATAACTTAGATGACCTAGCCCATATAGTTTCATCTTGACAAAATTTAATTTAAATCAACAATGGATACCCAAAAATTAAATTTATCAACGAACATCAAGATTCAAAAATGAACAAAAATCCATTAAATCATATAAATACAAACTCAAATTCAACCATAATCCATCAAAATCAAATTCAACAACAGAAAGTAAAGATAAATCAAATCAAGGGAAGAAGAGTTTTCAAATCGAAGTTAAAATAAGATTCTCAAGGGTCGTCCCAAGAATCTCTCAAGGGATCCTAACTGTGATTGAGTACCTTCAAAAATATATCCTAATCCTACTACAGGCTGTAGTGGTACTCTAGTTCGAATACCACTACACAAACTCGACCTGCATGGGCCACCACTAAAAACGTGTCACGACCCGCACCCACTGTGAGGGTACGAGAACGTAACAACGTCCAGCCTACGTCGCAGTGTCGGCGGTAGAACACTGTCCTAGGTCTCATGCATCTAACAGTATAAGGCTAAGCAATTTATACTCCCCGAATGGGGGTGACATAGTAGAATGTAAACTCAATCACATCTAAGGTAGAGCATAATGGAAGATAGATAAAACATGAAATCCAAAAGAGATACAACAGATAGAAGTCTAAGTGTCTAAGATACATAAACCCAGAAATACATCTCAAAGCTCAAATACAGTAATCCATAAATACAACTCAAGACAACTAAAAATAAACTATGAGAAAAACCCTAGCTATCTATACAACCTCTACTGTGTCTCTTCTAGGCTAGCAGGCAACCTCCAGGCTATCTGTAAAATTTATCAACAGGTCCAGTCAGGACAGAGCGAGCACAGTACATCTCAACAAATCATAGCAGGTTAGAAAATATAATCATACAGTAAAGTAAGATACAGGATCTGAAAAAAATACAGTATGTAAACAGAGAGAGAGAACTGTAATAGAAATATCTACAATAAGTAGAGAACTAACAGTGGCTAGTGAGTCAGAGTACAATATAAACATGTGAATGGCATAGGAGATTCTGGGAACTATACTATGGAGTGATTCTGGGAACTACACTACTTGGATATTATTCACATGTCTACTTCTACTCCTCCGTACCCCCAATCAATACATAAGGATCCAACCAGATTATGTTATGATTCCATGCAAAGGCCCACAAGGGGTGATACATGGATGGCCCATAAATGGGTGATTCTGGGAATGCCCATAAATGGGTGATTCTGGGAATGCCCATAAATGGGGTGATTTAGGAAAGACTCTGTGATCATGAGAGTACATGTCACAAGTGATCGATGAATCGTGAAGCATAGTGATACACCATGTAAGTAAAACGCACAGAACATGTAGTATACGATGCTCCCTGAGGGGATAACATCTCAAGAAGGAATCCATATAGTACTAATCCGTGTTACCAATGTGACAGCATCAAGTAAAGTAATCTAAAGCAGGAAAATAATTCTAAGCAGGATATGAAATGATCAGAGAATGTACTCGCCTGCTATCTGTATGTCCAAAGGAAATGTACTGTCCGAGGAGAGGTGTCTGGCTCCTATTTAGAACAGCACAAGTCACAACAAGTCCAAAATGGTAAAATAAAGCTCTACTATGTATTCTACATGATTCTAGGTCATTCTAGGTCAAAGTCAACTCTTGGTCAACTCTGGTCAACCGTACTAGTCAAACTAGGTTAACTAGGCAGTACTAGGTCTAAACCTAGACTAACAAGTCTCATTAGGCCTAACCAAGCCTAGACTAACACTCACACAAAATCACAAAGCTACACAAGTTATCAAACACACATTACATATATATTCATATATATTTTTATTACAAGCAAGGTGTATAAAGACAAGGAGTGAGTGATACATGAATGTGGATATGGTAATGTGTACATAGCAGTACAATGTGTTCAAGTGTGAGGGGGTTATGTTAGAAGGATAACATTTAGCAAGGGTTAATTGTGTCACATAGAAGAAATAACATGTAAAGCATAGGTTTAGCATGTGTGTGTGGGTGTTAATCATAACAAAAGGGTTTATTTATACATCAAAGGGTTTATTCATAACAGTAAGTAGGTTTTATGTGTATTCATGCTTGGGGTTACTGTCAACATGTAGAAGGGGGTTTTAACATATGAACATGGTGCTAAGTGCTAATATGGCATCATACATTCCTATCATGTTGGCATTCATATATAGCATACATTCATACTTGATTACGTTACTTACTTACATATAGATACTTGCATACATGTTTCAATACCTTGCATTATCCACATGCTTGCATTTCATCTATTCATTCATGCATTGCATTCATTCATTCATTCATTCATTCATTCATGCACCTATACATACATATTTGAATACATTATATACTTTCATAAATTATATCATTTATGCATACTCTATATTATATTACATTCTCTTAACACACACACATATATATATACACATACATACATACATATTTGTACATACAAGGATACACAAAATGCATATGTCGTATAGTAATCTTCTACTTAAAAATCAATACTGTACAAATTAAGCATTCATTAAATTCTAGGATTAAAGTATGTTATAGATCTTTGTGTTAGCTTTCCGAAACTTTAAATGGATCACATTTTCGTGTCCGGAAGCTCCCGAAATCACAAAAACACCGAAACGCGTTCGTCTTTCGTACAGCTGACACTCAAATAATTTTACAGAAAGTTTCAGAACGAATTTGGCTTATTAAAATATATATTTGGAAATCTAACTTCGATATGGTTCTTTTAAAAAAATGGAAGATAAATCGGAGTTTTAAGCTAAAAGTTATGACATTTCTAAGTTGCTATTGCTACTAAAAACGTGGATAAATATTATGACGAATTTAGGTAGTTTGAGACAAAAAAAACACAAGTATATAACATAATATATCAAGAACTCACTCTCTACACTAATATATATATATATGAGACACTATAGAACACATCTCCAATACAAAAATATGAGATTAAACATGTAATAATTCATTCATACATAACAACAACACATAGTGTGTCCAAATTTGGGGTTTTCCCACATGACACAACCACAACACAAAGGACAATCTTATGACCTCCAAATGGACACGAAATGGACACAAATGGAGATACAAACATGGAAGTCATTCCTATGGGTTCAAAATATTCCTATATGCATGTAGGGATGGATTAGAGGAGAGATTATACCTTCCGGAAGAGAGATTCAAAGGAAAATCCTTCCGACACGACACCGACACGTAGTGATTCTAAAAGGACACGAACGAGCTCCGAATTCTTCCAAACTTGGCTAGCACCCTCTAACCATGGAGTAGAGGAGAAATGAAGAAGATTTGGTAGAAGAAGGGGTTGATTTGGAGATGAAATCAATGGAGGTTCATCTCTAAATTAATTTGGAGAAGAACAAGAGAGAGAAAGTGGATGAAAACAAATGAATGAAGGAGTGACTCACTCCTTGTCCCCCCCATAGGTGGCTGCCCAAAAATGGTGAGGTGTCCCCTATTTGAATGTCCAAAATGCCCTCCACTAATCTATTTGATTTAAATTAGGAATGGGTTAAAGGTTGAGGTCAATTTAGTCTAGTTTTAAGTCTCTAATTAAACTAAACCTATCCATAAATAATTAGTCTAACTACTAACTAAAATTAATATCATGTGGACTAAAATTAATATCATGTGGGCCATGTCTAACTAGTGTGTGGGTCCCACTAGAGTCAAACTACCTCCCGGGTCCCCGTTTCAAGTCGGATTGAGTTGAAATTCGAACCCGACTCAAATAACCCCAAAACAATATCATAAATAATAAAATAAATTTCAACCCCAAAATAATATCATAAATAATAAAATAAATTTTAAAAATATTCAAAAATATAAAATGACAAAAATACCCCTATTTCTGAAAACTGGGGGTGACAATATATATATATATATATATATATATATATATATATATATATATGTATGCATTTAGGGAGTATATATATATATATATATATATATATATGTGTGTGTGTGTGTGTGTGTGTGTGTGTGTGTGTAATATAAAGAATGTTTAATAAAGTAGCCAGGCCCAGCATGGAAGGAAGCCCAACAATGGGAGCTCCTTCCCATTTAAACCGAATCAACCAAATCCCCACGCGAATCCGAGCGATCCTATAGCAGTAATCCGAGAGAAACCGAACATACACATGTATGGGAGATCGAGAGAAACCCGAGACCTCAAACTTCTAAACCCTAGAAACCCACGCCGCCATCTTCCTACTCTGGGCGGCCACCCCGACGGCCATGCGTCGTCGGAGGACCGGCGGCGGCCGGATGCGCACGCGCGGACAGCGTGCACAGGCGCGGGCGACAGCAGTAATGGCAGTTACAACAACCAACTTCATGGTAAGATCCCGATCTCGATACTTTATCATTTTGTGAACCGTAAATTGGTTTGGGAAGCCAACATAATCGCCTCAAAACCCCAGTAATTAGATTGCGTATAGGATGCATGACCAGTCCATGGGATCGACCCGAAGTTGGTCAAAAACCTGTAAAAACAGAACACGAATGAACTGTCATGAGGCCGTATTGGAAGGCGATTCCTGATCGATCTGTTGGGAATTTTAGAAATCTATTTAAACACCTTCACAGACAACATAACCATGATCAAAAACCTTCTTTTAGTTCTATTTTTCATGGATTATTTCACAGGTTAAATTGGTTTAAAAATAAGAAAAAACCTAGATAAACTGTTTTGGAAAAATTATGAAATTCATCGATACGACATACGTTCCGCCAATCCGGGCGACGTGGTCACGAACCAAAAGCATCGAAAGGTACGTAACGGCTTCGTGGTCGTGTGGGCTTTGACGGAATTCAAATTGGTCGCGTGTGCGCGACGAATTTGATGCGTATCCGTCAAAATTTATCGTATCGGCTTTTGTGCAAATTTCCCAATTACTTTGTGCACGCTCGTCAGATCGAAAAAAAACTTATGCCAACAGGACCGTATCATTTTTCTGGTCCTGTATGCCAAGTTTGGTCTGATTCTGAGACAGTTGATCAGATCACCGTTTTGCGGACCTCCCGGTCCGACTCAACGGGCGATTTTGTGCACGGCCCACCGGAATTCAACTTTGGACATACGGTTGGGTTCGTATTGGAAAACTGGACCTGTTGACATATAGTTTGAAGATTTTAGAGACTATTGACTCTGGCACAATTTTCGGTGCAAAGCGGGTCCAACGGCGGACATCGTTTTTGCCCGAAATTACCGTTTTGCCTCTGTGTCCAGAATTGGACTTAAGGACAGGCAATCCTAGCTAATTTGACTATTCTAAGAATGTTGATAATGTTTATTTCAGCATCTGGAGACTTCTGTATGTGTTGACTGATTGTGGCTCATTGAGTGGTATAGTATTATTGGTTTCACCAGCTAAGGACCTCAGGCAAGTACACTTTCTGATTGCTTTCGATTCATAATAGTCTTTTCATTTCATGTCTATACATATATCTTACTGCTTGTTAACACGATCATCACACGGAGTAGTCGGGAGAGGAAATATCTTAGTAGACATGTGGACTATCCAGAACTATCCCATGAGTCTATTCTTGAACAATAGCAGCTGCACACGACACGTGCATGGTGCCGGATTTATTTTCTAGCCGTTCACATGTCGAAACGGATATTTCATACCACATGGGTAGTTGTCTTTTATTTATTTTTCCTTTTCTTCTCCACCGTGCCATGTCATCAGTACTTTCCAGTTTTCATATCTCATATGTTATTTTCATGTTTTGTTAATTCTATTGTGTTTTTTCATTGCCGTCGGTTTGTGTACTTGTTCCATTCTTGACTGGAAACCATCATTTTTTAGGTTAGCTGTGGCTTCACTTAGCTTGGGAGATTCGGGTGTACTTTCAGACAGAAACCTAGAAATAGATAGCAGTTGTATCAATTTCATTAATTGTAAAATCTTGTATTTTCTTTAATTGTAAATGTTGTAAATGTTGTAACAAATTTAGAAATGTGAATGAGCAGCAAATGTTATATTTTGAGCATTTATTTCTTGCGGGCTTGACATCGTTCTACCGCCGACTCTGCGGCGTAGGCTGGCTTGGACACGTCTCCTATCCGAAAAAAGCGGGTGCGGGTCTTGACAAGTTTTTGTGATGGCCCATGCAGGTCAGTTTTTGCAAAAGATTACGAACTCGTGATGGTACTTAAGTTAGTCGTACCATTGCGAGCCTGCGACTAGAAAATGCTCATTCACAACTTAGGTTGAATTGAATTAAGAGAATGACTAGGACTAGGAGTCCCTTGTTCAAATTGACCGTTGGGTAGTTAAGGTTATTAGATAGGCCATGCAATCTAGATAGCTTGCTAGATCCCTATAGGTACACTATTACTTTTGGTATGACGATATGATTCCATGTGGATACACTATTCACTTGGTAAGTTAGGTTTTCCTAGAATTAAGGCTATAATCTTGATAAAATGTTCAAATTTTCTTTTGCTCTATTAGATATAAACATCATATCACTAGTTAGAATTGTCTATTTTAAATTCTAATTGTGGTAAGGAACTGGTTTATAATTTCTGATGCTGCTGATCATATACGAATCTCGAGTTAGATTTAATTTAAAGTTTCCCTCAGCAATTTGAAATGCATATAAAATAGATACTATAATATTTGTATTTTTTTCGTCTTTAATTATTTCCTCCATGTTAAATCTTTTATTTTAAATGTTGTGACTGATAGGACAAATACCTACGCTCTATTTTTAGTCAACTTGTTTGAATCTCTAGAAGCTCATGAATTTTTACGGATATAGTTAAATGAATGGTTAGACAGCAGCGCACGGTCGTCAATTATTTGAGAGTGGAGAATGTGGGTTCACTGCAGCCAGCAGCGCATTGGCGAGGCACAACCCATAGAATTAAAATTATTTTGATGAATTGTAGTTTATGGAACATTGCTAAAACTATGTCCTCGTTGACCTCTTTAGATCTTAGATACCCTTGTGTCAATATAAGATAGAGCACCTGATAGCTTATCACACCTGAATCACGGAACCAAGGGTTTGTCACAGCCAGGGTATATAGGTAAGGCATAATTCTCGGTGAAATGACTTCAGACATGATTACAAGTTTAGGATACTATAGAGAATAGAAAGATGCCCGGTGTGACCCTAAGATCCAAAACCAATACTAAGGTAAGTTCTGTAAGTTGAGTAGCATGTCTCCCACCCTAGCATCTCGTGGTCCTTGCGATCTATTAACAAGGTAATTGACTGACATTAATAGGTTTACCTAGAATATAGAATTTAGAGTTCCATAACCCATTAATCGACCAAGGCCTTATGGATAGAGGATAGTAGGATGACTGTATAAGCAAGAATACCAGGTAAGATTTTGATTCTCATAAAACTCGAACTACTTGTATCTCTTTTCAAAAATTTTGCACACTTGTATTTTGACTATCTTGACCAACACTGCTATTACAGTCTAGTTTTGTAAGCTTACTCTTTTATCGAGCTTGATTCAAGATATATGTTTATTGGGGACTCCCGCTAACATATTGTCTAATCAGAATCAGTGTATTACGGTCTGATCAACCATGATACATTTGGTTCATTTTTAATTTAATTACACTACGTGGAATGAGATATAGAGGTATCTAGGATCTCACCCGCGACTGCTTTGACAATCCCTCTTGAAATAATACATTCGCCTTTGAATCACGTAATTGTACTCAGTGACCCCTCTCTTGAACTCCTTATTGGTTTTGTCTTTCACTGATTTGGAAAGACAAAAGCTCGTAATTGATAGATAGATACAGAGTATCCCCATGGCTATGATAGTTGTATACACAAGTATAGCTATCCATGGCCAGCCAGTGACTGGAACCTTGCCTTGAGTTACTCGTCCTCCCTTCGACAATAAATCTACTATCCTAATCTTCTAGTCATTGGAGTCCGAGAATGATTAGGATCTTCCCTAGATCAAATGCCAACCTAGGAGACTATCTATTCTCAAGAGACCGATTGTTGTGAGCCTCAAATTATTTGTTTGAAGCTTGCTTTAACTAGAATCCTTGTAACAATAGTCTGGCAGGTTTGATACCAATAGAAATTCATGACTCAGTTGTTAGAAATCTTTTTGCCTTAGAGTTGGTTACCCCGTCGATAACTCTTGTATACCGTGTACGAGTAGATCATTCTATTTTATCGACCATGTGTCATTGTACATACTCGTTCTTCATTTATTGAGGAACGATCCTTGACATGACTTATATCTACGGTATCCTGTAATACCGTGCCTTATTCTCTATTAACAAGAGTCGAGGTACAGTATCCGGACTTTGGAATCCTTCTAACCTCATTATTCCTAAAACCATATCCTAGCTTCTAAGCTGGGTAGACCATAAGCCTTCTAAAATTTTAGGATATACGAAGATTACCGATTGATTAGGATAATTTTCCATTAGGTTGATAATTAGTGCCCACGGACTCCCACTTTCCATTTAAATCATTTTGTGTCCCCGGCCGTGTCATTAATATTCGGAGCATGAGACCAACTATTACCTTTCAACAAATTTTATATACAAGACCTAGACGACTCCACCTTCATCTAGGTATATCATGTACCACTCAAACTCGTCCCCTTGTACTCTATTTTGGGGTACGACTTTCAGGTTAAAAGGATTAGTCATAATCCTTACCGTAATACCGGTATACTTCCCGACTTCCATTAGAGCCTCAACCTCGACTCAATTCCTTCGACTCAATATATGGTTGTGATCTACTCGAAGCCCACTACACACATGCCACTAGTGTGCCACTCAATTGAGGCCTCATGTGCTACTTAAACACAAAGGTCACGGAAGGCGTATTTCGGACTTTATGAACCTAGCTAACCAACCTGACGGGCAACTAACTCAACCCCTTGGATAGAAACCTATTCTAGAATACCCTAAACTAGTAGGAATAGTTTTATCATTGGAATCTTGTCCAGTCCATATAGATTGCAATCCAAGGTTCACCCAACCAACGAGGGATGTCCAAATCAGGAAGCCCATTAAGACTCAGTAAAACCCATCCATGCATACCACCATATTCGGACTAGAAAACCAAAACAAGTTAAAATAGGTCCATATACCTATTATGTAGTCTCCACCTCTTAGAATGTGAAGTCATTCGTAACCATTATTCCATCTACCTGGAAGTCGCGATTCGATCTTGTATTGCATTTAGATCCCTTGCTCGTGTGTTTAAATAACCATGGAAAGGATCACAATCTTGATTTCTCAAATTTTGTTCTATTATGAAATCTTGTTCAGATAAAATTTTGAGAATGGAATTTAGGTATTGCACGAATTGCAAGCCCCTCTAGGAAACGAAGGGTTCTTCGATTTAGCAAGTGACCGGACTAGATTAGCCTAATTTAGAAAATAAGTCAATGGTTCGTAAACTTTCTTTCTACATGTATCATCGGATACTCTTTACCGCCCTTGAAATCTCATATTGCTCTCGACTAGTTTTCCTTATCTTCATGTTTTTCCTATTTCAGAGCGACGAATGGTCATGCTTATTAGAATTTATTAATATTTCTTAGCTACTTGTGTAAATCTGTTGCCTGTTAAATCTTGAGTTGCTTGATAGATAAAAAAAAGCTTATAGAGCCATATGTCCTAGATAGCTGTTGGTAGTAAGTTAACAACTAGTTGGAAGATTATAAAGTTTAGTGACCTGTGTTTTGAGGAGTAGTGTGACCAAAGGTGGGTAGAAGTCCTCGAGGCTTCGTAGTTACAAAATGATTAGGAGGAGGATATGAACTATTTTTGAGGAATTAAATTTGAGGAGATTAAGGTAATAGTAGACTTTGAATTTTAAGAAATAGTTATGAATTAGAATTTCGAGGACGAAATTATTTTTAAGGTGGGTAGATTTGTAGCTCCCCTTCCCGAAAATTTTTGGAAATATTTTTTTATTATTTATTTGATTTAAATGGTGATTTTTAGAATTTTATAAATGCTTATTTAGTTAATTATTACGGTAGGTGATTTTAGCCATGGTTGAGTTTTGAGGTACCAAAAGACTAGGAAATATGGCATGGATAGTGCAGTGGTGTGCCTTGACTAGTGTGCTAGCCATGCCAAGGAAGATCCAGTCATAAGTGTGTCCTAACTAGGAAAATCAAGCCAAGTTGTGACATGACCTCCATAAACAAGTTAATTATTTATTATTAATATTATTTGACTTTTAGGTGACCCGGTTGTACCAAACTAGTCCGGACTGGACCCAAACCAAGTTCCAGCCCAGGTAGGCATGTAGTGTATGCAAAGACCCCATATAGACATGTTTTAAGTAGATGTATATACTTCATATTTTATTTGTGGGATTGACGAATATTTCCTAAATATTTGTTAATTTATAATTATATGATATTTTAATGGTGGCACGATTATTGGTGGGCTAATTACGTAGGAGTGCATTGTGTCACCCAAAACTATACAATTATTGGTTATTGTATTTTGTTATTATTATTATTATTTTTATTATTTTTGTACTGTTATTAATATATTGTTCTTAAATTATATCATTAGCATTCGTCTATTTCGATAATTCATTATCAAATGAATTATACGCATATATATAAGTATATTCCTGATATATAAATTAGGCCTTATATAAAAATATACATATATGTATGGCTATGTAATTTTGATTATTATATAAAGATTAGTATATAAATTATGAATTCTAAATTATAAATATTGATTAGGCTTAATATTTATTGCTCATGTATTTATGGTATATATATATATATATATATATATATATATATATATATATATATTCATATGCATATTTTGTAGCTTATATTAATATATGGTATATACGTATAGGGCATATATATATATGTATGCATTTAGGGAGTATATATATATATATATATATATATATATATATATATATATATATATATATATATATATATATATATATATATATCATCGTATATATTCATATGCATATTTTGTAGCTTATATTAATATATGGTATATACGTATAGGGCATATATATATATGTATGCATTTAGGGAGTATATATATATGTGTGTGTGTGTGTGTGTGTGTATGTGTGTGTGTGTGTGTGTGTGTGTGTGTGTGTGTGTGTGTGTGTGTGTGTGTAATATAAAGAATGTTTAATAAAGTAGCCAGGCCCAGCCAGGCCCAACATGGAGGGAAGCCCAAAAATGGGAGCTTCTTCCCATTTAAACCGAATCAGCCAAATCCCCACACGAATCCGAGCGATCCTATAGCAGTAATCCGAGAGAAACTGAACATACACATGTATGGAAGATCGAGAGAAACCCGAGACCTCAAACTTCTAAACCCTAGAAACCCATGCCGCCATCTTCCTACTCTGGGCGGCCACCCCGACGGCCATGCGTCGCCGGCGGCAACGAAAAACTCCCAATGTCCATATCTACATCTGAATGCTGTCTTCGAAATGTCTTGCTCTCTTACTTTGATCTGATGGTACCCCGACCGTAAGTCAATCTTCGAGAATACTGCTGCCCCACTGAGTTGATCGAATAAATCATCTATCTTCGGTATGGGTATCTGTTCTTAATTGTTACGGAATTCAAGGTACGATAATCAACACATAATCTTGACGTATCATCCTTCTTCTTCACAAGAAGCATCGAGGCTCCCCAAGGTGATCCACTAGTACGAATGAATCCCTTGGTTCTTAGTTCTTCAATCATCTTGTATAGGATCTCCAACTCTGATGGTGCCATTCTATAGACTCTTTCTGATACTGGTGTCGTCCCTGGAATCAAATTAATGGTGAACTCTATCTCTCTCTCTGGCGGCATTCCTGGGAACTCTTCGAGAAATACATCAAAATATTCTTCTACTACCCTGGGAAACTGAACTGTTGCTGCTACCGCCATTCGCAAGACTGGTGGAGAAGGTTCTACTTTGCCTCTAGAAAATAAAAACTCTTTTTTGTCGAGAATACCAAAAATAATTCTGCCAATATGGCAGTCTATTCTTGCCTATTGATCCTTCAACCAATCCATTCCTAGGACCACATCATAGTCGGCCATCGGAAATTCTATCAATCTAGAAGAAAACTCTCTACTGCTAACTATGATTCGATACGAGGAAAAGACTCTATCTACTCCTATAAGACCGTTATCAGTAAGTATATTGAGCCTTAATGATAATGACTTATGCTCCAGTCCTATCCGTGTAGCAAATCGTGCAGACATAAATGAATGTGATGCACCCGAATCAAATAATACTGATGTTGGAAAAGAGTTGACGAGAATGGTATCTGCCACCACCTCACCTGATGCTAATTCTTCTGCCACGGTCAGAGCCATAGCTTGACCCTGTCCTCTTGGTACTGGTCCCTCTGCTGGTGACCTCGCTGCCTATTCTGAATCTGAGCATAGGCCTGAACATATTATTGAGCCTGAGGCGGTAACTTCCTCGGAGGCTGCTACTGCTGGTGCCCTAACCGATGGACTGGTTAGGGTTGATGAAGATGAACTGGCTCTATGTGGACAGGACCCAATTTTGTGATCTGGTACCCCACAAGCCAAGCACAATTCCTGTGCCATGCGACACTCTGAAACCACGTGCCCAGGCTTACCACAAAGAGTGCAACCCATTGCGGAAGACTGCTTCTGCTGCTGCTTTTGGTGCTGAGGATATGTCGGAGTCTAGTGCTGAACTGATAAAATTGTGGTCGCTCTCCTAGGAGCTCCAATATTCAAATCCTTAGCTGTCGGGACTGGTGTTGATGACTGAGACAACTGATCATGAGGCCTCTTCCGTCCTCCAGTTCGATCTACTATCCTCTGAGAGGTATATTCATGCCTTCTAGCTGCTCTCAAAATAGCATCAAAGATCTGGTGCTCAAACTGCTCTACTGCTAGAATGATCTCTAGGTGGAGTCCCTGCTGGAATCGCTGTGCTCGGTCCAATTCGGTCGCCACCAGGGTGGGAGCAAATCGACTAAGCCTAGAAAACTCGACCGTATATCCATCGACCATCCTTTCCATCTGTTTGAGATTGCTAAATCTGGTCTGCAGATCATACCAAGCTACTGCATTAAAGTACTTTGTTTGAAACTTGTCACTGAATGCTGTCCATAAGACAGGTGTCGCCAATCCAACTGCTTGCATCATCCACCAGCTGCGGGCTAAGTCCAATAATTACATGCGCACAATGGCCACCTTCTTTTCCTCTTGAGTCCTAGCTGCCTCCAGAATAACCTCTATATCATGTAGCCAAGCATCGACAGCAATAGCATCTTCACTGTCGTCAAAGAAAGGAGGGTTAAGGCGCTTGAAGTTGTTAGCCGAATTGTTTCCTTGATAACCAACCCATTGCGGACATGACCCAATTTTGTGATCCGATGGCCCATAAGCCAAGCACAATTCTTGTGCCATGCGACACTCTGAAACCACGTGCCCAGGCTTACCACAATGAGTGCAACCCATTGCGGAAGACTGCTTCTGCTGCTGAGGATATGTCGGAGTCTGGTAGTAAACTGACAAAATTGTGGTCGCCCTCCTAGGGCTCCAATAGTCAAAGCCCTAGCTGCCGGGGCTGGTGCCGATGACTGAGACTGTCACGACCCGGTCCCAATTTCTTGGGTCGAATCGGATCATGCCCAGCCTGCACCGTTGTTGAGACGGCGGCAGTAAGCTGTTCAGTAGCAGGTAACCATACAACAACACTATATTTATCACAACTCAACATTCGAAAATTTAAAACTTTATTAAACTTTTACAATGAAATGAAAGATACAACTTAAACCATTTTCTACATACATCATGAATAAAAGAAAACTCTAGGCAAACAGCTCATCAGTCTCGAATTCCTCGTCTTCTAGTTTGGACCTCGAAAAATATTGCGGTACAAAGCCTCATCAGTGATACCTAAAATGTTGGGTCTCCAGTCAGGAGGGAGCAAAGTATAATTCATGCTAATTTAAAACAGTTAAAGTAAATAATAGAATCATGCAGTTTTAAACAGTTTGAAGAAAGAATAGTTTTCAGCGGTAAAACAGTGTGATTTGAACAGGCAATGAATTATGACCGGCTTGGGATGTACAGTAGTATCCTAGCGATACGATATGGCTTATCCTCGTGTGTAAGAGGGGTAAGCTAATACAGTTACAGTAGTTACAGTTGGCTTTGGTCATAATCATTACTCTATTCCCCCCAGTCCCCAATCAGTACAGTAGTCACAATCAGTACTCTCCGAGAGAGTTTCGTGTTTACATCGTGGTTTAAACATGCAGTAAAACGATTATAGAAATAACTGTAAAACTAACACAAACTATACTTGCCTCAGGAAAATGACTGGAGAGATGAGTTGGTACCGAGGAGGAACGTCAGGTATGTCTTCGAGTTCCTACAGTTGAGAACTCGACTTAGATCCGCTGTATAACCAAGCTAGGTGTGCTAGTTGCAATCTCTAGTAACAAGTCCTAGTCAGGTTTTAAGTTGTTATTAGGCTACAGCTAACGTTTACGTCGCAAGCTACGTGCGTTGATTAAACCGGTTAATTTGATTATTTGGGAAATAATAACAAGAACTAATTATCTTTGAAAAACTTTGTGCTTTTGTAATATATCTATAAAATATAGTTTCTTATAGTGACAAATCATGAACTAGTTATCTTACTAATATTTTATCCATTTAATTAATTCTTAGTTAATTATAAACGAGAAATGATTACGTTCTAACTATGTTTATACATCCAATCCAAACCACCCAAAAGAATCAACATCAACCCAGAAAAGAAAGTAAAACCTACACTATGCAATACAGGGGCACAGCTAAACATCCTAGAGTTATGGGCTTATGCCCTGTACAATTCTTTTACATAAAATAAGAGAAAATGATCTAGTACCTAATTAAAATGTGCGGTAAATAATTATCTAAAATAAACAACTTAAAAATAAAATAATTTAAATCACAAGTTAAAGTCTCAGACTCGGTCCATCATCAAATCTAGCTAATACCTCAACGCCCGGTCGGACCGGTGCGTTTGTATTTCGCTAGGGCCCACAGACCGGTACGGTCATCGCCCGAAAATCAGTTTTAAATTCATTTTTCGAAAAACCAATTTGAAATCAAAATAAATAAAGTTTTGTAAAAATTTGGGCAGCATTTCCTCTATTTCGGGACAACCCAAAACTGGGAAATGCGCCAACAAAATCTTGTAATTATTCCAACCAAAGAATAACCCATTTTTATACCGAAAATATAACCATAGAAATAATTTTTCCAACCACAGAACCTTCCCGAAATACTCGGGATTCCCGCAATCAACCAATAACATAAAAATCTCAGCGAACCACATCACAAAAAAATGCTAACGTAGCTAATCGAACTACTACGAAGCTAAGCCGGATTTCCCAAAGGGAAACCGGGGACCGTTATCATCATAGACTACCGAAAATAAACGCAACGGGGCAGAGAATTATACCCCGGGGTGCTCGGCTAGAGCTCTCAGATGATATAATAAAAGAATAGGAATAGTCCAGCACAGCGACGTTCCGAAATCGGTGCTGGAAATCAACGACGTCGACGATGAAATGCCGGAACTCCAGAATAGGGCACGCTGGCCAGAAAAACGCCGCGAAGAGCAGTGCTGTCGGCGGACAGCAGCACTGTCAGCAGCGTCGAGAGAAACAGCCGTCGAAAAGACGACGGAAAGGCGCACGGGGATGCGCCGGAGCAAAGCCGTACGGGGCGGACAGATCTGGACAGCGGGGTTCCGCTGTGGTCGGCCGGAGGGGCAAAGGGGGCGCGGGGCGGTGCTGGACGGCGGCAGCGCGCCGGAGGAGGAACGCCGGAAGGGCGTCGACGGATCTGGACGGCGGCGGGGCGGTCGCCGGCTAGTAGCCCGGCGGAGGGTGGCGCGAGAGGGGTCGGCCGAGCTCGGAAGCTCGCGGCCGCGGGGCTAAGGCTTGGGAAGGGGAAAAAATGGGTCTGGAGTTGAAGAAGGGTTTCTCCTTCCAGAGAGCTCTTGTGAGCACAAAGAGAGGGGAAGATGAGTTGATTTCTCTTCTCTGTGTGGTTTCGTGGGATTGTTGGGAAGAGAAGGAGATTAATAAGGAGTTGTGGGATAGTAACGTGTGGAGATGAGACAATAAGGGAGAGGAAAAGACTGGGCTATTGCCAAAACGTGGGTGTTTGGGGTGCTGGTCCTTCGGGGCCAGCCAAAGACTGGGTTTTATTTACTTTTTTTTTTTAATACTTAAACCAAATAAAAATCAGAATTGAGAAAAAGAAGGGATTGGGCTCGGGCCTGGGTCTGGGCTCGGGCTCGGGTCTGGGTCCGAAACTCAAAAGTCCAAATTGTTATAATTTTCAAAAATCCTTTTTCACCCAAAAATAATTAATAGTAACATTTACTAATAATAATTATTTTGAAAGCGTTAATTAATAACACAAAAGTTCTATTTAAATAAATAGCTACAAAATAATGGGTTTCACAGAGACAACTGATCATGAGGCCTCTTCCGTCCTCCAGTTCGATTTACTATCCTCTGGTGCTGATGACTGCGGTCAGAAGTGTCCATTATTCTCGTACCTCTCCCTAGAAATTGTCCTCCTCAAAGTTTTGTAATGATGACGATCTTTACGGGTGGCCAACTTCCATATTCATGCCTTCTACTTAAACACAAAAGTCACGGAAGGCGCATCTCACGACTTACAGAACCTATTCTACCAATCCGACGGAAAATTTGCCCAACCACTTGAATTTGAACCTATTCTACATTACCCTAACCTAATAGGGATGGTTTAAAATTCCACAAAATTTTGTCCAGCCACTATAGATTAAAATCTAAAGTTCATGCAATCAAAGATTGAAGTCCAATTAAGGAACCTATTGAGACTCAGTTAAACCCATCATAGCCCATCGCCATATTGGGACTATAAAGCCAAACTTGATGAAATAGGCACTCACCCCTATTATGTAGGTCCCACCTCTTGGCTCACTAATTCTCCTTCCATAGATTTCTTAACTGCATCTCTTCGTAGCCTATGTTATGTATCTCTCGGTACCAACTTGCTTCCGGATATACTTGACCAAGACCTCTCATACCGTCTTGACCAAACATAATTAATATATGGGCCATATTAAATAGATAATACCTAGACTTCCTATAGAGTCTGTGACTATGATTGGAAATACCTCATACTTCCAATACCTCCTTAAAATTTGACCTTCTTAGAAGCCCTATTATTGTGCTTTCCCCGATTAACCAACTTCTATAAGTTGGGTAGAACATTGAACTTATTATACTCTACCTCTCAGAATGGGATTACAATCGTGACCGTTCTTCCGTCTGTATGGAATTTATGAAACGATCTTTTATTTTGCATTTTATATCCCTTTGCTCGTGCGTTTAGATAACTACGGTAACAGATTGCAACCTAAATTCTTCAAGTCAATCATAGAATCATTTTTGTTTAAATCAATAGCAAAATTTTGAGGCAAATAGATCGCAAGCCTCTCTAAGAAATATAAGATTTTGGAATTTGCAAGTGGTTGAAAATGATTGGTTCCAATTAGACTAATAATTCAATGGTTCATAACGTCGACCCATACTCGTATCATTTGATACCCTCGACCGTGATTTTGATAATTGAAGCACAATACTAGCCTTTTCCTTATGACAAAGTTCACACTCACGAACTAGACTAGTCATACTACTCACATGACATACATGTCCCACACAAACGAACTTTCTAGTGCTCCATTTAAATTACACCACGTGTATGACACATTGTTTCCTCAAAACAAACCATAGAGATCCAAATTCGATCTATTCGATTTCACCCATGCAAATATCGACCCATTCCCTTAACTAAACTGAATACTCAAGATCTATGCAAGACGTAGCACACCTGTGACGTATGCCTTCCAACAAGCAAGCGTATGCCTCCTACACAACACCAAACATCAGCCCACACATATTAGTCGTTATGACTTAGAGTTTTCAAAACACTTGCCTAATCATATTCTATAGCCTGGGTTCTTTAATTATCTTTGATTCTCATCACTTGGCCATAAATTTTTCTTCCCTAAGTTGTCAAGCTCACTTCTTTGTTTCCCATGTTAGACGTAGAACGAATCCTTCTGAACCGACACACCTTAGTATATTCAAACAAGAGGTCGCTACCAGCTTGTCAAAAGCATGACCCCTAGAGTGACAATGTTTGATTGTAGTAACTTTCTTATAGTTGTTATTGACCAAGAATGTCACGGTGTTATCGAGGCTCACTTAGAATCAAAGACTGTAGTCAGAAGTGTCCATTATTCTCGTGCATCTTCCTAGAAATTGTCCTCCTCAAAGTCTTGTAATGACGACGATCTTTACGAGTGGCCAACTTCTATAAGTTGGGTAGAGTCTGGAAGGACGCATATCCCATCTTGTAGAATATGAGGTCAATTGGGATTTCTATGACAACCACCCCTCCATCCTTTCAAAAAAATTGAGCTACAATTTGACGAACCTACTCTCCCCCCGTACAAAATCTCGCAATTCTTGATATTATGATTATTTTTAATTTCGATGACGAAATTGTCATAAGTTGGGTAGGATGTAAAACCCCTTATAATGTAAAGGAATATTTAAATTATTTTTGGATTTTATTTAATTCTAATTTATTTTTATCTTATTTATATTATATAATAGGACTATAACCATGGTTGAGTTTGAATATGCAAGACGACTAGAAAGTATGACATGCCTAGCGTAGTCGGGTGCTTTAACTAGTATGCTAGCCATGTTAGGAATGCCATGGTCATATTGTAATCTCTTGCATGTTAACCATTCAAATTATGGCACAAGTTATATTTTTATTTAATTAATTAGTTAAGAAGGCCTTTATGACTTTTTAGGAGACCCGATTGCACCAAACCTTCCCAAACCTCTTCCAAGCCAAACCTAACCCTATGTAGGCATGTTGGGCATTAATAAATATTAATAATTACATTTATTTGTATTTAATTCAGATTTTTTATTGTAATTACATAGATAGAATTAAATAGTTCTATATTAGGAAACCCTTTTTTAAATTCTCAATCCAATCAACTTGCCAACTCACCAAACAACCAAATCATGCCAAGTGGACCCCCACCATGCTAATTTTGGCCAAGCAACCCCTCCATGGTCGAATGCATCAAATTAAATAGGATTTAAATCCTAGATTGCTTAAAATTTATTTAAGGATATGTTTAAATATACCAACTTATCCCAACCCTTAACAAAATCCAAATCTTTCTCTCCCTCACCTTTGGCCGACCAAAACCTCTCTCCCTTTCCATAATTTTGGGAGCAACAAACTCCCCATAGTATCTATACATCATCTCCTCTATTGCACATCTCTCCATCCTTCACAAAAACTTATCTCCTCCACCATACATCCCCGAAACCCCTCAAAACAAACCCTAAAAACTCCATCTCCCCCATCCAATCCTCTATATCCATTATCAACTCTCCCATACTCACCAAGAGAGGATTAGCAAGCGAGGATAGCAGAAAAGATTGGAGCTTTGGTGAAGAGAAGTCATCATCACCCTTTCAAGCAAGGATCTTTGGTAAGAACCCAAATCTGTTCTTCTAAAAACCTTTGCTAAAATTTTGTAGAAAATATGTTATTAATTCTATAGAAATCATATTTTGATGGCTTTTGTTAGGTATAATCATCCATAAAGATTTCATAAAATATATGCGTAATATTTATGTGTCGGTAGGATCAAAATTAACCCCATTGTAAAGGAACTATGAGTTATTGGTGCATATTTTTGAAACAGAATTTTATGTGTGTTCATATACATAAATTAGGATTTTTAAGTATTTTTTCACGATTTTAGCAACTCAAATCTGGTTGAAAAATTATAGGTCAAAACTAGCTAATTTCGGGTAACCGGCTGACCTATAATGTCCCAAACTTGTTGTATAACTCAACCCTTGTACCTCAGATATTATTCTATGAAATAAATTATTTTATTGCTGTTTAAAATATATTTTTGGTTATTTTAGCAATTTTGAGTCATTAACTATGTTCTGGGCGAGTTTCGGGTAGACTAGCTGACTTATTAATCAACTAGTCATAAATGTCTTTAGAAATATTAATTCTAGAATTTCAGAGGTAAATCTGTAGAAAATTAGTTTAAATATTATTTTTATTATTTTTATATAATTTCTAAGTATGTTATTGAAGTAGGAGCATAACCGACTAATTAAAAGTTAGAAACCCTAAAACTGTGTTTCGATGTCTCGTGGAACCTGTGTGTGATTGTATGGATCTAAATGGTTCCACGAGAGGTTGAATATAATTTTAACACATTACTTTGACTAATTAAGTCGTATCGTAAGTTTCATAAGTAGTGACTTAATTTAGTTAATTAATTATCTAGGAGCGTCGGGTTCCGGAGGCGTGGACGCGGGAGCGGCGTTTCATATTTACAGCATGGAATCAGGCAAGATACCTTGCCATTATAATTTTTATTGTCAGTTTGTATTTTATTACATATCATTGTTCGTTTATTTCCAGTTCTTACAGTTCTTGATTTACTACATGCTCACTGATATTAGCTTATTTGTTATTATCCTTTGATTGCATATGGCCCTAGAGTTAAGGGACTACCATTTGTAGTGTATCGCATATACCTTGACACAGTTGTACCATGAGGATGTATGAGATGAGTGGCATGTAGAGGTCCTTGCGTATTGGTTGATCCCCAGTGCGCATGCGTTAGGGCTAACTGCTAATTGAGGCATGTTAGGAGACTTAGCAGTTAGTAGAGGTATATGGTCGTGGATGCGACTTAAATAAGAGCATCGGGTGGGAAGAATAATACCTGACGTATGGGCTTCTTTGCACTTCCCTGCTTACCTGTGCGCTCCTCCGGAGACGCAGGCTCCAGGTGCCCTCTGATGTTTTCTAGAGCGTTATGGACGTACCCCCTTGCACATGATGCCCTCTGACGATCTTCAGACGTTACGGACGTAGGCCCCTGGTGCCCTATATGGGGACTATGCCAATCCCATTTATAGCCAGGGCTCATGCGTCGAAAGGATCGTTTCTCAACTGCATGATCACTTTATATGGCTAGGTTACCTATTTATGTCTTATTACTTTCTTTAATTGTGGCATAATTTATATTCAGTATTTATATGGCATGTTTATTGTATCTTGTTACGTCCCTCTGAGGACCTGGTTATCTCGCCAGGTGTGTGTTTTGTGACTTTTTGCAGGTGTCCTAGCCAAGGCCGTGATCTTCTCCATTCCTTCGAAGATGATTGCCCTTGGTTCGTCTTGTCATTTTTAGATATCATTTTCTTATATATTTCTTTCTTTTAAAATAGTTGGTAGTGGATTTGTCTCCGCCCAACTACATGTATAAATAATAAATTCTTGAGTTGATTATAATATTATTCTTTATTGTTGTGGATGAGATTTAGTTATCATGATTTTACTGTATTTTACAGCTTATGTATACATACGGGGATCTATACATTGGAGTATACTTCATATGTATACAGCTGGCATGGATACGTACCTAGCCCTAAGTATTTTGGGACTGGGCGTTACATATTTTTGTGGTAGCCCATGCAGGTCGAGTTTGTCACATCGGTTACGTTACTGTACCGATATGAACCTGCATATAGGATTAGGATATAGGAATCTCATCCACAAGCTTGACTTCCTCCCTCAATTCCAATTCTCGAACTCTCGTCCGATTATCTTGACTTCCTTCTGTTTGATTCCTTTCACTGTAAATCTTATCTTCTTTCGTGCTGAATAGGGAGGTTAGGAGATAACTCATACGAGTATACGTGTTATATTCCTCAATTACTCTATTAGTTGACTTCATAAGTTGAGTAGTATGACTACAACCTACCACCCGTATCCTTTTAACCTAGTATTAAAGTGTAACAGAGTGATAATGAATATATGCTAGTGTAGGAGAGATGTTTACCTAGAATATAGAGATTTCGTAGCCCATACCCATTGGTCAACTAAGGCCTGATACAAGAACCAGTAGGACGACTGTATACGCAAGCACACCGGATAATACTTAGATCCTTGTGAAACTCGAACTATTTATTACTGCTTTCAACGTATTCTTCCATACTTTATACTTTAAACTACCATAAATTACGATGCTATTTATAGTCTAGTTTTGCAAGCTTATTCTTTGTCGAGCTTGTTCAGGACATATGTATACTGGGGACGCCCACAAGCATATTGTCTAATTAGAATCAATGTATTATGGTCTGATCAACCATAGTGCACTTGGTTCGCTCTTCATATGATTATCCCACATGGATTGAGATATAGAGGTATCTAGGATCTCATCCGCAACTGCATTGACAATTTCTCTTGAATTACACATTCGCCTTTGAATTACGTAATTGTATTCAATGACATCTTTCTTGAACTCTTTAATGTTTTTGTCTTTCACTGATTGGAAAGACGAACGCTCGTATTTGATAGATAAATACAGAGTATCCCCATGGCCATGGAAGTTATATGCACAAGTATAGCAACCATCGGCCAAGCCATATAACTACAACCTTGCCTAAAGTTGCTCGTCCTTCCCTCGACCCTAATTGTAATATCGTGACCTTCTATTCATTTGAGCTTGAAAAATGAGTAAGATCTTACCCTTGGGTAAACTACAAACCTATGAGACTATCTAATCTCTAGAAATCAATTATTGTGAGTCTCCAAATATTCATCTTGATTCTTGGCTTAACTAGCAACCCGTATGCCTTAACTCAAACCTTACTTGACTAGGCCCCTACAGTTTAGACAGAGAAGAATAGACCAAAACAAGGATAAGCATTACAAGGACTGTGGTAGACACCCATTCCAAGATTAGAGATTCAGCTGTCACCCCCAGTTTTCAAATTAGGGGTATTTTCATCATTTTTCAAGTTTTATAATTTTTAGGAATTTTTATTTATTTTATGTGATTTTTTTGGATTTATTTGGTTTGGTTTGGATTTTATCCAATTCGGACCCAAATTGGAGACCCGGGTAGCCTGGACCCTAGTGGGACCCCCATACTAGCTGGGCTTAGCCCACATACCATCATAATTAGGCTAGAGACCATAAACCCAATTTTCCATGGCTTAATTTGTCATTTTAGAGCTTAATTGGTTAATTAGAAACAAACCGAACCAAACCGAAACAAACCAAACCTAAACCAAGTCTAATGGGTGGAGGGTTATTGGATCCTACCCAAACCCAATAACCCCCACCATGGCCGGCCACAAGAGGTGAGCCCCCCCCCCCCCCTTTTTCTTCTCCATTAAGCAATCTCTCTCTCTCTTTCAAAAATCTTTCTTTCCTCCAAGCTCTCTCTCTCTCTCCAAGAACCTTTAGGTATGAATTTAATTCTCCATTTAATTTCTCTACTCCATTTATTGCTTCACAATAAGTGTAGAGAAGAGGATTCTCTACACTTTGCCCACAAATTTTGTAGGTTTCCTAATAATCTAGGTTAAGATTTTATTTGGGGGTTATATATATATATATATATATATATATATATATATATATATATATATATATATATATATATATATATATATATATATATATATATATATATATATATATATGTGGTATTTGTATATACGTATTTGTGTGTGTGTGTAGAGAATGGTGGTGGTGGTGTTTGTGTCATGAGAGTGGTGTGAGAGTGTGAGTGTGCTTGTGTGAGTGTGTGAGAGTGTGAGTGTCTGTTTGTGGGAGGGTGAGTGTGTGTATGTATTTATATATATATGTGTGTGTGTGTTTATATATATATATATATATATATATATATATATATATATATATATGTGTGTGTGTGTGTGTGTGTGTGTGTGTGTGTGTGTGTGTGTGTATATGTATATAGAGGAGTGTGTGTTTGTAGAGATAGATATATGGATTTAGATTATATATATGTGTATATATATATATATATATATATATATATATATATATATATATATATATATATATATATATATATATATATATATATATATATATATATAGGGTAGAGGAAGAAGGGAAGGAAGAAGAAGAGAATAAAGAAGAATAGGGGCAGCAGCATTGCCAGGAGCAGCAGCAGCAGCTAGCCTAGCAGCAGCAGCAGTTAGCACAAATCCTCCCTTTAGCTCCATTTGCCCCTATTTAACCCCTTAAAACCCCCCTATATATATATATATATATATATATATATATATATATATATATATATATATATATATATAGATGGATAGGTATAGAAAGAATAAGAAGAAGAACATGAGAAGAAGATTTGAAGAAGTAGGAGAAGGAGAATATGAAGAGATTAGAAGAAAAGAATGAAAAAAAGAATAGAAGAAACAATAGGAAGAAGAATTAGGAGAAAAGTTAGATAAGAGGAAGAATGAGAAGAAGAAGGATTAGAAGAGTTAAGAAGAGGAATTAGAATAGGAAATTAGAAGGAGAAGAGAATAAGAATTAGAAGAAGGGTATTGTATAGGAAGTGTAGGAAATCAATTTAGAAGAAATCGAGTTAGAGAGCGAATTTGAGCCCGGAGTATCGGATCGCGATGAAACTTGGCGTGGAGTTAGAATACGTGATTTAGATTTTGCGGGTAGGCTCCCGAGTGGAAATCGGAGTTGTAGGGCGCTGGTATCGTGCCGTACCATTGCGTATCTTGAAATATCCAAGATATCGCCAATGGGCCGTAAGGTGGACTAGATGTCCACGTTACCTAGGTATTTTGGTAGGTATTATATGTATAGGCTAGTATCATACTACCTTGGGGAGATCGGGTCAAAATATCAAGCGTAGGTAGGCTAACTAGATAATCGCCGAAGGTAGAATTTTGCCCTTTTTAAGGATATAATAGGTAATTGGCCTATGGCCAAGATATGAGTATCGAAGTCCAAGATGGACTTGGATATGGGTTGTAGAGGTTGGTAATGGGTAGAAATAGCCGTCTAGACCTAGTCTTGACCCCGGTTGACCACGGTTGACTTTTTAGACCAAAAGTCAACTATGGGTCAACACTTTACCCAATTTAGTCCCAAATTCCTTTAAACTTGTGTAGTTGACCAAAAGTCAACTGTTAGTCACCAGTGACCTAGAGTCGACCTAGGGTTGACCAGAGTTGACCACGGTTGACCAGAGTTGACCGGTTGACCAAAAGTCAACTATTGACTCAAATTGACCTAGATTAATTCCGTTTGACTTGCGTTGACCTAGTTTGACCCAGTTAGACCTAATATGACTTAGGTTGACCTCGTACAGTCTTGTTTGACACGTCTTGGCCTAGAATGACTTAATAGGATTCAAATTGATTTAATTTTTACTTCCTAAACATAGTATTGATACGTCTTGTTCTCTATAGGTCCTCGAGACGCTGCATTTGCTCCGGTTGACGTACCATATCATATTTCAGGCGAGTACATTCTCTGACACTTTTCTAATTACGATAACTGTTATAATTTATGTAATTAGTGTAGATATGCTTGTTCTCGACACATTGGTCACACGGATTGGTATTCATGGATTCCGACATGAGATGTTATTCCTCGTTATCTTGGTATATCTTGTGCAAGCTCCCTTGTAGTTCTTGTGCAGTATATGGATACCGATTCTCGAGGAGACTTGCTCCCTTCTCGTGGAATCCTGTGTCGTAACGTGTCATGCTTGGATCCACTCTACCAGTCGGGGACGGAGAGTACTAGTGTAGATGTGTGGTCATTATCCACCTTGTTATTCTTGTAGACCTTGTGAGTGTTAATCATACACTCCACGTATGATTAACCAGGCCAGTAGACCTTGTGCAAGACCCAAGCCGGCCACATGTCGTAGCTAGTATTCACACACCTAGATGATGGTTTCTTGATTCTTGTACATGCCATGATCAGTTTACTTGCCTTGTTCTAGCTCTAGATTTACAGCTTACCTTGCCATGATATTCACATGTACATTCCATGATTTTCTTGTATATACTATCTATTTACAGTCTTGTAGCTTTTATCATATCTTGTGAACTGCTGTTAGTAGATTGTACTCGTTCCATCCTGACAGGATATGTTAAAAATATTACAGATGCAGATGAGGGAGACTATTGTACCTACTACGGTCCGGATGACGTAGTGGGTGTAGACCTGGAGACTTTGGTCCAGCAGGGCTTAGCTCTGCCTGACGAGACCCTACATATTACTTAGTTATAGTAGGTATTTTGTACTGGACATTGTCTCCAGCTACTTTTGAGACTTTTATTGTTATGGACTGTATTAGAGACTTGGACTGTATATATTCTTGTGTTGGACTTGACAGGTTATTATTTTATTATCGTCTTGTTGTCTTTATCTTTCAGTCTTTACTTTGTTATCTTAGAGTCGTGATTGAGTACTCATATATATATATTCATTGCTTGTCCTCCATTCGGAGTTGACCATATTCTCGACAGGTTTTTGTTATATATATAAACTGTTTAGAGTAGAAAAATCTACAGCGTTCCACGCCGATTTTTCGGTGAGGGCTGGGCGTTGTCGCGTCACGTGCCCTTTTAGCGGATGCGGGTCGTGACACGTTTTAGTGGTGGCCCATGCAGGTCTTGAAGTCGCGATTAGTGCGATGTCATGGCGGCACTCGTCTTAGAGTGTTGACTACGAGCCTGTGTTACACATAGGAGGTAGTAGGTTAAGAGTGCTCAATCACAGTAGGATCTTTTCTTGCTTATCTTGCTTACCGTCTTTGATATTGATTTACTGCATTCTAGCTGTCCTCCTTTGATATTGCCTTCATGTGCCATATTGATATCTTCTTTTCAATTTGTCTCCAGGATAGTGATGACTCATTCTCCTGGCGAGGAGCACGGGGAGACGGAGAGGTCTGCCACCTCTGGCGGGCAGGCTCCGGTCACTTCCCCCGCAGATGGAACTTCTGTTGGGGCTCTCGGAGGTACTCCTCCAGCTACCTCGATGACAGTCCCTGGGGTTGCGGGTGCTCTTCCCGTAGTGCCGGGAGCTGTCGGGGGTGCTCTTCCTCCTCTTGCGCAGCGGATTCCTCCGCCAGTTGTAGATGTACTTCCACCTCCACCTCCTCTGCCTACAGATATAGGGCAGATGCTTACCTTCCTCCAGCAGATACTGGAGACTCAGAGAGCCCAGGCCGAGGCTCAGCAGAGGCAGACAGACGCGATGCGTCAGGGTATGGAGGATGCCCATCAGTTGGCCCTTGCAGCCGTGGAGTAGCGGGCTCCTCATCCGGGGACGCGACCGAGGTACGGAGATATCCAGGACTTCAAGAAGCTCGGGCCCCGTGACTTTAGCGGGACCGAGGGTGTGGTCTATGCAGATGATTGGCTCGAGGATATCGAGCGGCAGATGAGGGCCTCCCGCCTGGCAGACGACCTGAAGGTCGAGGCGGTAGGTTTGCAGCTGCTAGACATTGCACGCACCTGGTTCAGAAACGAGCCAGCCCTAGCTGGAGAGGGCCGTACTTGGACAGAATTCAAGCTCCTCTTCAAGAAGAAGTTCTTTTTCCCCACGGACAAGATTGACCTGGTGCGACAGTTCCAGGATTTGCAGCAGGGCAGTCTATCTGTGGAGGAGTACGCAGCGGAGTTCGGCCGTCTGAGCCGATACGCAGAGTACATGGTTCGAGACCCGGAGATCAGGGCGAGCCAATTCAGGGAGGGACTCGCTTGGGATATCAAGCACCTCATTCCCTCCTTCTATGAGACATATACCCAGATCTATGCGGAGGCCCGCAAGGTTGAGCGGGAGTGGGGCTTGAAGCCCAAGAGAGAGCGTGATCATTTCTCGGGGGCTACTAGCAGCGCAGGGGCTGCTAAGTGCCCTCAGCTTCAGCGTCATTCTTTCCAGCATCACCAGCCGTAGGTGCAGGCCAGAGCACCGGTTCAGCAGCAGGTGCAGCACACTCAGCAGAGGCAGGCTCAGCATGGGGCTCCTCGCCACTTCTGCTGGAGGCCTGGTCACGTCTGGAAGGTTTGCCGAAAGAGGCTGGGTTTGTGCCTCTACTGCGGGGAGGCTGGACATCAGTTGAGGGATTGTCCTGCGAACCCTCGCAGGGTAGTCCGTGGAGCGGTAGCAGCTCAGAAGGCACCGGCGAGAGTTCCTGGAGTGCAGCAGAGGGGTCCACTTTCGACCCAGTAGCAGCGGTTTGTTCAGCACCACCAGCAGCGGGGTGGTCAGGGTAGAGCCTTTGCTCTTGCAGCCGAGGAGATCGAGCCAGTCGCAGATGTAGTTACAGGTTGGGTTCTTTTTGATTCTTTTCCTGCCTTAGCATTGTTTGATTCTGGTGCTACGTACAGTTTTGTGTCAGTTTCTTTTGCACTTAGGCACAATATCATTGCTGAGTATCTGGGTAGGACTTGCAAGATTATGACTGGGAATGGCATCATCCTAGTTAATAATGTTTGCAAGGGGCGAAGAGTTTCTTTGAGAGGCCGGGAGCTGAGTGCGTATTTGCTCGTAATGCCACTTTCGAGTTACGATGTGGTACTCGGTATGGATTGGTTGAGCACGCACCACGCTAGCATCCATTACAGAGGGGGCAGGATTTTGTTTAGGCCGCCGGGAGAGCCGGAGTATAAGTTCACCAGGGGCACAGTGGAGCAGGGAGATGGTTTCTGCGGAGCGTTGTTGGCGGGGCCAGTGTTGCCACATCCACTCATTGCTGAGTTCTTGGATGTCTTTCCCGAGGAGTTGCCCGGAATGCTGCCAGATCGTGATGTTGAGTTTTCTATATACCTAGTGCCGGGCGCTGAGCCTATCTCCCAGCATGTCTATAGAATCAACAATAGCGAGTTAGCGGAGCAGAAGAAGCAGGTCGACAAGCTGGAGGACAAGGGCTTTATTCGATCTAGCTCTTCACCTTGGGGCGCGCCAGTTCTTTTTGTCCCTAAAAAGGATGGTACGGTACGTCTGTATATTGATTACAGGGCGCTCAACAACCTTACCATCAAGAACAAGTATCCTTTGCCAAGGATTGATGACTTGTTCGACCAGTTTAGCGGGGAGAGAGTATTCTCGAAGATCGACTTGCACACCGGGTACCATCAGCTGAAGGTGAAGCGGGATGACATTCCGAAGACTGTCTTTCGGACTCGCTATGGCCAGTATGAGTATACCGTCATACCGTTTGGGTTGACCAACGCCCCGGCGGTATTCATGAACTTGATGAACAAGGTATTTTATCAGTACCTTGACAAGTTCGTAGTGGTCTTCATTGATGACATACTCATCTATTCGAAGACGCCAGAGGAGCACGAGGAGCACCTGAGGATTGTGTTGGACACTCTCAGGAGGGAGCAGCTATATGGGAAGCTGTCCAAGTGCGAGTTCTTCTTGGATCACATGGAGTTCCTAGGCCATGTTGTCTCTGGCGAGGGGATTTCAGTGGATCCGAAGAAGATTTCTGCGGTAGAGTCCTGGTCTACGCCGAGCTCAGTAGCAGAGGTTCGAAGTTTTCTGGGTCTGGCAGGTTATTACCGAAGGTTCGTGCAGGACTTTTCCAGGATTGTCCAGCCGATGACCCGCCTTACCAGGAAGGACGAGGAGTTTGTTTGGTCCGATGAGTGCCAGGCCGCCTTCGAGGAGCTGAAGGCGAGGTTGACTATAGCTTCTATCTTGACGCTGCCATCTGGATCTGGTGGTTATATGATCTACAGTGATGCTTCAGGACGGGGTTTGGGTTGTGTGCTTCAGCAGCACAGAAAGGTAATTGCCTATGCATCTAGGCAGTTACGTCCTCATGAGAGGAATTACCCTACCCACGATCTGGAGCTGGCAGCGGTCATCTTTGCTTTGAAGCTGTGGAAACACTATCTGTACGGAGAGCGTGTGGAGATCTATACTGACCACAAGAGCTTGAAGTACGTGTTTACCGAGAAGGAGCTGAATATGAGGCAGAGGCGATGGTTAGAGCCGATGAAGGATTTTGATATATCCTTACAGTACCATCCAGAGAAGGCCAACGTGGTCACGGATGCTTTGAACAGGTATCCCGTGGCCATGTGTTTGACGATGGATCGTCACCTTCTGGCAGATCTGGAGAGCTTGGGCATAGAGGTGATAGTTCCTGGGTTCGAGGCACAGATATGGGGTCTGCAGGTGCAGTCGGAGCTGATGGAGAGAGTCAGGGCAGCTCAGTTTGAGGATGAGGCTCTGAGGGTCATCAGGGAGCAGGTCCAGATAGGACTGTTAGATGAGTTCTCTTTAGCAGGGGATGGGTCGTTGAGGCATGGTACCAGATTGTGCGTGCCGAGCTGAGGACTTCGGGAGGAGGTTCTTCAGGAGGCCCACCGTTCTCAGTACTCTATGCATCCAGGAGCCAACAAGATGTATAGAGACTTGAGACAGCATATTTGGTGGTATGGCATGAAACGAGAGGTGGCTCAGTTCGTTTGGAGATGCTTGGTGTGCCAGCAGGTGAAGGCCGGGAGGCAGAGACCCGGTGGATTACTCCAGCCACTATCCATTCCTGAGTGGAAGTGAGAGCATATCACTATGGTCTTTGTATCTGGGCTTCCGCGCTCTCCAGGAGGGAAGGATGCGATTTGGGTCATTGTTGATCGATTGACCAAATCGGCCCACTTTTTGCCTTTCAAAGTGGGTTTGTCGACGGAGAGGTTGGCCGAGATGTACGTGCGACAGATAGTCCGATTACACGGGGTGCCAGTGAGTATAGTCTCGGATCGGGACAGCCGATTCACTTTCCACTTCTGGCAGAGTTTGCAGCTTAGCTTGGGCACATCGCTCAAGTTCAGTACCGCATACCACCCCCAGACAGACGGGCAGTCGGAGAGGACGATTCAGACCCTCGAGGATATGCTGCGTACTTGTGTCTTGGACTTTGGGGGATCTTGGGAGGACCACCTTCACTTGGTAGAGTTTGCTTACAACAACAGCTACCAAGCCAGTATAGAGATGTCACCTTTCGAGGCTCTATACGGACGGAGGTGCCGTACTCTCTTGTCTTGGGATGATGTCGGCGAGAGGGTTTTGCTTGGCCCTGAGATGGTAGTGGATGCTGCAGAGAAGGTCAGGGTTATCAGAGATATACTTCGGATGGCGCAGGATAGGCAGCGGCATTGGGCCGATAGCCACCGGAGGTCGTTAGAGTTTGAGGTATAGTTTAGATTTTTCTAGTACTTGAGTCTGATTGTGATTGTTTTAGATCAAGCTCTAAGTTTTGTGTTTTGTTCTAGGTTGGTGATCTTGTGTTTCTGCGGATTTCCCCGACGCGTGGCACGATTCGTTTTGGTGGCGGCGGGAAGCTTAGTCCACGATACATCGGACCATTCCGTATCTTGGGCAGGGTCGGTGCAGTGGCTTACCGACTGGAGTTACCGCCCGCACTAGAGGGAGTGCACTGTGTGTTCTATGTGTCGCAGCTGAGACAGTACGTGGCAGATCCCAGTCACGTCTTGGACCACTCAGAGATCGTAGTGGGACCAACACTCAGCTATCCAGAGAAGCCGGTCGAGATCTTGGACCGAAGAGAGAAGGTGCTCCGGAACCAGGTCATTCCCTTGGTTCGCGTTGCATGGAGACACCACTCTCCAGGTGAGTCCACCTGGGAGAGGGAGGACGACATGCGGGAGCGATTTCCATATCTCTTCGAGCCTTGAGGTAAAAGTCTATCTTTTCTTTCCTTGTTCTATTCATGATTGTTGTTTTAGTTCTCATTCAATTTCGAGGACGAAATTTTTTAAGGAGGATAGATTTGTCACCCCCAGTTTTCAAATTAGGGATATTTTCGTTATTTTTCAAGTTTTATAATTTTTAGGAATTTTTATTTAGTTTATGTGATTTTTTTGGGATTTATTTGGTTTGGTTTGGATTTTATCCAATTCGGACCCAAATTGGAGACCCGGGTAGCCTGGACCCCAGTGGGACCCCCATACTAGCTGGACTTAGCCCACATACCATCCTAATTAGGCTAGAGACCATAAACCCAATTTTTTATGGCTTAATTTGTTATTTTAGAGCTTAATTGGTTAATTAGAAACAAACCGAACCAAACCGAAACAAACCAAACCTAAACCAAGTCTAATGGGTGGAGGGTTATTGGATCCTACCCAAACCCAATAACCCCCCACCATGGCCGGCCACAAGAGGTGAGCCTCCCCCCCCTTTTTCTTCTCCATTAAGCAATCTCTCTCTCTCTCTTTCAAAACTCTTTCTTTCCTCCAAGCTCTCTCTCTCTCTCTCCAAGAACCTTTAGGTATGAATTTAATTCTCCATTTAATTTCTCTACTCCATTTATTGCTTCACAATAAGTGTAGAGAAGAGGATTCTCTACACTTTGCCCACAAATTTTGTAGGTTTCCTAATAATCTAGGTTAAGGTTTTATTTGGGGGTTATTTATATATTAAGTGGTATATATATATATATATATATATATATATATATATATATATATATATATATATATATATATATGTGGTATTTGTATATATGTATTTGTGTGTGTGTGTAGAGAATGGTGGTGGTGGTGTTTGTGTCATGAGAGTGGTGTGAGAGTGTGAGTGTGCTTGTGTGAGTGTGTGAGAGTGTGAGTGTGTGTTTGTGGGAGGGTGAGTGTGTGTATGTATTTATATATATATATGTGTGTGTGTGTGTTTATATATATATATATATATATATATATATATATATATATATATATATATATATATATATATAAATATATATATATATATATATATATGTGTGTGTGTGTGTGTGTGTGTGTGTGTGTGTGTGTGTGTGTGTGTGTGTGTATAGAGGAGTGTGTGTTTGTAGAGATAGATATATGGATTTAGATTATATATATATATATATATATATATATATATATATATATAGGGTAGAGGAAGAAGGGAAGGAAGAAGAAGAGAATGAAGAAGAATAGGGGCAGCAGCAGCAGCTGCTTGCAACAGCAGCAGCAGCATTGCCAGGAGCAGCAGCAGCAGCTAGCCTAGCAGCAGCAGCAGTTAGCACAAATCCCCCCCTTTAGCTCCATTTGCCCCTATTTAACCCCTTAAAACCCCCCTATATATAGTTATATATGTATATATATATAGAGAGAGAGGTATATATATATATATATATATATATATATATATATATATATATATATATATATATATATATATATATATATATATATATATATAGATATAGATGGATAGGTATAGAAAGAATAAGAAGAAGAACATGAGAAGAAGATTTGAAGAAGTAGGAGAAGGAGAATAGGAAGAGATTAGAAGAAAAGAATGAAAAGAAGAATAGAAGAAACAATAGGAAGAAGAATTAGGAGAAAAGTTAGATAAGAGGAAGAATGAGAAGAAGAAGGATTAGAAGAGTTAAGAAGAGGAATTAGAATAGGAAATTAGAAGGAGAAGAGAATAAGAATTAGAAGAAGGGTATTGTATAGGAAGTGTAGGAAATCAATTTAGAAGAAATCGAGTTAGAGAGCGAATTTGAGCCCGGAGTATCGGATCGCGATGAAACTTGGCGTGGAGTTAGAATACGTGATTTAGATTTTGCGAGTAGGCTCCCGAGTGGAAATCGGAGTTGTAGGGCGCCGGTATCGCGCCGTACCATTGCGTATCTTGAAATATCCAAGATATCGCCAATGGGCCGTAAGGTGGACTAAATATCCACGTTACCTAGGTATTTTGGTAGATATTATATGTATAGGCTAGTATCATACTACCCTAGGGAGATCGGGTCAAAATATCAAGCGTAGGTAGGCTAACTAGATAATCGCCGAAGGTAGAATTTTGTCCTTTTTAAGGGTAAAATAGGTAATTGGCCTATGGCCAAGATATGAGTATCGAAGTCCAAGATGGACTTGGATATGGGTTGTAGAGGTTGGTAATGGGTAGAAATAGCCGTCTAGACCTAGTCTTGACCCCGGTTGACCACGGTTGACTTTTTAGACCAAAAGTCAACTATGGGTCAACACTTTACCCAATTTAGTCCCAAATTCCTTTAAACTTGTGCAGTTGACCAAAAGTCAACTGTTAGTCACCAGTGACCTAGAGTCGACCTCGGGTTGACCAGAGTTGACCACGGTTGACCAGAGTTGACCGGTTGACCAAAAGTCAACTATTGACTCAAATTGACCTAGATTAATTCCGTTTGACTTGCGTTGACCTAGTTTGACCCAGTTAGACCTAATATGACTTAGGTTGACCTCGTACAGTCTAGTTTGATGCATATTGACCTAGAATGACTTAATAGGATTCAAATTGATTTGATTTTTAGTTCCTAAACATAGTATTGATACGTCTTGTTCTCTATAGGTCCTCGAGACGCTGCATTTGCTCCGGTTGACGTACCATATCATATTTCAGGCGAGTACATTCTCTGACACTTTTCCAATTTATGATAACTATTATAATTCATGTAATTAGTGTAGATATGCTTGTTCTCGACACATTGGTCACACGGATTGGTATTCATGGATCCCGACATGAGATGTTATTCCTCGTTATCTTGGTATATCTTGTGCAAGCTCCCTTGTAGTTCTTGTGCAGTATATGGACACCGATTCTCGAGAAGACTTGCTCCCTTCTCGTGGAATCCTGTGTCGTAATGTGTCTTGCTTGGATCCACTCTACCAGTCGGGGACGGGGAGTACTAGTGTAGATGTGTGGTCATTATCCACCTTGTTATTCTTGTAGACCTTGTGAGTGTTAATCATACACTCCACGTATGATTAACCAGGCCAGTAGACCTTGTGCAAGACCCAAGCCGGCCACATGTCGTAGATAGTATTCACACACCTAGATGATGGTTTCTTGATTCTTGTACATGCCATGATCAGTTTACTTGCCTTGTTCTAGCTCTAGATTTACAGCTTACCTTGCCATGATATTCACATGTACATTCCATGATTTGCTTGTATATACTATCTATTTACAGTCTTGTAGCTTTTATCATATCTTGTGAACTGCTGTTAGTAGATTGTACTCGTTCCATCCTGACAGGATATGTTGAAAATATTACAGATGCAGATGAGGGAGACTATTGTACCTACTACGGTCCGGATGACGTAGTGGGCGTAGACCTGGAGACTTTGGTCCAGCAGGGCTTAGCTCCGCCTGACGAGACCCTACATATTGCTTAGTTAGAGTAGGTCTTTTGTACTGGACATTGTCTCCAGCTACTTTTGAGACTTTTATTATTATGGACTGTATTAGAGACTTGGACTGTATATATTCTTGTGTTGGACTTGACAGGTTATTATTTTATTATCGTTTTGTTGTCTTTATCTTTCAGTCTTTACTTTGTTATCTTAGAGTCGTGATTGAGTACTCATATATATATATATATATTCATTGCTTGTCCTCCGTTCGGAGTTGACCATATTCTCGACAGGTTTTTGTTATATATATAAACTGTTTAGAGTAGAAAAATCTACAGCGTTCCACGCCGATTTTTCGGTGAGGGCTGGGCGTTGTCGCGTCACATGCCCTTTTAGCGGGTGCGGGTCGTGACATCAGCAGATGTTACTTTAGGTACAAAATTCTAGTATCAAAGAAGTGACATAATATTAGAACAACACATTCACCAGTTTAGCCAAAATCTGTAGCATGACGCCCCGTCATTATGTTGTATTAGTAATCAACAAGTGATGCATGAGCACTACATTTAATACCTCTAGAACGCTTGTGACTATAGTCTGGTAGGTTTGACACAAATAGAAATTCACGACTTAGTTGTTAGGGATCTTTCCCATGACGTGCTTTAGAGTTCGTTATTCCACCGATAGACTCTCGTATACCATGGACAAGCGGGTCATTCCATCTTATCGACTCAGGTACCACTGTACGCGATCATTTCTATTTATTAGGACTCGGGGTACTATCCTCGAAACTAATTCATAACTACCCTATCATGTTATTGATCACATCGTGACTTATTATTACCAAATGTCAAGGTACGATATCGCGACTCAAATATTCCTAACCTCATTATTCCTAAAGCCATATCCTAGTCTCTAGAGTGAATAGATTGTAAGCCATTCTTACTTTTAGGAATTTTGGGATCACCGATTGATTGAGGTAAATTGGTTCTCACTAGGATGATAAATTAGTGACTCGTGAACTCCCACTTTCTTTTTAGATCTTTTGGTGTCCCTTACCGTGACTTTGATATTTAAAGTATAATACTAGCTGTTACCTTCCAAAAAAAATTATATGTAAAACTTAAACGAGTCCACCTTCAAGTAGACATATTATGTCCCATACAAACACATCTCCTTGGACTCTATTATTATGATACGACTTTCAGGTCAAAAGGGACTAGCGATAACCCTTACCATAACACCGATGTACTTTCAGACTGCAGTTAGAGATCCAACCTTGACTCAAATCTTTTGGTCCAATATATGGTTGTGATCTACTCGAAGCCCTCTACGCACATGCCACTAGTGTGCCACTCAATAGAGGCATTGTGTGCTACTTAAACACAAAAGTCACGGAAGGCGCATCTCACGACTTACATAACCTATTCTACCAACCCGATGGAAAATTTGCCCAACCACTTGAATTTGAACCTATTCTACATTACCCTAACCTAATAGGGATGATTTAAAATTCCACAAAATTTTGTCCAGCCACTATAGATTAAAATCTAAAGTTCATGCAATCAAAGATTGAAGTCCAATTAGGGAACCTATTGAGACTCAGTTAAACCCATCATAGCCTATCACCATATTGGGACTATAAAACCAAACTTGATGAAATAGGCACTCACCCCTATTATGTAGGTCCCACCTCTTGGCTCACTAATTCTCCTTCCATAGATTTCGTAACTGCATCTCTTCGTAGCCTATGTTATGCATCTCTCGGTACCAACTTGCTTCCGGATATACTTGACCAAGACCTCTCATATCGCCTTGACCAAACATAATTATTATATGGGCCATATTAAATAGATAATACCTAGACTTCCTATAGAGTCTGTGACTATGATTGAAAATACCTCATTCTTCCTATACCTCCTTGAAATTTGACCTTCTTAGAAGCCCTCACTACACCAAAATGGTAAATTAGGAACACTAGGCATTTTTTAATTTGGAACACTTATTTTCTGTGCCTATGTTTTAGAACGGAACAAAAGCGTTTCGAATAAAAAAAAGCGTTCCTAATATATTTTATTTTTAATTTAATTTTAATTTTTTATTTAGATATGCTTATACCGTTCCAAATTTTTTTTCCTGTTTATGCACGCATGTGCATTTCACATGATTGTTGATGAAAGCGTCAAGCCAACAAAATATTCCATCTTTTTCTTTAATGCAATTTGTGTGGGGTAAATTATAAGGGCACAGCACATTTTGATCAGGGCTGTCCAAGTATTAGTTTTCCATTATTTACAAGTTTGCCACTAAAAAAATTACTCAGGGCTATCCAAGTGGTAGGTATAAAAGATAAGTGTTATAATTTTTGTTTTCTTCCTCACTCTCCATTCCTCACAAGAAGAAGAAAAAGAACAAGAAGAAAAAAAAAAAGAACAAAAACATCAATTTTTGCAAACCTAGTTTATTTTAATTTTTTGCTCTCTTCTAATTTCTCAGATCTCTTCTAGTTTCTCAGATCTCTTTCTCCAAACCCTACTTTACTTTTTTTCTTCTTGTTTGGGCATTATGGATGAAACCCTAGTTGTAAAAGAAATTGGATTTGATATCAAATCTATTAATCTATTAGTCTATTAACCAATTTTTCTTTATTAATAGAAGAATTATGCATAAAATCCTAGTTGTAGAAGAAAACTATGGAAGAAATCCTAGTTGTAGAATAATTGGGTTCATATCAGGACTGCCATAATTTTTGATAGTCCTAGAAGTATTGAGGCCTGCCAGAAATTGTGGCAGTCTTAAAATAGACTCGATGTACAACAGGACTGCCACAATTGCTGGCAGTCCTAGAAGTAATGAGGACTATCAGGAATTATGGTAGTCTTGAAATAGACTCGATGTACAACAGGACTGCCACAATTTCTGGCAGTCCTAGAAGTAATAAGAACTATCAGAAATTGTGGCAGTCCTGAAAGGGACATGCTCTACAACAGGACTGCCACAATTTTTGGCAGTCCTAGACATATTAAGGACTGCCAGAAATTGAGACAGTCCTAAAAAATACTTGCTGTATCGCAAGTTCCTTTCAGGACTGCCACTACTTCTGGCAGTCCTAAAGTCGACATTCCCGAATGAAAAAAACATATTAGGGTTTATTTTAATCTTGATAATAGAGTGAAATATGCATTTTAGGATTTATTTTCATGTATTCTTTGTGAGGAAAGAAGTATTTAACCTTTATTTCCATACATTTTAGGGTTTATTTAATTTTTTGGGTACCATCAAAATTGGAAAATAGAAGGAAACTAGGGTTTTGATGGAGATGGTGATGATGGAAATGGTGGAGAAGAAGAAGATGATGATGATGAGAAAAAAACTAGGATTTTGATGAAGATGTGAGAATGGAAATGGTGGAGAAGAAGAAGATGGATAGAAGAAGAAGAAGAAGAAAGCTAGGGTTTGTGAAGAGAGAGAGTGGAATTTAGAAATGAGAGTGATTTTTTGGGTTTGGGGGCTGTGGGCTTTAGACAGTCCCCTGAGTAAAATATTTTGATAGCCCTAGTAAAAGTTTATCCCAACCTGGCTAGCCCTAATCCTGGCTAGCCCCGATCAAAAAGATATTTGCCCTTATAATTAGCCTTCGTGTGGTGCAATAAGACTTTCCAAAGATTTAACTGAAGGCTTTTGGTCACTTTCTTCTTTCCGTCACTTCTACGTCTCCCCCTCTGACCACAAAACCCTAATCCCCAAATATCTCCCTTACTTATGCTTGCTCCCCAACCAAACCAAACACACACCATGCCGAAGGTCTACGGGATCGGCACCTATGACTTTCGTTGCCACCGCGACGCCGAGGACCCCTCCAACGTCTCCCCAGTCCCGCCGTCGGACAAGCCACCTGAAATCCGCCCCTCTGTCGCCCTCTCTGCCTCCATCTCCCTCCGTAAGATCCTGCACGATCGCCTCACCGCCATTGTCGACGCCAACTGGAAGAAGAAGAAGAAGTCGGCCTCCTATGTAGATGCTGACGACGAGGCCTCAGCTCGGGAGTTCGATCCGGAGCTCGTCCAGAAGATCTACGATGAGGAATTGCTCCTTTCTGAGGAGAGCAAGAACGTCCCCTTACATAGGGTGATGGTAACAAAAGCTTAAGGTTTTGTGTTATATTTATCAGCTTGAGGTTTTTTCATTTTATAGTGTTTGTAGAAATGCCTATGTAGTTGTATGGTAAGGTTTTTTTCTTACACATTCTCTCTATGGAAATTTATAACTAGTACCACATTGATTACCATTGATATATCACTTACTCCACATGAAAATAAGATAATATTGACATGTGACATACTTTGATACTTTGGAGTGTCTATTTCGTGTCTTACATATGGTTCGAAACATACATGATATCTATTTTAGAATGTCAATGATTTCTAAATGATTCATTGTTCTTTTTCCCCTTGTACAGAGCAAGATCAAGCATTTAAAAGGTACAATCTTACATTTTTTATCCTTCTTATTGATCTCGTCAGTCCAGTATCAAAATATCAAGCAATCAACTCAAACTTGCGAGGTGATCGAGTCTATCAATCTAAATGCAAGCATTAATTATACAGTAACTTACTCTTCTTTGATTTTTTTATCATTTATAGCTTTAATCCATTGTTTGGTGGAAAGTTCACTTAACTTATTATTTGTGAATCGTTAAGTGAACTCAAAGCATTGAGTTGGAAATTTTGTTCCTTCTCTTTTTTCTTGAACAACAAAGTACAGAGTTAACAAATCCTTCCACCAACACCTGCCAACCTTCTAAAAGGTCAATAGAAAATGACCTTTTGCCTTGTAAGTGGCCAAAGAGTTTCTAAATATGTTGTACATTGGAGATAGGTTATTTATTGACATTGATTTGAATTGTTTTTTTGAATGATGTTAATTATTGAGCTAATTTTTAGGGGGCTATCTAACAAAGATAATTTTAGATATTTATCATTTTTTAGAAAATAGTAATATTATTTTATTTTTTCATGGGAACTGCTACATTATAGTTCCATCTTGAAAGTATTACCGACTCTATTCCATGTCGTGATAATTCTGCATCAAGGATTTACAGAGATGAATATGAACATTGGAGATGGTAAGAGAGCCTTACCATTTCATCTGTTACGGTATAAACTTGTATAGAAAATATACTAAGAAGCGAATGGTTCATATTTTAAATTGGTAATGTGTATGGTTTATAAGAATCGATATATTATAGCTAGTAAGAGGCTTAGGTACATTGGCCTGAATTCTATTCCGAAATAGAAAGTGTACTCCATGACTCTATCAATCCACATACCAATACCAACCTAAATAAAAAGATTGCAACTTTATCAACATGAGAAGAATTTCCATGTATAGAACATAATTGCTAACATAAACCAATCTAGTACCATTTCCTGAATGTAACTATTGGTTACTGACATTTACCATATATGGGTATTTTTTCAAGTCTCCTAATATAATACATAGCCCCTTCTAGACCATCTCATAGTCTCCAGCTAGCTTTCGGTTCAAACAAATTGAGAGCATGGAAATTCAAGGGAAAGATGAAAGTGGAGAGAAGAGAACAAAAGGGATTATAGACTTTTCTTTTTGTCTCACACTTGGCTTTACTACCTTGGTTTCTTAGTTTGAACTTCTGTTTATTCCCAGCTATTTTTCATCATATGAAATTTCCTTGCAGGAAACAGTGGTTTCTTTATGACTAACCTTCCTTCCTATCAATCAACTTTTACAAATAAAAAATACATGTGAGTCCCTTCAATTCTATGCGAGCTTCTTGTTAGTCTTCTGTAGTTTGCCTTTCCTAATTCTCTGTTGTTTCTTTATCCCCTTAGAATATCTAACAGAAGGACTACGGTAGCTTATGTGGTTTGCCTTATGGAGAAGTTGCACAACCAATGGTGTGTATGCAATTAAAGAAATGAATTTACACAAGTTTGTAGAAAGTGAATCAAAGTAAAGTAAGCAAAAATTACTCAAAGCTAGTAACTCCCTCTGAAGTCTAAACTATCAGAAAGCAAAATATTGACCAATCCTAGTAGTCTCTGGTTTTTGGCTTAAACTAAAAATCAACTTCTTTTTTAAATGGAATTTTCTTTCTCTAACATTCTTTTGTCTTGAAACAGATAGGTGTTCGCTTATTCATATACTATCTTATGTAGATAAAAAAGAGTAGACAAGTATTGTAAATGGTGCTAAATGTCCTACGTATAAATTTTTTGGCAACATAAGCACATTTGACATATATTGTTTTTAGCACATTTCACATATTATTTGACAAAAAAGGAAAAAAAATGGATTGTGGGAATATTCTCGACAAAAATTGCTGAGAGTGTGACCCAAAGTAATTTCTTCATCTATATTATGATATTCCTATTTCCTCTACATTGAATATTGCTACCAGGTTTGCTTGTTAGCTTGGGACTTGTGAATGCTTTTCTGTTTGTGTTCTTGTTAACTTTCGTAAAACCTGTAATTCCTTGCTTCTTATCAGCAGCTCATGATTGATGTGCACTTTTAGTCAACATTTGTTGTTTTTGTTTATTTTGGTATATACCAGACAAGCGAGTATTTGAGACAATTTCGACAGGGTCTGCACCCAGATGTATGCATTGCTACGGACATGGTTTATGTTCCCATCGACGTTCTGCTCAGATCACCTTGGCAACAAACAGAAAACTTATATCAGGTATGTAAGAACTTCCTATCATCCAAACAATTTTGATTATATAGCATAAAATTTTTAGTTGGTCTAAGATGCTTGGTTGATTTTACCATTTGACTGACTGATGCTTATTGATCAATATGAAGTTATGAAATTTGTATATGAGTTTTTCTAGTCACACACTGTATGTTGCTGGAAATTGATTATTTGCAGTCTTTGTTATTTGAAGGCATACATATTGGTCTTGATTCAAACAAATGTTCTTCGATACCTAGTTATCTGGTTTGCTCATCATATGAAGTTAATTTGTTGTATCCCTCGGAGATGATACTCCACTTGAGTTGAAATACATTTGTCATTAGTATTTATGAAATTACAAACGAAACAAGAAAATGTATGATCGATCATAGTTTGACATATATGTCAGTAATATATCTGTCCATATATTACCAAATACTGATATTTTCTACCTATTTATCTCCTATTATACTCTTTTTTTGTAGATATCTGCCGAATTTGGGGAAGTAACAATCAGTAGAGGATATTTTCAGTAGCATGGACCGAGACATGGACGTCTACAAATTTTACAGTCATGAAGAAAACTGGCTTATTTTATCTGCTACTTATAAAATGTTGGTACCTACAAAATGCTGGTTATTTGCTTTATTGCTTATGATATATGTTGCATAAATAGTGAATGTAGACTGTTTGGGATATAAACATTTTAAAATAGGTACAAAATAATACATACGTTGCACAAATACGAACAGGGTACAAATACAGACACCATCTTAAAATGAGTGTATTTGTATCTTCAGCAACGGTCGGGTGGGTGTAAAAGTCAAGTAACCAGGGAAGCAAATGCAGACACTTATTCACATAGACCTATAGAACTTACAGGAACTTCTGAAGAAATCAGTAAAGCGGAGAAGCTAATCAGTTATGTGTTTGCAGAGGTTTTGTTTATGTCGTTAGTTTTAATATCTATTATATTTTCTTATGTTCTTATTTTGACACCCTTTCACTCTCATTAACATGGCACTTTGACCATGCTAAAGCTGGGGTTTCTAGCATTGTCGCAGCTAAAAAATTTGTCAGTCCCCAATTTGGAGGTGAACAGTTTAGCATGCAAGTTTCTAGCAATAAGGTAGTGAACTCATGAGATATGTTGCTTTGGAGTTCTCTCTAGTTCTCATATTCTTCAAAGATTTCATCTTGCTTCATCTCCCAGGTTGGACTGAATATTGACGGGGGGACTATTAAGAACATATATACATATATACAAGCTCGCACAGGAGCTCGTATCCAGGTTAGTATCCTTGTAAAGTGCATGTTTCCTACCTATATGCATTGATCATGTGCTTATGATGCTTATCATGCCTTCTACTTTTTGTTCATAATAAGAATGCATTAATCTCATTTGATTTACTAAAATGAATTACATTTGGCTTAAATGGTCTAATTAAAGACTAATCTGTGTATGGTATGCCTCAGTTTTGGTAAGACAGGTTGGATTATATCTTGAGAGGAAACTGGTTAAACAGACAGTTGCATTTATCCATTATCTTTGAATTACAAGGTCACTTGTCATGATATTGTCATTCTATCTAGGACCAAGCTCTTTTTAATGTAGTCTCTCTACTGGTTTTTCGGGAAGTGGGCATTCATGTAAATTTTCTAGGCAAGTGTAAATTTGTTCATCTATTTTACAGGTTGTGGTTAATGTTAGAAATTAATCACTTCTTATCAAATGTCAGATAATTAGCTGCCTACATATATAAATGTCTACAAGTTGTATAGTTTACGATTTTCTATATTTTTTGCTATAAATTTACTCATATGATCTCATGGTTGTTTAATGTTTTCTTGTTTAGGATTTTGTTTGACAGTTTTGAAGGGGCTGTTGACAGTTTTAAAGTTGATGTCGATAGTTTTGATAGTGGGCCTGTTGAAAGTTGAAGCCAAAGGAAGCTACTAAAAATTTTGTGGGTGTCACTTACAAGTTGAAGCCAAAGAAAACTTAAGCAAATATTCATACTACCTGAATGAACTGACTTTGAGTATTTTTTCTACAGGTGTTGTCGTTATACTTGTCATGCTCATTACAACAATCCTTTTGACTCTGGTTATGATTATTATCTGGAAAACTCCTCTCATTATTGTCGGGCTATACTTTGCATCCTTCTTCCTTCTCGAAGGCATCTATATGAGTGCAGTCTTCACTAAGATCCTTGAAGGTGGATGGTTTTCCTTTGCTATATCCTTTATTCTTGCATCTATAATATTTGGGTGGTACTACGGGAGACAGAGAAAACTAGAGTATGAAATGATTAACAAGGTAACTCTGGATTGCCTCGGAGGTCTTTTGTCAAATTCAGATATCCAAAGGGTACCTGGCATTTGCTTCTTCTACAGTAATATCCAAGATGGCCTGACCCCAATACTCGGTCACTATATAAAGAACATGTGGTCATTACACAAGGACGATCTTCACCACGCTTCGATACTTGCTGGTAGCCAAAGTTGATCCAGAAGATAAAGTTGACCTAAGGAAGCTAGGGCTTGGTGGGGTCTACGAGTGCATCGTTCAGTATGGGTATGCAAATTCCATGAATCCTGAAGGAGATGACTTTCTTGGGCGAAGATGTACAATGGTTTTTCTCTTATGATGTTTATATTGTCATTTGGAAGGAAAGTTTTGACTGGTGTCTGTTTGAAACAATCTACTAAAGTGTTATCTGTGAGTAACATTGTAGATCTCTGGAAGAGATGTTTTGTATGTGTTAATAATTTGGTCAAATGTTCTCTCATTGACTATTGTGTTTAAACTATTACTAAGTTGTATCTTTAGCCTAATCGTGGTTCAAACTAAAAATGGAATGCAAAAAATGAAATTAAAAAATAAACAAGAACGTTAATAAAGTGTTGCAAAATTAGCCATAATAATAATGTAAAAGTGTTGCAATTATATTTAGGAACGAGCTTAAAGCGTTTCAAAATTACATTTAGAAACATTTCAAATATGTTCCAAAAATAATTTACAAACACATTATATATGTTCCAAAAATCTAATTTTAGAACGTCTGATAAATGTTCCAAACTAAATTTAGGAACGTTGTATAAGTGTTCCAAATATTGCAACGCCACTTTTAGGAACGGTTATAATATGTTCCTAAAAATATTAGGAACATATAAAAACTGTTTCTAAAAGCCTTTTTTGGTGTAGTGCCTATTATTGTGCTTTTCCCGATTAACCAACTTCTATAAGTTGGGTAGAACATTGAACTTATTATACTCTACCTCTCAGAATGGGATTACAATCATGACCGTTCTTCCATCTGTATGGAATTTATGAAACGATCTTTTATTTTGCATTTTATATCCCTTTGCTCGTGCGTTTAGATAACTACGGTAATAGATTGCAACCTAAATTCTTCAAGTCAATCATAGAATCATTTTTGTTTAAATCAATAGCAAAATTTTGAGGCAAATAGATCGCAAGCCTCTCTAAGAAATATAAGATTTTGGAATTTGCAAGTGGTTGGAAATGATTGGTTCCAATTAGACTAATAATTCAATGGTTCATAACGTCGACCCATATTCGTATCTTTTGATACCCTCGACCGTGATTTTGATAATTGAAGCACAATACTAGCCTTTTCCTTACGATAAAGTTCACACTCACGAACTAGACTAGTCATACTACTCACATGACATACATGTCCAACACAAACAAACTTTCTAGTGCTCCATTTAAATTACACCACGTGTATGACACATTGTTTCCTCAAAACAAACCATAGAGACCCAAATTCGATCTATTCGATTTCACCCATGCAAATATCGACCCATTCCCTTAACTAAACTGAATACTCAAGATCTATGCAAGACGTAGCATACCTGCGACGTATGCCTTCCAACAAGCAAGCGCATGTCTCCTACACAACACCAAACATCAGCCCACACATATTAGTCGTTATGACTTAGAGTTTTCAAAACACTTGCCTAATCATATTCTATAGCCTGGGTTCTTTAATTATCTTTGATTCTCATCACTTGGCCATAAATTTTTCTTCCCTAAGTTGTCAAGCTCAATTCTTTGTTTCCCATGTTAGACGTAGAACGAATCCTTCTGAACCGACACACCTTAGTATATTCAAACAAGAGGTCGCTACCAGCTTGTCAAAAACATGACCCCTAGAGTGACAATGTTTGATTGTAGTAACTTTCTTATAGTTGTTATTGACCAAGAATGTCACGGTGTTATCGAGGCTCACTTAGAATCAAAGACTGCGGTCAGAAGTGTCCATTATTCTCGTGCCTCTCCCTAGAAATTGTCCTCCTCAAAGTCTTGTAATGACGACGTTCTTTACGGGTGGCCAACTTCTATAAGTTGGGTAGAGTCTGGAAGGACGCATACCCCATCTTGTAGAATATGAGGTCAATTGGGATTTCTATGACAACCACCCCTCCATCCTTTCAAAAAAATTGAGCTACAATTTGCCGTACCTACTCTCCCCCCGTACAAAATCTCGTAATTCTTAATATTATGATTATTTTTAATTTCGAGGACGAAATTGTCATAAGTTGGGTAGGATGTAAAACCCCTTATAATTTAAAGGAATATTTAAATTATTTTTGGATTTTATTTAATTATAATTTATTTTTATCTTATTTATATTATATAATAGGACTATAGCCATGGTTGAGTTTGAATATGCAAGACGACTAGAAAGTTTGGCATGCCTAGCGTAGTCGGGTGCTTTAACTAGTATGCTAGCCATGTTAGGAATACCATGGTCATATTATAATCTCTTGCATGTTAACCATTCAAATTATGGCACAAGTTATATTTGTATTTAATTAATTAGTTAAGAAAGCCTTTATGACTTTTTAGGAGACCTGATTGCACCAAACCTTCCCAAACCTCTTCCAAGCCAAACCTAACCCTATGTAGGCTTGTTGGGCATTAATAAATATTAATAATTACATTTATTTGTATTTAATTCATATTTTTTAGTGTAATTACATAGACAGAATTAAATAGTTATATATTAGGAAACCCCCTTTTAAATCCTCAATCCAATCAACTTGCCAACTCACCAAACAACCAAATCATGCCAAGTGGACCCCCACCATGCTAATTTCGGCCAAGCAACCCTCCCATGGCCGAATGCATCAAATTAAATAGGATTTAAATTCTAGATTGCTTAAAATTCATTTAAGGATATGTTTAAATATACCAACTTATCCCAACCCTTAACAAAATCCAAATCTTTCTCTCCCTCACATTTGGCCGACCAAAACCCCTCTCCCTTTTCCATAATTTCGGGAGCAACAAACTTCCCATAGCATCTATACATCATCTCCTCTATTGCACATCTCTCATCCTTCACAAAAACTTATCTCCTCCACCATACATCCCCGAAATCCCTCAAAACAAACCCTAAAAACTCCATCTCCCCCATCCAATCCTCTATAGCCATTATCAACTCATCCATACTCACCAAGAGAGGATTAGCAAGCGAGGATAGCGGAAAAGATTGGAGCTTTGGTGAAGAGAAGTCATCATCACCCTTTCTAGCAAGGATCTTTGGTAAGAACCCAAATCTTTTCTTCTAAAAACTTTTGCTAAAATTCTATAGAATATATGTTATTAATTATGTAGAAATCATATTTTGATGGCTTTTGTTAGGTATAATCTTTCATAAAGGTTTTATAAAATATATGCGTAATATTTATGTGTCGGTAGGATCAAAATTAACCCCATTGTAAAGGAACTATGAGTTATTGGTGCATATTTTTGAAACTAAATTTTATGTGTGTTCATATACATAAATTAGGATTTTTAAATATTTTTTCACGATTTTAGCAACTCAAATCTGGTCGAAAAAATTGTAGGTCAAAACTAGCTAATTTCGGGTAACCGGCTGACCTAGAATGTCCCAAACTTGTAGTATAACTCAACCCTTATACCTCAGATATTATTCTATGAAATAAATTATTTTATTGCTTTTAAAAATATATTTTTGGTTATTTTAGAAATTTTGAGTCATTAACTATGTTCCGGGCGAGTTTCGGGTAGACTAGCTGACTTATTAATCAACTAGTCATAAATGTCTTTAGAAATATTAATTCAGGAATTTCAGAGGTAAATCTATAGAAATTTAGTTTAAATATTATTTTTATGATTTTTATATAATTTCTAAGTATGTTATTGAAGTAGGGGCATAACCGACTAATTAAAAGTTAGAAACCCTAAAACTGTGTTTCGATGTCTCATGGAACCTGTGTGTGATTGTATAGATCTAAATGGTTCCGCGAGAGGTTGAATATAATTTTAACACATTACTTTGACTAATTAAGTCATATCGTAAGTTTCATAAGTAGTGACTTAATTTAGTTAATTAATTATCTAGGAGCGTCGGGTTACGGAGGCGTGGACGCGGGAGCGGCGTTTCATATTTACAGCATGGAATCAGACAAGATACCTTGCCATTATAATGTTTATTGTCAGTTTGTATTTTATTACATATCACTGTTTGTTTATTTCCAGTTCTTACAGTTCTTGATTTACTACCTGCTCAGTGATATTAGCTTATTTGTTATTATCCTTTGATTGCATATGGCCCTAGAGTTAAGGGACTACCGTTTGTAGTGTATCGCATATATCTTGACACAGTTGTACCACGAGGATGTGTGAGATGAGTGGCATATAGAGGTCCTTACGTATTGGCTGATCCCCAGTGCGCATGCGTTAGGGCTAACTGCTAATAGAGGCATGTTAGGAGACTTAGCAGTTAGTAGAGGTATATGGTCGTAGATGCGACTTAAATAAGAGCATCGGGTGGGAAGAACAATACCTGATATATGGGCTTCTTTACACTTTCCTGCTTACTTGTGCGCTCCTCCGGAGACGCAGGCTCCAGGTGCCCTCTGAGGTTTTCCAGAGCGTTATGGAAGTACCCCCTTGTACATGATACCCTCTGATGATCTTCGGACGTTACGGACGTAGGCCCCTGGTGCCCTATATGGGGACTATGCCGATCCTATTTATAGCCAGGGCTCATGCGTCGAAAGGATTGTTTCTCAACTGCATGATCACTTTAGTATGGTTAGGTTACCTATTTATGTCTTGTCACTTTCTTTAATTGTGACATAATTTATATTCAGTATTTATATGGCATGTTTATTGTATCTTGTTACGTCCCTCTGAGGACCTGGTTATCTCGCCAGGTGTGTGTTTTGTGACTTTTCGCAGGTGTCCTAGCCAAGGCCGTGATCTTCTCCATTCCTTCGAAGATGATTGCCCTTGGTTCGTCTTGTCATTTTTAGATATCATTTCCTTGTATATTTCTTTCTTTTAAAATAGTTGGTAGTGGATTTTTCTCCGCCCAACTACATGTATAAATGACAAAATCTTGAGTTGATTATAATATTATTCTTTATTGTTGTGGATGAGATTTAGTTATCATGATTTTACTGCATTTTGCAGCTTATGTATACATACGGGGATCCATACATTGGAGTATACTTCGTATGTATACAGCTGGCATGGATACGTACCTAGCCCTAAGTATTTTGGGACTGGGACGTTACATATTTTTGTGGTAGCCCATGCAGGTCGAGTTTGTCACATCGGTTACGTTACTGTACCGATATGAACCTGCATATAGGATTAGGATATAAGAATCTCATCCACAAGCTTGACTTCCTCCCTCAATTCCAATTCTCGAACTCTCGTCCGATTATCTTGACTTCCTTCTGCTTGATTCCTTTCACTGTAAATCTTATCTTCTTTCGTGCTGAATAGGAAGGTTAGGAGATAACTCATACGAGTATACGTGTTATATTCCTCAATTACTCTATTAGTTGACTTCATAAGTTGAGTAGTATGACTACAACCTACCACCCGTCTCCTTTTAACCTAGTATTAAAGTGTAACAGAGTGATAATAAATATATGCTAGTGTAGGAGAGATGTTTACCTAGAATATAGAGATTTCGTAGCCCATACCCATTGGTCAACTAAGGCCTGATACAAGAACCAGTAGGACGACTGTATACGCAAACACACCGGATAATACTTAGATCCTTGTGAAACTCGAACTATTTATTACTGCTTTCAACATATTCTCCCGTACTTATACTTTAAACTACCATGAATGACGACGCTATTTATAGTCTAGTTTTGCAAGCTTATTCTTTGTCGAGCTTGTTCAGGACATATGTATACTGGAGACGCCCACAAGCATATTGTCTAATTAGAATCAATGCATTATGGTCTGATCAACCATAGTGCACTTGTTCGCTCTTCATATGATTATCCCACGTGGATTGAGATATAGAGGTATCTAGGATCTCATCTGCGGCTGCATTGACAATTCCTCTTGAATTACACATTCGCCTTTGAATTACGTAATTGTATTCAATGACATCTTTCTTGAACTCTTTATTGCTTTTGTCTTTCACTGATTGAAAAGACGAACGCTCATATTTGATAGATAAATACAGAGTATCCCTATGGCCATGGTAGTTATATGCACAAGCATAGCAACCATCGGCCAAGCCATATAACTACAACCTTGCCTAAAGTTGCTCGTCCTTCCCTCGATACTAATTGTAATATCGTGACCTTCTATTCATTTGAGCTTGAAAAATGAGTAAGATCTTACCCTTGGGTAAACTACAAACCTATGAGACTATCTAATCTCTAGGAATCAATTATTGTGAGTCTCCAAATATTCATCTTGATTCTTGGCTTAACTAGCAACCCGTATGCCTTAACTCAAACCTTACTTGACTAGGTCCCTACAGTTTAGACAAAGAAGAATAGACCAAAACAAGGACAAGCATTGCAAGGACTGTGGTAGACACCCATTCTGAGATTAGAGATTCAGCAGATGTTACTTTAGGTACAAAATTCTAGTATCAAAGAAGTGACATAATATTAGAACAACACATTCCCCAGTTTAGCCAAAATCTGTAGCATGACGCCCCGTCATTATGTTGTATTAGTAATCAACAAGTGATGCATGAGCACTACATTTAATACCTCTAGAACGCTTGTGACTATAGTCTGGCAGGTTTGACACAAATAGAAATTCACGACTTAGTAGTTAGGGATCTTTCCTATGACGTGCTTTAGAGTTCGTTATTCCACCGATAGACTCTCGTATACCATGGACAAGCGGGTCATTCCATCTTATCGACTCAGGTACCACTGTACGCGATCATTTCTATTTATTAGGACTCGGGGTACAATCTTCGAAACTAATTCACAACTACCCTATCATGTTATCGATCACATCGTGACTTATTATTACCAAATGTCAAGGTACGATATCGCGACTCAAATATTCCTAACCTCATTATTCCTAAAACCATATCCTAGTCTCTAGAGTGAATAGATTGTAAGCCATTCTTACTTTTAGGAATTTTGGGATCACCGATTGATTGAGGTAAATTGGTTCTCAGTAGGATGATAAATTAGTGACTCGTGAACTCCCACTTTCTTTTTAGATCTTTTGGTGTCCCTTACCGTGACTTTGATATTTAAAGTGTAATACTAGCTGTTATCTTCCAAAAAAATTTATATGCAAAACTTAAACGAGTCCACCTTCAAGTAGACATATTATGTCCCACACAAACACATCTCCTTGGACTCTATTATTATGATACTACTTTCAGGTCAAAAGGGACTAGCGATAACCCTTACCATAACACCGATGTACTTTCAGACTGCAGTTAGAGATCCAACCTTGACTCAAATCTTTTGGCCCAATATATGATTGTGATCTACTCGAAGCCCTCTACGCACATGCCACTAGTGTGCCACTCATTAGAGGCATTGTGTGCTACTTAAACACAAAAGTCACGGAAGGCACATCTCACGACTTACAGAACCTATTCTACCAACCCGACGGAAAATTTGCCCAACCACTTGAATTTGAATCTATTCTACATTACCCTAACCTAATAGGGATGGTTTAAAATTCCACAAAATTTTGTCCAGTCACTATAGATTAAAATCTAAAGTTCATGCAATCAAAGATTGAAGTCCAATTAGGGAACCTATTGAGACTCAGTTAAACCCATCATAGCCCATCGCCATATTGGGACTATAAAACCAAACTTGATGAAATAGGCGCTCACCCCTATTATGTAGGTCCCACCTCTTGGCTCACTAATTCTTCTTCCATAGATTTCGTAACTGCATCTCTTCGTAGCCTATGTTATGCATCTCTCGGTACCAACTTGCTTCCGGATATACTTGACCAAGACCTCTTATACCGTCTTGACCAAACATAATTAATATATGGGCCATATTAAATAGATAATACCTAGACTTCCTATAGAGTCTGTGACTATGATTGAAAATACCTCACACTTTCTATACCTCCTTGAAATTTGACCTTCTTAGAAGCCCTATTATTGTGCTTTCCCCGATTAACCAACTTCTATAAGTTGGGTAGAACATTGAACTTATTATACTCTATCTCTCATAATGGGATTACAATCGTGACCGTTCTTCCGTCTGTATGGAATTTATGAAACGATCTTTTATTTTGCATTTTATATCCCTTTGCTCGTGCGTTTAGATAACTACGGTAACAGATTGTAACCTAAATTCTTCAAGTCATTCATAGAATTATTTTTGTTTAAATCAATAGCAAAATTTTGAGGCAAATAGATCGCAAGCCTCTCTAAGAAATATAAGATTTTGGAATTTGCAAGTGGTTGGAAATGATTGGTTCCAATTAGACTAATAATTCAATGGTTCATAACGTCGACCCATATTCGTATCATTTGATACCCTCGACCGTGATTTTGATAATTGAAGCACAATACTAGCCTTTTCCTTACGACAAAGTTCACACTCACGAACTAGACTAGTCATACTACTCACATGACATACATGTCCCACACAAACGAACTTTCTAGTGCTCCATTTAAATTACACCACGTGTATGACACGTTGTTTCCTCAAAATAAACCATAGAGACCCAAATTCGATCTATTCGATTTCACCCATGCAAATATCGACCCATTCCCTTAACTAAACTGAATACTCAAGATCTATGCAAGACGTAGCACACCTGTGACGTATGCCTTCCAACAAGCAAGCGCATTCCTCCTATACAACACCAAACATCAGCCCACACATATTAGTCGTTATGACTTAGAGTTTTCAAAACACTTGCCTAATCATATTCTATAGCCTGGGTTCTTTAATTATCATCGATTCTCATCACTTGGCCATAAATTTTTCTTCCCTAAGTTGTCAAGCTCACTTCTTTGTTTCCCATGTTAGACGTAGAACGAATCCTTCTGAACCGACACACCTTAGTATATTCAAACAGGAGGTCGCTACCAGCTTGTCAAAAACATGACCCTAGAGTGACAATGTTTGATTGTAGTAACTTTCTTATAGTTGTTATTGACCAAGAATGTCACGGTGTTATCGAGGCTCACTTAGAATCAAAGACTGCGGTCAGAAGTGTCCATTATTCTCGTGCCTCTCCCTAGAAATTGTCCTCCTCAAAGTCTAGTAATGACGACGATCTTTACGGGTGGCCAACTTCTATAAGTTGGGTAGAGTCTGGAAGGACGCATACCCCATCTTGGTGAATATGAGGTCAATTAGGATTTCTATTACAACCACCCCTCCATCCTTTCAAAAAAATTGAGCTACAATTTGACGTACCTACTCTCCCTCCGTACAAAATCTCGCAATTCTTGATATTATGATTATTTTTAATTTCGAGGACGAAATTGTCATAAGTTGGGTAGGATGTAAAACCCCTTATAATTTAAAGGAATATTTAAATTATTTTTGGATTTTAGTTAATTCTAATTTATTTTTATCTTATTTATATTATATAATAGGACTATAGCCATGGTTGAGTTTGAATATGCAAGACGACTAGAAAGTATGGCATGCCTAGCGTAGTCGGGTGCTTTAACTAGTATGCTAGCCATGTTAGGAATGCCATGGTCATATTGTAATCTCTTACATGTTAACCATTCAAATTATGGCACAAGTTATATTTTTATTTAATTAATAATTAAGAAAGCCTTTATGACTTTTTAGGAGATCCGATTGCACCAAACCTTCCCAAACCTCTTCCAAGCCAAACCTAACCCTATGTAGGCATGTTGGGCATTAATAAATATTAATAATTATATTTATTTGCATTTAATTCAGATTTTTTAGTGTAATTACATAGATAGAATTAAATAGTTCTATATTAGGAAACTCCCTTTTAAATCCTCAATCCAATCAACTTGCCAACTCACCAAACAACTAAATCATGCCAAGTGGACCCCCACGATACTAATTTCGGCCAAGTAACCCCCCCCATGGCCGAATGCATCAAATTAAATAGGATTTAAATCCTAGATTGCTTAAAATTCATTTAAGGATATGTTTAAATATACCAACTTATCCCAACCCTTAACAAAATCTAAATCTTTCTCTCCCTCACTGTCACTACCACATTTCTAGTATGAGGATATTTTTGGCATTTTTGGGGTAATTTAAATTTATTAGAATTTATGGGAATTTTTAGGAATTATTTTGGAATTGTTTGGACTAGGTTGATTTTGACTAGTCTTGACCCTTGTAGACCAACCTAGAAGCTAACCCTAGTTAGTATGGACTTGGTTAGGTTATATGACTCTAGTCTAACCTAGGCTAACCCTTGGTTTGGTCAATAGACTCTAGTTAGCAATAGGAATTAGAAAGTCATAAGTCATGGCTTATGATTTAGAACCTTTAATAAATCAATTGAAGCCATAGCCTTGTAGGTTGGCCCAAAGCCCAAAATTGCAAAACCCTAAGCCCTAGACTAAGTGGCCGGCCACCACCCTATCCACATTGGGAACACCACCCTATAAATGCTCTCTTAATTTTAGGGTTGCCTCTTTTTAGGAAAGCTCAAGTTTAGGAAAGAGGTTTGTTTCCTATTTCATTTAATCCCTAGAATTCCATTCCATTTCCTTTTTCATTCAAATCTCTTCCATTAGGTTTTAATATACCTATTCTTGCTGTTATTGAAGTTTTATTTCAGTTTGTTGTGATTTGATTGGATTGGGACATCAAGGAGAAGAGCTCTACAAAGAGAGATTTTCCTAGAAGTTCAACTATAGGTAAATTTCTCATTCCTCAATGAAATTTTGATTTCTTTACATATTCAGGAAGCCCTAGGAGTCCCCTAAGTGTTTGCATTGGTTTCATGTCGAGTTTCATAAGTTTCGTGTCCGTTTGGACACGTATCAGACCTGTCCCTTAACTGTTTGTCGAAATGCCACAAAGAGACTTTTTGTGTTATTTTTGATATCCTTTTGAATAGGATTGTAGATCTAGGGTCCCTCTTGAATGTTTTTGTTGACACTTGGGTGTTTCGTGCCGTGTCGTGTCCACACGAGGGACACGAACATGCTGGAACTGAGTCCAGTTCTGTCCCCTGCTACTCGGGGGCTGTAGCGGACACGACACGCGTTAATATGACACGAGACTCGACACACGCCATGGGGCTATGACTGACATACCACGTGTCAAGTCTCACGTGTCCACGTGGCGTGTTGAGAGTGATATCAGTGTCGTACTGATTTTATATTGTGCAGTGCACACGTGAAATCGAGCACTGATACGGCTCTGTAGCTTTGAACACGACACTCTAGGACACAGTGCAGGTTGTTGGACACTTAGCTAGACCCTGGGCGAACCTAGGGGTGCGAGCACGAGGCCTGGTTTGGCCTGTGTCGAGTGCACGACACAAGTGCACGTGTGCACGAGACAGTGCACTGGACAGTGCACTGTTATACTCGATTTGGGTTTATTTGTATTGGACACGATTGTGTCGTATTGGTGGACACATGATGGACCCTGAGACACAAACACATTATATATTTCATTTAACAACCATTCTTATTGCGTATTAGTTTGATTTTTAATCTCCATTTACCATTTACTTTTTCTGAAAAATCAGTATATATAACCCTGTATTTTTCCACTTTTTAACTACGATTTTGTACAACTGTTTTGACCCAATTAGTACTGTTAATATGTTGTTTTAAGTTCCTAGATTCTTTCTCCTATACTTGAACTACTTGTGTGTCAATTTTGGTGTTGTTTGGTTGAGAATTGGGTTTGATTTAGAGCTTTAAATGATATGTGGTAACTGTCAAATAGTAAACTGTTTTAGACTATTTTCTTTTGAGTCCTATTATGAACTATGGATGATTTCTAATGTGGTATGAAATTTGGGAATTAATATAGGGATGTTAAACTGAGAATACTTGTTGCACTGTCCCACAAGAACACTTGATTGGTTTCCTACCTATTCTCCTTACCTGTCTCATGTTCAGCCCATATGTACACATTTGCATTCTTGTTTTCAATCTAGCACTGTTGTGTTCAGTCACCTAATCCTATTTCTAGCTAACACTTTGCTCACAAACACAAATCTGGGAACACAGTTTTCCCTACACTCACATGTATATCTCTCATACCACACACACACACACACAGCCCCCTCATGTATGTTCTCACTCACCCTACACACATTCACATACCTATCTATTTCCCATTTCTGTCATGTTTCAGTCCACTCTTCTTCCCACACACACACACACACAAAGCTACACACATATTTCACATCCCTCACAACACTACACATAGACACTCACATTGCCATGATGTCCTTTCACCCTCTCCATATGCCTATCTAATGTAAAGTATATATGTAATATAAACTCTAATATATGTATATATATATATATATTGTAAGTTTGTGTTTTATATATAAGTTAATAAAGTATTGTGAATATAAAATATATATGAATATCTATTTATGTATGGATATCATATAGGTATGTAATGTATATAGGGTACATAGGTATATGTGTTTAATAATTGTGTATGTGTGATGTTAGTTTGACCTAGTGATTGTGTAGGAGTACTAAGCTAGGCTTGATTAGACTAATATAGACTAGTTTAACCTAATTTAGACTTGGTTGACCTAGTTAGACCATAGTTGACTTAGGTTTGACTTCTTGGTTGACTAGAGTTGACCAAGAGTTGACTTTGGCCTAGATTGACCTAGAAACATATAGAATGCATAGTAGAACTTTATTATACCATTTTGGACTTGTTGTGACTTGTGCTGTTCTAATTAGGAGCCAGACACCACTCCTCAGACAGTACTTTTATATTGGACACTCAGATACCAGGCGAGTACATTCTCTGATCATTTCATATCCTGCTTAGAATTATTTTCTGTATTAAATTACTTTACTTGTACTGTCACGTTGGTCACACGAATTGGTACTATATGGATCCCTTCTTGAGATGTTATTCTTAGGGAGCATCGGGTACTATATGTTCTGTGCGTTTCACTTACATGGCGTATCACTATGCTTCACTGGTTCTTTGATCACTTGTGACATATACTCTTATGACCACAGAGTCTCCTAGAATCTCTTATCCCATTTACTGGGTATCCTAGAATCTCCTAGAATCCCTATTTATGGGACATCCATGTATCACCCTTCGGGGGCCTTTGCATGGAATCATAACATAACCTGGTTGGATCCTTGTGTATTGATTGGGGGTACGGGGGAGTAGAAGTAGACATGTGAATATTACCCAAGTAGTATCTTATCAGAATCTCTTCCATAGTGTCTTATCAGAATCTTCTATGCCATTTACATGTCTATATTGTACTCTGACTCACTAGCCACTGTTAGTCTCTATTTATAGTAGATATTTCTATTACAACTCTCTCTCTGTTTACATACAGCATTTCTTCAGTACTTGTATCTTACTTTACTGCATGATTATATTTTCTAACCTGCTATGAACTGTTGAGATGTACTGTACTCGCTCCTGTCCTGACTGGACCTGTTGAAAATATTACAGAGGATGAGGAGGAGGCCTGTCTGGACACTTTCTACGGGGCAGCCTTAGATGAAACTTGCGAGCTGGACCCTCAGGAGGACCCAGCTCTAGCTGAGGACATCACCCCCATTGCCTAGACTAGTTTAGTTAGGCTTATCTTATCTTATGTAGTTTTGAGACATGTTTAGCTAAACTTTATTCTGTTCTGAGTTGTATATATTCTTTCATTCAGTATCTGAGACCATGTACCTCTGGATATTTGCTGGGTTTATCTTAGACTACTTTATCATCTATTTTTTCTTGGGTTCTATTTCATATCGTGCTATCTCTTCCTTAGTTGTGATTGAGTTTATTTACTGCTATGTCATCCCCATTCGGAGAGTATAAACTGTTTAGAGATATATTGTTAGATGTTTGTTGACCTAGGACAGCGTTCTACCGCCGACAATGCGGCGTAGGCTGGACGTACCCACGTCTCGTGCCCTTACTCTAGGGTACGGGTCATGACACATTTTTAGTGGTGGCCCATATAGGTCTAGACTAGAAGTGTAGTGGTATTCGAATTAGAGTATCACTACAGCCTGCAGTAGGATATAGGACATTAATTTTAAGGTACTCAATCACTTTAGAAAAAAAAATTCTTTTATTGCCATCTAAATCCTTATTGTCAGCAGATCCTTTGAATTTTAACTGTTCGCCTTTGTTATTTCGCTTCTTTCTCAGAAATTGATACTCTTGTTTGTCTATCTTCAGGATGGTAGAGACTCGATCGCAGCGTACTATTCATGGGGATGCTATGGAGGGGACTGCTACCTCCCAGCCAGTACAGCGAGGCCAGGGGACTGCAGCTCCTGCCACCTCTACTCGTATTGAGACCTCAGCAGTAGCAGCATGGGGTATACCTCCACCGGCTCGGAGGCAGGACCCGGTCATCCCAGAGGATCCCTTCCAGCAGCCGCCTCGAGGATACGTGGACGCAGCACAGATGTTCGCGTACTTCCAGCAGTTCATGGATCGGCAGCAGGATCGACAGGACAGGGGCAGAAAGCTGGCCCTTACGACGGTTGCAGCTCAACCAGTGGTCCATCAGCCGAGGACACCGGGGATCGAGCAGTTTCAAAAGATGAGCCCCAGAGACTTTCTGGGGACAGAGGGGATGCTATATGCCGATGAGTGGATCGAGCATATAGAGGAGATCTTCCGCTTGGCCAGAATACCAGCAGATCTTCAGATCGAGGCCGCAGCTAGCCGGATGCGAGATCTTGCTCGTACCTGGTATCAGTCAGACCCCAGGATGGGGGTAGCTGGGCAGACTTGGGAGCAGTTCAAGGGCTTCTTCAAGAAGAAGTTCTTCCCAGATTCAGCACTCAGAGCCTTGGAGACGCAGTTCGAGAGCCTAGTCCAGGGGAGTCTTTCGGTGGAGGAGTACGCCGGGAAGTTCGACCACCTCGGCAGATTTATAGAGGGCTTGAACGAGACGGCGAAGGCCCAGAGGTTCCGGAAGGGTCTAGTCAAGGAGGTCAAGTCCTTGACCAAGGGCAACCGGGATGCCACATTCGAGAAGATCTTGACGGAAGCCTTGTTGGCAGAGGATGATCTTGAGCTTAGGCTCAAGAGAGGGCGAGACCCAGTTGGGGGCAGCAGCAGCGGGGGCCAGGCCAAGAGGCCCCACTTTCAGCACCAGCAGATGAGGCAGTTCCAGTCGCAGCCGATTCAGCAGAGGCCAGTTCATCATCAGTAGCAGCCGAGGCAGCACCAGCAGGGTCAGAGGCAGGGTGTTACTTGTGCCTACTGCAAGAAGCCTGGACACGTCTTTAATGAGTGCCGAAAGAGTCTGGGCCAGTGCCTGGTGTGTGGTTCAGCAGACCACCAGATGAGGGAGTGCCGCATAGCACGAGCAGGCCCGAAAGGAGGAGCCAGGGCTCCAGCAGGCCAGCAGAGGGGACCAGCCCTGCCGACACAGCAGCAGAGGTTCGTCCAGCACCAGCAGCAGGCCAGGGGAGGCCAGCAGGGGCGAGCTTTCGCCATGGCAGCTGGAGATGCAGAGGTAATAGGAGGGCTGATTGCAGGTTCGATTCTTCTCGACTCCAGTCCAGCTTTTGCATTATTCGATTTCGGTGCTTCGTATAGCTTCATATCAGTATCTTTTGCGATTAGACATGGTATCATAGCTAAATCGTTGCCTATGACTTATAAGATCACGATCGGGGGTGGTATTATCCTCGTGAGTGATGTTTGAAAGGGTCGGAGAGTAGTTTTGGGAGGCCGTGAGTTGGAGGTGAGCCTGCTCGTAATGCTATTGCCGAACTACGATATATTACTAGGCATGGATTGGTTGAGCAGGCACCACGCCAGCATTGATTGCAGAGGAGGTAGAGTTCTCTTCAGAGCGCCGGGGGAGCCAGAGTTCGAGTACTCCAGACGTCAGGCAGAACAGAGCAGCGGAGTCTTCTGTGGAGTCTCGGTCGAGGAGCAGGCGATTCCACACCCCTTGATAGCAGATTATATGGATGTTTTCCCAGAGGAGTTGCTAGGATTGCCACCAGACAGAGACATAGAGTTCTCGATAGACTTGGTTCTAGGAGCGGAACCCATCTCTCAGTAAGTCTATCAGGTGAACAACAACGAGCTGGTGGAGCTGAAGAAGCAGGTAGATGAGCTACAGGACAAGGGCTTCATCCGCTCGAGTTCGTCGCCATGGGATGCACCAGTATTGTTCGTGCCGAAGAAGGATGGGTCAGTACGCATGTGTATTGACTATATGGCACTCAACAACCTCACGATCAAGAACAAATACCCACTGCCACGGATCAACGATCTTTTTAACCAGTTGAGCAGAGCTCGGGTATTTTCCAAGATTGATCTGAGGTCGAGAAATCACCAGGTGAAGGTGAAGAGGGAGAATATTCCCAAGACCGCTTTCAGGACGCGGTACGGGCAGTTCGAGTTTTTAGTTATGCCGTTTGGGCTAACCAATGCACCAGCAGTGTTTATGAACCTTATGAACAAGGTGTTCCACCAGTATCTGGATTAGTTTGTGGAAGTATTCATTAACGACATCTTGATATATTCCAAGACTGAGGAGGAGCACGAGGAGCATTTGAGGATCGTGCTGGAGACTCTCAGGAAGGAGCAGCTTTACAGGAAGCTCTCCAAGTGTGAGTTCTTCTTGGACCGGGTGGACTTCTTGGGGCATATGGTGACTGGAGATGGTATCTCAGTTGACCCCAAGAAGATTGTAGCAGTTGAGGCATGGGCAGCGCTGACTTCAGTTGTAGAGATCAGAAGTTTCCTGGGGCTGGCAGGATATTATCGGAGATTTGTGCAAGATTTCTCCCGGGTTGCAGAACCGTTGACTCGGTTGACCCGAAAGGATGCTGAGTTCGTTTGGTCAGAGGAGTGTCAGGCAGATTTTGATGAGTTGAAGAAGCGGCTTACGATAGCTCTGATTCTGACATTGCCTTCAGGATCAGGTGGTTTTACTATTTATAGTGATGCTTCAGGAAAGGGGCTGGATTGCGTCTTGCAGTAGCATGGGAAGGTGATTGCCTATGCTTCCAGGCAATTGCGTCCCCATGAGAAGAACTATCCTACCCACAACCAGGAGCTGGCAGCAGTGATATTTGCTCTGAAGTTGTGGAAGCATTATCTGTATGGTGAGAGGGTGGAGATCTTCACAGATCACGAGAGCTTTAAGTATGTGTTCACACGGAAGGAGTTGAACATGAGACAGCGCAGATGGCTAGAGTTGATGAAGGATTTTGACATCCTACTTCAGTATCACCCAGGGAAGGCCAACGTGGTTGTCGATGCCTTGAGTAGGTATCCGACAGCCATGTGTTTGACCATGGATCGGTATTTGCTTGCAGACTTGGAGAGCCTTGGGATTGAGGTGATCGTGCCCGGAGTACAGATGCAGTTATGGGGGATGCAGATTCAGTCAGACTTGGTGGAGAGGATCAAGTCGGCACAGTTTGAGAACGTTGCTCTGCGGTGTCTCCGAGAGCAGGTTCGAGCAGGATTGCTGGAGGGCGAGTTTTCTCTTGCAGAGGATGGTGCCTTGAGGCACGGTTCTAGGTTATGTGTGCCCAGCGGAGATCTCGGAGAGCAGGTTATGCAGGAGGCCCACAGATCTCAGTACTCTATACACCCGGGTGCCAACAAGATGTACCGAGATCTGAGGGAGCATGTTTGGTGGTCAGGGATAAAGCGGAAGGTGGCCCGCTTCGTGGCTAGGTGCTTGGTCTGTCAGCAGGTCAAGGCAGAGAGACAGAGGCCCGGTAGATTGTTGCAGCCGCTGCCCATTTTCGAGTGAAAATGGAAGCATATTACTATGGACTTCGTTTCAGGATTGCCGCATACTCCAGGAGGGAAAGACGCGATTTGGGTCATCGTTGACAGGTTGACCAAATCGGCCCACTTCTTGCCATTCAAGGTGGGTACGTCTACAGAGAGATTGACGGAGATGTATATGCGGCAGATAGTCAGGATTCACGGGGTTCCGGTCAGCATCATCTCAGATCGGGATAGCCGCTTTACTTCCTATTTCTGGAGGAGTCTGCAGACCAGTTTGGGCACTCAGCTCAAGTTTAGTACTGCATTCCACCCCCAGACGGACGGACAGTCGGAGCGGACTATTCAGACACTTGAGGATATGCTACGGACGTGTGTCCTGGACTTTGGAGGTTCCTGGGAGGATCATCTTCATTTGGTGGAGTTTGCTTACAATAATAGTTTCCATGCCAGCATTGAGATGTCACCTTTTGAGGCTCTGTACGGGCGTAGGTGTCGTATACCCTTATCTTGGGATGATGTTGGTGAGCGAGCATTACTGGGGCCAAAGATGGTTGTTGATGCAGCCGAGAAGGTGAAGCTCATTAGGGACAGACTTCGCGTGGTGCAGGACAGACATCGGCACTGGGCCGATAGCCACCGGAGGCCGTTGGAGTTTGAGGTACAGATTAGAGTAGGACAAGATTTAGGTTTGTTGTATGTGATTTTTTGATCATGTTTGTTTATTATATTAATTGAGACCTTGCTTGTGATTAGGTCGGAGGCCAGGTTTTCTTGAGGATATCTCCGACTCATGGTACGATACGTTTTAGTGGCGGCGGGAAGCTTAGCCCGCGCTTCATCGGCCCTTTCGTTATCAGCGGGAGAGTCGATGACGTTGCATACAGGCTAGACTTGCCGCCTATGCTAGTGGGGGTCTACAATGTATTCTATGTATCACAGTTGAGACGGTATGTGGCTGACCCTAGCCATGTGCTCGATCATTCAGAGATTGAGGTTGGGCCTTCTCTCAGCTATCTAGAGCAGCCAGTGGAGATTCTGGATCGACGGAAGAAGGTTCTGAGGAACCAGGTGATACCTTTGGTACGCGTCGCATGGAGGCATCATTCTCAAGAGAGTCTACATGGGAGCGGGAGGATGAGATGTGCGAGCGCTACCCTTATCTTTTTGGACCATGAGGTATACTTTCTATCCTTCTCATCAGTTGTATTTCGCCTTTCAATTTTGAAGACAAAATTCTTTTAAGGAGAGTAGATTTGTCACTACCATATTTCTAGTATGAGGATATTTTTTACATTTTTCGGGTAATTTAAATTTATTAGAATTTATTTGAATTTATGGAAATTTTTAGGAATTATTTTGGAATTGTTTGGACTAGGTTGATTTTGACTAGTCTTGACCCTTGTAGACCAACCTAGAAGCTAACCCTAGTTAGTATGGACTTGGTTAGGTTATATGACTCTAGTCTAACCTAAGCTAACCCTTGGTTTGGTCAATAGACTCTAGTTAGCAATAGGAATTAGAAAGTCATAACTCATGGCTTATAATTTAGAACCTTTAATAAATCAATTCAAGCCATAGCCTTGTAGGTTGGCCCAAAGCCCAAAATTGCAAAACCCTAAGCCCTAGACTAAGTGGCCGGCCACCACCCTATCCACATTGGGAACACCACCCTATAAATGCTCTCTTAATTTTAGGGTTGCCTCTTTTTAGGAAAGCTCAAGTTTAGGAAAGAGGTTTGTTTCCTATTTCATTTAATCCCTAGAATTCCATTCCATTTCTTTTTTCATTCAAATCTCTTCCATTAGGTTTTAATATACCTATTATTGCTGTTATTGAAGTTTTATTTCAGTTTTTTGTGATTTGATTGGATTGGGACATCAAGGAGAAGAGCTCTACAAAGAGGAATTTTTCTAGAAGTTCAACTATAGGTAACTTCCTTATTCCTCAATGAAATTTCGATTTCTTTACATATTCAGGAAGCCCTAGGAGTCCCCTAAGTGTTTGCATTGGTTTCGTGTCGAGTTTCATAAGTTTCGTGTCCGTTTGGACACGTATCAGACCTGTCCCTTAACTGTTTGTCGAAATGCCACAAAGAGACTTTTTGTGTTATTTTCGATATCCTTTTGAATAGGATTGTAGATCTAGGGTCCCTCTTGAATGTTTGTGTTGACACTTGGGTGTTTCGTGCCGTGTCGTATCCACACGAGGGATACGAACACGCTGGAACTGAGTCCAGTTCTGTCCTCTGCTACTCGGGGGCTGTAGCGGACACGACACGCGTTAATATGACACGAGACTCGACACACGCCATGGGGCTATGACTGACATGCCACATGTCAAGTCTCACGTGTCCACGTGGCGTGTCGAGAGTGATATCAGTGTCGCACTAAATTTATACTGTACAGTGCACACGTGAAATCGAGCACTGATACATCTCTGTAGCTTCGGACACGACACTCTAGGACACAGTGCAGGTTGTTGGACACTTAGCTAGACCCTGGGCGAACCTAGGGGTGCAAGCACGAGGCCTGGTTTGGCCTGTGTCGAGTGCACGACACAAGTGCACGTGTGCACGAGACAGTGTACTGGACAGTGTACTGTTATGCCCGATTTGGGTTTATTTGTATTGGAAACGATTGTGTCGTATTGGTGGACACGTGATGGACCCTGAGACACAAACACATTGTATATTTCATTTACCAACCATTCTTATTGCGTATTAGTTTGATTTTTAATCTCCATTTACCATTTACTTTTTCTGAAAAATCAGTGTATATAACCCTGTATTTTTCCAGTTTTTAACTACAATTTTGTACAACTGTTTTGACCCAATTAGTACTGTTAATATGTTGGTTTAAGTTCCTAGATTCTTTATCCTATACTTGAACTACTTGTGTGTCAATTTTGGTGTTCTTTGGTTGAGAATTGGGTTTGATTTAGAGCTTTAAATGATAGGTGGTAACTGTCAAATAGTAAACTGTTTTAGACTGTTTTCTTTTGAGTCCTATTATGAACTATGGATGATTTCTAATGTGGTATGAAATCTGGGAATTAATATAGGGATGTTAAACTGAGAATACTTGTTGCACTGTCCCACAAGAACACATGAGTGGTTTCCTACCTATTCTCCTTACCTGTCTCATGTTCAGCCCATATGTACACATTTGCATTCTTGTTTTCAATCTAGCACTGTTGTGTTCAGTCACCTAATCCTATTTCCTGCTAACACTTTGCTCACAAACACAAATCTGGGAACACAGTTTTTCCTACACTCACATGTATATCTCTCACACCACACACACATGTAGGAGCGTAAAAAGTGCTTCATAAGAATGAGTCAAAGAGATGGATCATTCCATTCAAATTGATCCACTTTATGCCAAAGAGAGGCTAAATACTTTACGCCTAAAGCAGGCTAATCATTTTACGCCCGGGTTAAAGCTAATGGTTTTACGCCCAAGACAGGCTAGCCACTTTTACGCTGGACAAAGCTGTCAAGTCTTGCATTTAATGCAAAGTCTGACATGAAGATTTAATGATGGCATATATCACAGAATTCAAAGGGATTTATTTTACACAGAGACCAATTTGTCGTTTAGTATGTGGACTGAGCTACTTTACGCTCACAATATGGCTTCTTTTACGCACGGAGACTATACGAGTTTTTACGCTCAAAAGTTGACGTGTGCGTAAGGTTTATTTGGGCTACTTTTACGCTCAAGGTTATTTAACAACCACTTTACGCGAGAAGTCCACGTCAGGGCTATTTTACGCCTAGTCTACTACTTTACGCTCAGGGTATATTTGGGTTGTTTTTACGCCCTATTCTTCTTCACCAATTCAGAACGTGGTTTACCTACAGGGCTTTCATGCCACATATCTCAAAGAACGTGTGTACGTGCATCCTATTCTTACTGAAATGATGGGACACGTGTCAACGTATGCAGAGGATGACTCCAATCATGGGTGGCAGTTGTTAGCGTAAAGACGAAACTTTTGCTGAGTTTTTACGTACAAGAAGCCAAGTCTATAAATAGACTTATTTTTCTATATAATGGACACAGAGAGAAAGGAGAGAATACATAGAGATCAGAGCCCAGAGACTTTGATTTTTGGAGCATTCTTCTTCAACTTTTCTTCCAGAACAGAGTGAAGCAAAGCAGGAAAGCATTCGGCCTCGCCATCAGTGCCCAAGTGCGTCGATACCTTTCTGGTGACTTAGTTCTTCCAATTGTTCATCTTCTAGCAGTGATCTTCATCATCATCGTATGGTCCAAGGAACAAAGTGATCATTTACAGATCAGACTTCCATAGCAATACTTCCCAGAATCAAATTTATACTTCTTGTACTTTTTCTCGTTTTATTTTCAAAATCCGATTTCTAGGCATTTTGTTAAGTGAAACAAAAATGGCGACTCTGCTGGGGACGACCTTCTTCTCTGACGAGGAGGCAATTGCTCAATACGATGATGTGTCGATTGGATCAACAAAGAAGACTCTGGTTGTACACTTCGACTAGACTGTTTATGAAGAGATGCTCCGAACTGGGGGTGGTTCTCGCCGCTCCAATGTTCAAAAATCTCGCAAAGCACGAAAAGTTTGGATTCCTAAATCCAAAATAGCTTCTGATCTCTCTGTTGCTTCTGAGGGCAAGGGAATTCTTCCCACTCCTGTCGTAGGGGCTCCCGTTCGTAACGAGGCAGTCCTTACTTCAGCGTTGCACTCTAAGTGTGGCAAGTTATCTCCCGTCTGTGACGGTGAAGATAATCAGGTTTTATGCCCAGTGGGTAAAAACCAAATTTTACGCTCAGTGCATAAGAACGAGTCTCCCATTTGTAATGAGGCAGACTCTAATGCTTGTATTTCTAAGTGTAAAAATAAGTCTCCCGTCTGTGACGTGGTAGACACACAAAAATTACGCTCTTCGCGTAAAGAAAAATCTCCCGTCTGTGACGTGGTAGATAATCAATTTTTATGCTCTACGCGTAAAGGTAAGTCTCCTGTCTGTGACAGTGTAGATAAAATTCGCAACGATGTTTTTACATCTAATGTGAATGTACCTAAATGCATACAGCGTAAAAATGTTGTTGGTAAAGCTTCAGTTCTACACCAACAACCTTCTTATACTGCTCTACGTAAAGTACCAAACCTACAAATCATACGCAATGAAAATGGAGTCCTTCGTGCTCAAAAATCTCAAGATTTGCGCACACAACTCCAAACGCATAGAAATGTACAGTTTGGTTCTGCAAATGCAGCCAGTAATCTTCTTTATACACAAGGGACTAAACGTTTTGCTACCCCAAATGTAATAAAGAAGACTACTCCTTCGACTCCTTCTGATTTACGTGGATTGCTAATGCAAAAGCGTAAAAATAGACAATCTCCCGTGATACTCCCCCAAGAAAATCATCACTGTGAGTGTCACCAAATTGTGATTAAATGTTGTTGCTCGACTGTCAGTTTTTGATCGATTGAATTTTAAGGCACCCCAACAACAAGCTGATGAGTTGTCATATGCATCAGTCAACATGGCATCTCACACCAACAGAGGACGACGTCCTAGACGGAACACGTCCCAAACCCCAGGTCAACAACAATTCAATAGACTTCTTGATTCTTTTGAAGGAGTATATCAGAATACTCGGTCAAGAAGACAAAGACAATTACAGACTTCTGATTCTGAAGCTGGGGGTACTCAATCTCTTGAGTCCGAAACTGATAGAGTTGATTCATACTTCTATACTAATCCTTCTGTATCTTCAAGAGAGGTTGAATCCTACGCTATTGGAGACGAACCAGAGACGTCATCTGTTAATACATAACAACGCCTCACTACCGTTGAGCAATCATTGAAAGACATGCTTAACATGATACAAAGCATGCGCCAGATAATAACGGCTCAGCAAACTGCTCAACCTGAATTGTAACACCGGTTCAGGCAGCAGCACCAACTCAAGATAGCCAAGGGGTTGATATACCTTTGAATATCCAAGAACCTGCTGTTAACCAAAATTCTGTATCTCCAGATCCCATCATTCCAGAGGATGTACCATCTCCGGTGGAGATTACGGTACAACCAACAACTTTTCAATCAAATGTGCTTCCACAAACCAGCGAAGTCATTCAAGCAGTGCGTGAACTCAAAGCACAGTTTGAAGTTTTGAAGCAAAAGGATCAACTCTAGAGGTTAGGGATTAAGCAACCTTATCCTCCTCATTGGAATGATGTACCCTTTCTACCAAAATTCAAGCCACAGTTAATGGTACTGTTTGATGGAAAGGCTTCTCCTAGTCAGTATATCAATTACTTTGATATTATGACTGTACATTTGCAGAAAAATGATTCATTGGATGCTTGACGGGTTCAGCTTACGACTGGTATCGTAGTTTACCCGATAATTGCATTTCGTCTTTTGACGAATTTAAGGCAATATTTTTCTTCCGTTTCTATGAAGGAGGTATGGACATGAACATGTCCTCCTTAATAGAAATCAAGCAAAAGGAGAAAGAAGATACTCGGACGTTCATTGAACGTTTCCGACAGGCGACTCTAAAGATGCCTCCTGGTATGCCAGATTCAGCGCTGATTGATACATGTAAGATGAATCTGCGACCATCTATCGCTGTCTTTACGGGTTTCCAATTCACAGATTGGGCTTCGTTTATCATAGCAGCAGTTTCTGTCGAGACCAATGGTAGGTTGGCTCGTGAACATGGGATGATTTTCGCCTCTGAGGATAAAGGAAAGAAAAGTAATCCTGGTAATAATTCCGGCAATCGTAATATGAAAGGAAAAGACACTCTTATGGTCAATCTTTCCAAGAATAAAATGACGCCGAATAATCAGGAATCTTCCAGGCCAAAAGAAGAATATTCTTTTGACGAAAGTGATATCCCAGGGATATTTCAATGTCTGGTGAAGAGTGGCAAACTCCAGATTCCAGAGCCAAAGAGGCCTAATGAGGTGAATCTGACTGACAATCCTAAATATTGTATCTATCATAGATACATTAATCATCCTACCAGTGCTTGCTATGTTTTGAAGAAGAAAATCCAAGAGCTGATAAATGATGGTGCTATTGCTTTAACCAATGATGACCATACGGTTACAACCAATATAGTTTCTCTTCAATTTGGAGATTTTTCTCCACAACAAGTACCAGATGGAATTGTCCCAATTCCGAAGGCGACGATGAAGATTTTGAATATCCCGCCTGCCAGGGAGGAAAATGAAGGATTGTTGCCTCTTACATTAAAGAATGGTGAAATTATGTGGGTACATCCTGACTTAGTACCTGAAATGGAAGATGAAGGTAAAACTTCAAAATCCAATAAAGGTAAGAAAGTCAAAACCTGCAACATGATTTCTCATATTATTCCAGATCCTGATTATTTGGATCATCTATGGGATGGCATTCCTTTGGAAAATAGACTGAGATGATTGAACATATGTCCTCCAAGTCTGACTCCTCCTGCCAAGCTCAAGCTTACTCATCAGCAGTGGCTAGCCATGAATAGTGTTCCCTTATACAGGGCACAACAAGTCTTCGCTGCTTATGAAAAAACTCCTACAGGGATTTTTCCTCGTATCCTAAATCCTTTTCCTCCCGTAGCTGCAGAGACGGTTATTCCTCATTCTCCTGTAGTCACAGGGATCTCTTCTTCTTCCTCTATAGAACCACCTGTTGAAAGTCCACTGCCTACTCACTTGTATAGTCAGCAATCTATCCTTCTCATGAAGAAGATGGATTATGACTTTCAAAAGGCAGAAGGTTTGAATTATGATAAAGGGATACGACTTTCTTTACAAATTCAAAGTCAAAAATCTACTGTTGGATTGGGTTCTGAGGTTCCTCATAACAATCCTCATAAGAAGAAGGCTAAGGAAAGGAAGATTAAATCCTGCAATATGGTACTTCTTTCTTCTGAGTCTGAAGAAAAAACTTTTGCTGGTACAAGATCTGGAAAAGAGTACCACAAGGATTATGAGGGATCCTCCAAAGAAGCTGAGAATGTTGAAACACCATCAACTCAACCGTCTCTTGCTCCTGCTGCGGTTGAAAAGGGGAAACAGAAGACGGTATACTTTGACGTCCCGTTGAAGTCTACTTCCAGTCAGGGGGTGGTGATGAAACCCTATAAATTTGATATTCTAGCCCAGTTAGCTAATACTCTGGCTAGATTATCTATCTTCGAGTTGCTGCGCCTTTCTAAAGAAAGTCGTAAAACTTTGAGTGAAGCTTTGCTGCAAGCTGATTCCTGCTTAGCTCAACTCAAGACTCCTGACAATATACCAGTATCATGCCCACAATGTCATAGTAAGATGGAAGCAATTCCCAACATCACCTTTATACAAGAAGATATGCTGTTGAAGCATAACAAGCATGATAGGCCTTTGTGTTACACTGGATATATTGAATCCATTGAAGTTGACAGAATTTATATTGATCCTGGGTCTTCCATTAGCATAATTCTTCAAAGTATACTTAGACCATTGAGGATTCCTACTAGTGATCTGACTTGCACTAGTACCACAATAGTTGGTTTCAACTCTGGAAAGAGCAAACTACTGGGGAAGATTCGTTTGAAGATTCAGATTTGCGATCTTCGAACTATGGCAACATTTTATGTTATTAACTCAGATGTATCCTACAATATTCTTCTTGGAAGACTATAGTTACATGAGCATAACATCGTGCCTTCAACTCTCCACCAATGCTTCAAGTATGTGGATCCCCAAGGAGTTGTGAAGATTGAGTTTGCTGATATCAACCCTTTCAAGGGTGTTGAAGCCTATTTTTTTGACTCAAGACTTTACAAACAAGAGCATATGAAAGAGATATCAGATATGACTGAAGATCAATCATCTGCTGAAGATCAGTCTATTAACGAAGATCCGCGAGAAGAGCAACCTTTGAATATCAAAGTCAAAGGGCGAATCCAACCCCAACCTGTCAACAATCAACCTTTGATGATCAAGGTTAAAGGAAGAACTCAAGCTTCATCTGAGGAATCAGTGAATGTTCCTGCTAAAAGCCAAGTTTAACCCCTTATGATCAAAGTCAAAGGGCGTACATTTCGTACGAATGATCCAGAACCTCCATTGATTGTCAATCTTGGTAAATCTACGCAGAAGACGGATGATAGTCCACTAGTGATTAATCCGAAGCGTAGCAGTCAAATTGTAAATGATGTAAATATTGATCATTCTGTACTTTTTGATATCAATGAAGATTTCTTTTTCGAGTATATGGCTGTCAAGTTTATTGAAAGAATGACTTTATCTTCTGATAATCAAAGTCATCAATATAAAGACGACATAGACATAGAGGAAACCTTATACATTGACAATAAGGAAAATTCTTTTCCTCCTCATGTCGATGTTGGACCTTATGCTCAAAGGTTTCTAACATCTTCTCCCTATCTTCTTCCTGTAGCCGCTTCATCGCAAGCTTGTGTAACTTATAGACGTCACAAAGAATCTTATTTCATGGTTTCGTCTGATAAGAAAAACAAGCGCCAAATTGTGTTTAGCCTAGCTAGAAATATCCCTATTGCTCAGACAGATGATTTGAGAGGTAAAGATAAAGGAAGAATCCGAATTGACAGATATAGTCAACAATCTCTCAAGATTATTCAGAACATGGGATATGATTTAAAGACTATGCAAGGTCTCAATCAAGGCAAAGGTAGACGACTACCATTATGTGGTGATCCGTTTTACCAGAAAACTCGTCATGGTTTGGGATATGATCCGTTCCATATGTTTAATGACGATATTCAAGAAGAATTCTCTTCTAGCTCTTCACAATCATCAGATTCAGAAGAAGTCCAATTCATCGAATCCGATATTTCTCACTCTTCGTGTGTTAAAGGAGATTATTATGATGAATCTGAGCAAATATTTTCAGCTTACATGGTTCAAATTGATGGTGAATTCGAGCCATTTGAGAATGATCCTTGGGCTCAACAGATGGACACTCAATGGAAATTTCGTTTTGAACAACGACAACCACCTACAGAGGACAAGATTGTCCAGATTGACGTTGGAGATGGAACTATGCCCAAACTAATATTCATCAGTAAGAATCTTTCTGAAGATGAAAAGAAAGAATTGATAAAACTGATCAAAAAATATATTGATATTTTTGCATAGAGTTATGAGGATATGCCAGGTCTAGATCCCAAAGTTGCTACTCATAAACTCAATATTCTTCCTAATGCTAAGCCTGTAAAACAACAGCAACGGCATTTTAGACCAGATATGATGGATGCAATTGAAGCAGAAGTCAAAAAGCTGATCACATGTGGTTTTGTTCGTGAAGAACAACATCCCGATTGGGTTGCCAACATTGTTCTTGTTATAAAGAAGAATAGAAAAGCCCGAGTTTGCATAGATTTTTGAGATCTTAATGCAGCTTGACTAAAAGATGAATTTCCACTTCCAATTACTGATGTCATGATAGACAATACATGTGGTTTTGAACGCATGTCTTTCATGGACGGATTCTCAGGATATAATCAAATTAAGATGCATCCAGAAGATGAGAAGCATACCGCTTTTCGTACACCCCTTAGAGTTTACTGCTATACGGTGATGCCGTTTGGTCTTAAAAATGCCGGTGCCACATATCAACGGGTCATGAGCAACATCTTTCAAGAACATCTACGGAAGACAGTAGAATGTTATGTAGATGACATTGCTGTTAAAAGTCGATCAAAAGATGATCACATTCAAGACTTGAAGACAGTATTTGAACTAATGCGCCAACATCAATTGAAAATGAACCCTACTAAGTCTTTCTTAGGGGTTTCCAGTGGCAAGTTTTTAGGATTTGTCATTACTTTTTAGGGTATCCATGTTGATTCTGATAATGTTAAAGCAATTCTTGAAATGCGTCCTCCACGCAATTTAAAAGAACTTCGTGGCTTCCAAGGTCGCATTGCATATATCAGGAGATTCATATCCAATCTCTCTGGAAGATGCCAGCCTTTCTCCCGTCTATTAAAGAAGGGTGTATCATTTGTTTGGGATGAAGCATGTCAGAAAGCCTTCAATGACATCAAGCAATACCTTACAAATCCCCCTGTTTTGGTACCTCCAGTGATAGGAAGACCATTTTTGCTATATGTTCGAGCTTTGGATCATTCACTTGGTGCTCTTCTTGCACAAAAAAATGATATAGGGCATGAACAAGCAATTTATTATCTTAGCCGAATGATGGTCGGAGCAGAACACATGTATACTCCTATAGAAAAGGAATGTCTGGCCTTGGTTTTTGCTGTCCAAAAGACAAGACATTATGTGACAGGACAGACTATCCATGTCATCTCCAGAATAAATCCCATTCGGGTATTGATGAGAAAACCGAGCATTCTTAACTCTAGGTTAGCTACCTGGGCGATGTTGCTCACTCCTTATGACATGGTTTATATACCTCAAAAATCAGTGAAGGGTTAAGCATTAGCTGATTTCTTAGCTGCTCATCCTATACCTGAAACATCAAAGTTATATGAGGACATTCTAGATGAAGTTGTGGATTGCAATATGACTTTGAAAAATGACATTTGGCAATTATATTTTGATGGGGCATCACGGGTTGGACCTAAAGGTAATATTGTCTCTGGGGTAGGAACCGTCTTGGTTTCTCCTGACAAAATTGTCATATACCGTGCCTATTCTCTCAATGAACCATGCTCCAATAATGTAGCAGAATATAATGCTCTATTGATTGGTCTCCAAGTCGCAAAACAATTGAATATTGAATTCCTGGAAGCCTATGGAGACTCTCAGCTGATTGTTAATCAGGTTAGAGGGACCTATGAAGTCAAAAATCCTGATCTCATCCCTTATCATCAAGCGGTAGTTGCATTGGTCCTTTTATTCAAAGGATTCTTCATTGAATTCGTACTACGTTCTCAGAATGTGGAGGCTGATGCTCTTGCTAGCCTAGCTGCAGATTTGGCTGTTCCAATCTGAAGACAAAATACAATTACTTTGTTGGACCGAGATTTATTCTGTGTCAAGAATAATTTATGTATTGAACAGAGTTATACTACGGAATCAAGCTCTCAGCAAAGGGATTGGAGAACTCCATTTATTGATTACGCGGTTCATGGGATTTTACCTGAAGATCCAAAAGAAGCTGTATCAATTAAAAGACGATCATTTCGATTCTATTATGATTCATCTTTACATATGTTATATCGTCGCTCATATGATGGACTCTTGCTGCGCTGTCTCTCAGAAAATGAAGCTAAATTGATACTCCGTGAGGCTCATGATGGCGTCTGTGGTGTCCATCAACCGGGTCCAAAATTACAGAACCGTATTCGAAGAATGGGGTATTATTGGCCTTCCACGATAGCAGATGCTGTGGATTACGCCAGAAGGTGTAAAGAATGTCAGATTCATGCTGACTTTATTCACCAACCTTCTGAATTTCTATATCCTACAGCAGCTTCTTGGCCCTTCGAAGCTTGGGGTATGGATGTCATTGGTCCTATTAACCCTCCTTCTGTTAAATGACATCGGTTCATATTAGCTATAACCGATTACTTTTCTAAGTGGGCAGAAGCAGTCCCCCTTGCTGAAGTGAAGACATCTAATGTGATCAGCTTCATCAAACATCATGTCATTTATCGCTTCGGGATTTCTCGACGAATAATTCATGATAATGGTCCACAATTTGCCAGTCAGGCATTTTATCGGTTCTGTGATAAGAATCAAATTCAAAATCTGGCTTCTACGGCTTATAATCCAGCTGCTAATGGTTTAGCCGAAGCCTTCAATAAGACTATTATTAAACTTCTCAAAAAGTTTGTCTCTTCTAATAAATGTAATTGGAATGAGAAACTTGGAGAATGTTTATGGGCTTATCGAACAACAGTCCGGACTCCTACTGGTTTTACACCATTTTTATTCGTTTATGGATATGAGGCTGTTCTTCCCTTAGAAATCCAGATTCCATCTCTTCGAATAGCTATTGCTAATGAGCTAACTATAGAGAACAATGATCGCTTACGACTCCAAGAACTTGAAGGATTGGACGAGAAGCGTCTTCAAGCACAACAGCATAGTGAGCTATATCAAGCCCGTATATCTTGAACTTTCAACCGTAAAGTTAAAGAGAGGGTATTCAAGATTGGCGAGTTAGTATTAGCCGTTCGAGGACCGATGATTATGACTCACAAAAGCAAGGGGAAATTCCAAGAAAAATGGGAAGGTCCTTAGGTAATTGAGACCGTATTTTCTAATGGCGCCTATCGGTTATCAAAGCCCAATGGAGATCTACTCATGATGCCGATCAATGGCAAATTTCTTAAGAAGTACTATATATAAAAAAAAGACAGAATAAAAATAAAATTTATTTTTATTTTTATTTTTATTCTAAATAAAGGATTAAGGATGAGGACCACTGCCTTCCTTATTGAATACATAGTCAGCCAATGCTTCGAAGGCATCGTTGCCTGAGTTCATAAAAAATTTGCTAGCAGCCATCCTCAGCGCTTCTTCTTCAGGAGTTTTCCCTGGCTCTACTAAGAAAGCAAGGATGTCTTGTGGTGGCTTGGGAGTAGAAGAGCTTTCGCCTACTTCGGTTGGGCCTGTCACAATTGGCTCAACGGGGCACGTCTCAATGATGTTCTCAACTTTCTTGGAGACTTCATTCTTTTGCTGCATATCCTTGGAAGACATTTCCAATAGAGGAGTGGAAATAAGAATGAAAAGTTACAAAGATTTCTCACCTATTTAATAGGAGAGATCTATTAATGAACCGGTCTTTGAAATTGAAAATAACCTTTCATTCCCGGAAAGGCCTGTCCGTTCATTACATCAGATTCATTCATTTACTTATGGAATTGAATTGTTCTTTCTTTTCCCGAAAGTTATGTCGGTTCATTTCATATTGGCATATATCCTCAATGACATTTCTCCTCTTAATCCCCAGCTACCAAGGTTTGGTTAAGCTGATTGTTCATCTCTCTGGAGAGAAATTTTGATCTTCTACAATTGGATTTATTATTTATCACGTTCTTATAACCTCTGAATAAATATTAAATCTGCTTGCTTTTCTTACCTATCAAATCCATTTGACCTCTGCATAGATATTAATCTACTTTTTCTTTGAGTTCTTACATGCTATCATGTCCATAATACCTCTGATAGTATTGTATACTCTAAACAGAAAACAAGACTTTATTATCTATCATGTCCATATTACTTCTGGATAGATACAAATCATTGAGCATAGAAGACTTGTCACTTCCATTCTCATTTCATCATAAAAGTCTATTACATTTCTTAGACTTTCTTACAAATCATAATGAAAATCTATTACATTTTGGATTTTCATTCTATACAACAACGATGACTAATCGAGATCTATTTCTTCTTTGGATCTTCTTCATCGGGTTCGTTGTTGGTGTCAATTCCTTACTGTCTGAGCCTCAATGGCGACCAGAACAGTATGAATCAAACTCTGGTCTTCTTTCTCAGACGAGAGGAGAATCCCAGAGTATGGCAGCCCGAAGACGTGTTGCTGCCAATACAATTGGTGGAGAAGTGGCGGCCTTTCAGAGGAGATAGGAATGTATCCAGCATTGGAATACAATTCCTAGTCCTGCCATGAAATGAACTCTACTACCCAATTTCTCGGGATAGAGTTGACTCCACCATCCAACTTTCCGTGTATAAAGGCTCTTCCTACCATCTGGGGAAGACCCTTTTATCCCACGAAAAGTTCTGAGTTGTCTGATTTATGCGTCAAAAGCGCATGAGCTCCCTGATGCTGATGTCAGAAGAATACTCCTCACAGCATCAAAGTCGCCAATACCGGTTCTAGAAAAGTTCTTCAGCCAAGCTTCTGCAGAAAACAACAGAGAAAAATTTTCAACAGAAGTATCATCAGCCACTTACTGATTAATTAAAGACTAATGCTCGCGCACCTTACTCAACAAGGCTTTTACGCCCGTGTCTTATGTGCACCCTATTCAACAAAGGCTTTTTATGCTATTGTTTCATATGCACCTCATTCAACAAGGCTTTTACGCCAATGTCTCATGAGCATATTATTCAACAAGGCTTTTACGCCCGTGCATCTTACCTATAAGATTCTACGTCTGTCAAGGATTTACACTCATGGGCATCTGTTTTCGACAAAAAAAAGAAAGTTCAAAGGCAGACGATTGTTTTACGAATTAAACTTACCATTGAGGTCAGATGATTCGGCTCTGAAGATTGTTGAATCAACGTCTGTCGACCGGGCGTACAGAGGAACAACATCGGAAAGTATCATCATTTGTTGAAGAATGAAATCTTGCAAAGAGCTACCGGGCGTACAGAGAGACAGCATCGAAAAGCATCATCATTTGCTAGAAACTATCTTCGAAAGAATGAGAATGAGAATGTATAAAACTTTCTTTAACTCAGCTATTTATAAGGGTAGAGGAAACGGTTGGCATGAGTCTATTTCGGGAAAGATCCTACTAAAAAGTCGCTCGTGACCACAAGGTAGATGCCACGTGTTGTTTTGTTTCTCTTGGGAATAAACAACCATAAATGCAGTTAAAGAAGTGTTGAACGATTCTATGTACCAACAGATGAGATCAATATCAAGATTTTATTTATAAAAAGGGGGGAGTGGACCCCTACAAATAAAAGAGTCGCAATACATAGACGACACTTGTCATACTCTTAGTTTTATTATTATTATTATTATTATTATTATTATTATTATTATTATTATTATTATTATTATTATTATTATTATTATTATGGTATTTATTTCTATTTCCATGTCATGCCCTAACCCTAGGTAGGACCAAGTGTCCCTACAACCATAAAATCTAAGGGGCCAAGTGTCCCCCATGTGTCCTATGGACTTGTGTGGAAGGGGGACACCTCACCCCCCTTTCTCTCTATATAAACTCTCCCCCCCAACACACAAACACACACACAACAACCACACACATTACAAGCACCCCTTCCCCCTTTATAACCCCACACACACACACAAAGAAAGAAAGAGAAAAAAAACACAAACACACACACACCCGACCCCCCCCCAACTGCCCGCTGTCGCTGCCGTCGCCCACTGCCGCTGCTGCCGCCCGCCGCCAGCCGCCTGCCGCCGCCCGCCTGCCGCCCGCCGCCGCCAGCAACCGCCGGCCGCCCCCCCGGCCACCTCCACTTCATCTTCTCCATCTTCTTCCTCTTCTTCCACTTCCAAAACCCTAGGTAATTTCTTCTTCTTCCCCAAAAATCTATATTTATTTCCTGATTTGAACTTAGGCTAACATTGCTAACAAGAATATTTGTTATTGGATTCAAAATTAGGGTTTGTGGAGAAGTCTAGGTCATTCCCAACCCAAGGCAAGTCCTTCATTCCCTCTTTCCCTCTTTCCTTTTCTTCAAGAATACTTTATTCTGATTTTTGGATTAATTTGAAGATGTATAGGTTAAATCAAAATTTTGAAATTTCATATTTAATGTCAAATTTTTCATAAGAGCATGATTTGGAATATAGGTTAAAGAATTCCTCTAAGTATGGTATAACTTCAAATTCTGAAATTGTTATTATTTAACCTGATTGAGCTCTCACAAAATTTTTGAAATTTTGATTTCTAATAAATTTCAAAAAATTGATAGACATAGGTCAAGGAATTAAAAATTTGTTATACTTAGGCACTGTAATTAATATTTGTGATGTATCATGGATAAGTGTATAAGCATTGGACACAAATAAAGGAACCGATTGTGGACATGAACTGTCTGGACTTGAAATTGCCATGAACAAATAAACACACATGAACATACGGGACTTTCCAAGGGTAAGTTTGACATACACATTGGAACTGAACAATTGGACCGCACGCCGGGAAGGTAAAAGTACAAGGACCCTGCGCTTCTCTACTTAATATTAAGTACTCAATGTTGTGTGTTCATAGTTAGAAATAAGTCTCGTCTTTTTTTTTTTCCTGCTTCATGCACATATTGATATGGAAGAATTATGTTTGATTTGATTTTCTTTATACTATCTACATGATATATACATATATAGATATATGTATAAAGTCTTCACATATTAACTAGTATAGTTGGGTAAACATTATAATATTGCTCTATTTTGATAAACTGCCAACAATTAGCAAGCCGCGACCCGACTAATTGCTAAAGGAAAGGTAACCATTGCTTGCTCAGGTAAAAGTCTCAAGTTCTTTTTGTTCTTTTATACTGTGTGGTTCCGGTGTTGAGAGTTGCTCCACCGAAGGGGTCGGCGAGCCCAATTATTTACCTGCGTGGTTCCGGTGTTGAGAGTTGCTCCACCGAAGGGGTCGACGAGCCCATTTATTTACCTGCGTGGTTCCGGTGTTGAGAGTTGCTCCACCGAAGGGGTCGGCGAGCCCAGGATTTACTCTTATCATATACATATTTTTGTAATTTTTCGGGGCTCCTAAATACAAAGGAGACTCTGCCGAAATTTTTGAAAAATTTAGAAGATAGACAAATTTCTGACTTTCAAAAATTTTAGAAAATTCTTATCTAGAAAGCATTTGGGAGGGGAGAACAACTGAATATCCCTAGATATCCCGTAACATAAATAACAAAAGCTTATCAATATTTCGAAAATCTCGTGAATCGGTACATCTAGTTTCAACTAGGGTGTACTAGCCCAAAGGAGGCTCGAAAATCTCGGAAATCAATGCATCTATTTGACAGTAACATAAAATAAGACCTGTCACGACCCGCACCCGCTTTTCGGATACGAAGCATGTCCAAGCCCAGCCTACGCCGCAGTGTCGGCGGTAGTACGCTGTCTATACTCAAGTCACGGCAATCTAGAATCACGGGAAAACTATATCTCATCCACAGAATAATCGAATCAATCAAGATCAATGAAAAGACATGGACTGAATAATAATGAATAAACTGAATATCAAGCATCACTGTCACGTCCGGTGGACACAAATCCACTACCAATAGACGGAAGAAAATAGAAGAATACATGGAGTAACTAACTGAATAAAAACTGCTAATCTAGACCACCTCAAGTACAAGCGATGCGATCTGATGCTGGCTCAACCCTCTGGTCTGCTCCTAACTCAACCTCGGCTAACCTGAAGAGATCATCAGGTCCTCAGAGGACTAGCAAGATACATAAAAACGAGCCTTTCTAACAGTTTATTATGCATGGAGAAAATATAGAATAAACAAGTAAAACTGAGCAATGAATAAAGCACGAATCTATGCACTGTCTACACATAAATGAACTGCTAAACAGGGACGATAAAACTCATGTCAAGGTGTCAACGGATAACCGAAACGAATACTCAAACCCTCGTCCCTAATGTGGACTCGCAGGTTTGAACTACTAACCCTCGTCCCTAGTGTGGACTCGCAGGCTAGCCTCTGCTACTAACCCTCGTCCCTAGTGTGGACTCGCAGGCTAGCATCACCCTCGTCCCTATTGTGGACTCGCAGGCGTAAACCCTATACCACTAACCCTCGTCCCTAGTGTGGACTCGCAGGCTAGCATCTACTACTAATCCTCGTCCCTAGTGTGGACTCGCATATTAGCATCACCCTCGTCCCTATCGTGGACTCGCAGGTGTGGACCAATAACTACTAACCCTCGTCCCTATCGTGGACTCGCAGGTTAGCTTCAAGGTTCAAGACACGGAGGCACGACTCAATCAAGGCACGACCAATAAGAAACAAGGCTAACTGTGAACAATGTCTAAAGCAATGATAAAAATATACAAGCTTGATAGAAAAGATGCATGGCAACAATATGAGAAACTGGATAAAATAATAGACAGTGCATGTAAATGAAGCTGTGTAGAAAGGCAAGGTATACTTGCCTTAGGTCCTGAGCTGTTGTCACGGATTACAACCCGTATCACGGTCCAAGTAACCTGTTTATACCATGTACATGATGTCAATTACACAACTAATAGTGATAAGTAGCCTCTCTATTTATTAGTTAGGTTTCTAGGTTAATTACTAGGACTTGTTTTCCCTTGGGTTAGCTAAATTGCTTAGTTCTTAGTTAGTACCTATTCCTGTGTGGTGACACATGCGTCTCATGCCTCCCTAACCTGACTATCCTTATATACTTGATGATTTCTATCTAAGTGTACAATCATGTTATGTAAATTCCTATAGGCAATGACTCAATCGATGTATAACTAATATGTGGTATACACCCCTTATATACCAATGTACCTGAATGTGTAGATGTACCCGAGCCCTTACTCAAATCACCATACCCTGCTCTAGGCAAGATACAGGGTACCCTGCTCCCACTCTTGTTCAGTCTAACTCACTCATGCTTAAGACAATCCACATTGTCTAGATGTGTAAGTATGAATACTAGAAGATGCATACCCATATACATTCTCCTGCAACTTCCTGCGAATGCCCTGTTATATACAGGTATTTCATTGTACATTGCTTATGCCTATCCCACTAAACTACTCGACTCTTACTCTATGTACCCTTATTTGTTGACTGATGTATCCTGGATATGTTCCTGTTGTGCATTCAGGTGCATCCAAGGAAAGGGGTCTCTAATTCTGATAGAAAATAGGACTGAACAGAAGGTTTAGGACTGAACTAAATAAGGGACAGGATCTTGCTAAGATAGTGCCTAAATAGTGAGGGCTTCAACCCGAACTGACAACATGATATGGACTGATAACTAACTACAGAGCTGTACGAGACTGCATATGAGACTTATCAAATGGTCAATATTACTCTGTAAAAGAACATGGCTCACATCTGCTACCTGGTCATAGTAAAAGTGTTTGAACAAGAGTTCAAGACTGTATAGTAAGTTTATGACTGAAAGTAGTATGGGTTGTTATCAGCTGAACTAATGTCAGTTGGAAATGAATAGAATATCAGACCTATGCCTATAGACTGATACACCAAAATAACAACTCAATTTTCATGCATTTACCCACTACTACCACTGTTGCAGTCCTAAATGCAAACACACACGCTGCTTTAATCTGGAACCCCATCACTAGAATACCAATCTAGGCACCTATACTATGGTTGGTCCTCACCAGAGCAGTGGTGGCTGTTGATAACAACTTCACACAAAATTATATGTCTGCTCTATGAAGATGTGCAAATAATGGCTGTTAGCACTATCTGTTGCAACCTGTAACTTGGTTTGCTGCAGAAAAATACAAGTGCTTATAATGATGCAATTCGAGCAAGTTCAGGTACAGCTGCACCGCTGACCTGTCCTACTACAGTCAAAAACTCAGGTAACCCCAGTTCCTCCTTACACAGCTTAACAAGCATAATAGTCTCCAACATACATATATATAACAGAACCATCAACACCAGATGCATAGAACACATTCATCAAGAACTACCCAGCATCACGTATGAAAATGGACACTCCCTACTCACAGTATCGAAAGGAAAATAGCAGTTGTTGTATACAGACCTATACGTATGCATTGACTCCTGTCATCAATTGAAAAATATCTTCACTGACTACACATTCCTGATGCAGGATGAATAATGAACTAATGAAGCCAATGAACGCCATGTTTACACACTTCCCTTTTCTCTGAACCCAAGTCCAGGGAATTGAATCTACATTGAAAAAGGTTGATACATATAGGAGTATCAATCATCTGTCAAAGGGAAACTGAACTGGAAATTAATTTGGCCTATATGGATTACACAGGTTCCCCCTTAGCGGTTAAACTCTGTTACCAATCTTTACAATGTAGTTCTCATTATAGCGTCTAGTAGAAACAAGAAGGGTCTTGACAGTTTTGTGCTTGGTACAAGGCAATCTAACATGGGAGTATTAATCTGTATGAGATATAAAAACTAACTGATAGAGAGGGGTTAGGTTGCACTAACATCTGATATGGATTATTTAGTTCCTATCTGATGCTTAAGGTCCGATATGGATCATTGAGTATCTTAAGAGTCGATATTGGTTAATAAGTACCAATCTGATACTTCAGATCCGTACTCGATACCATGAGTCAAGGTATGAACCAGTTTATTATATCCAAACTTGACGCTCTGGTTCAAGTCGAATCCTGATATCTAGTTTGGTACATAATTCCGTATTTGATGTGAAAATGAGTTATACCCTTCATCATATGACATCGATCGAACCCGATACTGATATTAATCTACCATGATATCCTAGTATCCAACTTGAGTATCAGTTCTTGATATCAATTTATATCACTAATACTCGAGTATCAGTATTTGATATCCGATTCCTGACAGCATCTCTAGTTAACTGGTACACACCTAGGTATATGCAGATTTGTTATACCCAAATCCTCCCACTGCACATGTTGTCTTGCTGCTTGGCAAGAACACTTATTCTCATAGATAAGTGAGTCCAAGGAACCACACATGTTCGAACTACAAGATACACACAGGAACCCAGGATTCCACCAATCCAAATTTTACTCTAATGTCTATTTTAGGACACATAGGTAACTAATCATCTCTGTTCCCGTACCGATTACCAAGTCTTCCCTTCCTCCACTAGACATCTTAAACATTTAATCGAATACATTGGAGTAGATAACATGGTTGCAAGTTTAAGGGCATGACATACCTGACAGGGTTCTGGTTTATGGTAACTCGAACTGCTGCTCTCCTGCCGGGGAAGAAATTTAGAGTTTTAGGTTTAAATGTGGATGAGGAGGTCGGCTGATTTTCCTGACTTATATAGTTGCAGGAAGAATCGATTTAAAACTGTTCAAGAGGATAGGTACAGAGTAAATAACCTTATCCTGAGATGGGTTTGAATCACAGGGGATGAGCCAGGAGGAATTTGAATCTATAAACGATTCTATCTGTTATGGAGGCCGTTGGAAAGGGTTTCAAATACAGGGTTTAAATCCTTGCCTATCAATTCTGTTTGGAATTGAATTCGGTTTTGGTTTTATCTTCTCAGGATTTGAGAAGGGTTAGTGTTCGGAAGAGTTGGATAGAGGGAAGGTCGGCTACATCAGTTTAAATTTTTGGTGAGAGTATCCTGAGTTTAAAACAAAAGGGAATTTGAATTAATGACAATTACATTAAAGTCCCTGCCAACATTTATAATACCAATTGGTCCCTCATATAGTATATAAATAAAACCAATATAACACATAACAATGTAGGTGACAATTAAATGATAAAAAAATAATATAAAAAATACGCGAGGATAAAATTTGGTCAAGGGGTTGACAAGACCCCCAATATGTAGGTGGAGTATGAATGTATTTAGTAGAAAAGTAATATATGAATGTATGTAGTAGGAACATATTGTGCTATCAATAAATAAAGATACTTTTCCTATATTTTTATATTCCTGGTAAATATTTTTTTCTTAAGAATATTATGAATGTATGTATGGACCTATTTATGCCAAGTTTGGAATGGGATGGGAGTGATTACACTTTGTACTTATACCAGCGCTATGCAAGATTAATGTGGAATGCACCCGACTGGTACGACATCCATGTCTACCAAGTATTTTATGCAGTCATGCGTCCCATTATCAGGGACATCGAGGACGGAGCTGAAGTATATTATGAAAATACAACCTACTGCCTGCATGTCCGAGATCCAAACCGCATCTACATCGGACTACATGGATATGAGGGTACACTAGATGACTTTGGAAGACTCCATCCAGAGGTGGATATCCTCACTGAGGAAAGGATCCTCATCGAGGCTATAATATAAGACAAAACCCTGTATATATATAGTGAAGAAGGAATCCTTCTCTTTTTGTCTGCTGTATGGTATTTTGGAAATCAGCAGATATGTATACAAGTAGGGATAGATAGAGATAGATACTATGTCACATTTTGGGGAAGTGGAGTGACATGAGTAGGTTAGGTGAAAGGAATATAAACAAATGTAAAGTTGAGAGTAGAAACCATATTTTGTATTACTCTCATTTTAGTGAAATATGTATAAATATATGACTCTGCTGTACACACTTTGTTATAAATGAACATTGTGAGTCGAATATTCCCTGAGGAATTGTGTCTTTTATTTCAGGATATGGACAATCATGATCAAACAAACAACCCACCACCTCAAGCATCAACTGAGCCAACTGTGGCTGACATGTTCCGTTTGTTCCAGCAACTATTAGAATCCAACAGTCAACAGGCCCATGCTGCCCATGCAACAAATACCACAATATTGGAACAAATGCAGAATTCTAACAATACCAAGAATAAAACCCTAAAAGAGTTCAGGGATCTTAGGCCGCCCAAGTTTAAAGGAACCGAAAGTGCGATGGAAGCGGGTCAATGGCTGAGAACCATTGAAGGTTTGATGAAGGCTGCCAAAGTTAAACCCGAGGATATGGTACCAGCAATCCGCATGCAGCTGAAAGACATAGCTGGATACTGGTGGAGTGCCGAGTACCCAGAAGATTCTGACCAGGACATGTCATGGGCGGAATTCAAGAAGAAATTTGAAAACAGATTCTATCCTAAGTCAGCACGGATAGAATTAGAAAGACAATTCAACTATCTGAAACAAGGAAGACGTACAGTTGATGAGTACGTCGCGAAATTTTCCAGGCTTAGTCGATTTGCCCCCAACATGATAGCGGATGAAGAAACAAAAATATCCAGGTTCGTAGAAGGACTTGGAACCCAATTGAAAAGTAGGGTCGCCTCTTATCGATGCCAAACATTTTCAGAGGCAACAGAAGCTGCTCGAGATCAAGAACGGATACTAAAGGAAGAACAACATTTCCGGTCTTCACAACCTAAGAGAACTTTTGAGGAGGGGGCATCCTCCAACAAGAATCATTGGCAGGGACCGCCTAAGCGTCCTCAGAACGGCAACCCAGACAGATCCGTTATCTGTAATTACTGCCACAAACCAGGCCACAAAATAAATGTATGTAGAAAAAGATTGGGGCTTTGTTTGAAATGTGGAGCAGGGAATCATTCAACCAATCAATGCCCTCAGTTGCCTGCAACTGGAGCAACCACGCAAAGTTTCAATCAAGGATACCGACCTCCAGTTCAAGGAAACCAACCTCGACCTATGATGCAGGCACCCACATCACAAGCAGGTATGGCTTATGGAAATCAGCACAGGCCGCCCTATGCTCCTCAGGCGTATCAATTTCAACAAGCACAACGGGCGGCTCAAGCCCAAAATAATAACAAAAGGAGGAATAAGCAAGGACAAGCGTTTATGATGGGAGCTAAAGATGCAAATATCCCTGGAGAAGTAATTTCAGGTACTATTTTAATTTCTGCATATCCAGTATTAGTATTATTTGATTCCGGGACTACCCATTCATTTATAGCATCTTTTTTATATCACAACGTGAAATAGAGTCCCAACCGCTGCCTAAATCACTAAAAGTCCTCACCGGTAATGGAGTGGTAGAAGTCAGTCGGGTATGTAGTAGATGTCCCATAAAATTGGGTGGAGGAGCTTTTCGTACCCGGTTGCTCGTTTTCCCAACAAGCAACTATGATATAATATTGGATATGGATTGGCTAACTGCAACATTAGCCAACATAGATTGCGATCAGGGGAAAGTTTCCTTTCAACTTCCTGACAGAGAATTTTATGAATTTGTAAGAGACCAGAATAAATTCAATGCAGAAAAACTAGAGAAATTTGAATTACCAGTACTGCTGCAAGGAGTGGCAGAGCAATCATTTCCAAGGATAGTAGAAGAATTTAAGGACGTATTTCCAGAAGAATTGCCAGGGCTACCCCCAGATAGAGCTGTAGAATTCTCTATAGATTTAATACCTGGAGCAGCACCCATAGCCAAAAAGATATACCCAATGAACAAGGAGGAGCTGGCTGAGTTAAACAAACAAATAAAGGAATTATTATCCAAGGGATTTATTCAGTCTAGCGCTTCGCCATGGGGTGCCCCAGTATTATTTGTGAAAAAGAAGGATGGTACCCTACGCCTAGTAATTGATTATAGGGCCTTGAATGAGGTTACCATCAAGAATAAATATCCCTTACCTAGGATCGATCAATTGTTTGATCAGTTAGGAGAGGCAAGGGTATTTTCAAAAATTGATTTGAGATCCGGATATCATCAAGTGAAGGTAAAGAAGGAAGATATTCCAAAAACTGCATTTAGAACTCGGTATGGGCATTACGAATTCTTAGTTATGCCATTCGGGTTGACAAATGCACCAGCTATATTTATGGACCTGATGAATCGAGTATTTTATCAATATCTGGATAAATTTGTGATTGTATTCATTGATGACATTCTTATATACTCCAAAAGTGAAGAGGAGCATGAAAAGCACTTGAGGATAGTACTACAAACTCTGCGGGAGGAACAATTATATGCCAAGCTTAGTAAATATGAATTTTGGCTGGACCAAATACCATTTCTAGGGCATATTGTCAGCGGAAAAGGCATCTCGGTAGACCCGAAGAAAGTGGAAGCAGTCAAGTCTTGGCCGACACCTAAGTTCGTAGCAGAAATCAGAAGTTTCTTAGGACTGGCTGGTTATTACCGAAGATTCGTGGAGAATTTTTCCAGAATTGCAGAACCTTTAACCCGCCTCACTCGAAAGGAAGAGAAGTTTAACTGGACAGAGAAATGTCAAGCAGCATTTGACGAATTAAAGTAAAGATTAATTTCAGCCCCAATACTGGCATTACCATCTGGTTCGGGTGGATATGAGATATATAGTGATGCATCAGGAAAGGGTCTAGGATGTGTACTGATGCAGCACGGAAGAGTCATAGCATATGCGTCCCTGCAATTAAAGACACATGAAAGAAATTATCCAACTCATGATCTCGAATTTGCAGCGTGGTATTCGCACTTAAGTTATGGAGACACTATTTATACGGAGAAAGAATTAAAATATACACAGACCACAAGAGCTTAAAGTATGTCTTCACACAAAAGGAAATCAATATGAGACAAAGAGGATGGTTGGAGCTATTGAAAGACTTTGATATGGAATTAACATATCACCCAGGCAAGGCTAATAAGGTGGCTGATGCCTTAAGTAGAAGACCCGAAGCTTTTTTTTTTAATACACCCAAGGAAATCCTTGAGGATTTGAGGAAAATGGGAATTGAAGTAATATGCCCAATAACTGAAGGAATATGGCAAAACTTACAAGTGCAATCCTCCTTAATAGATAGAATTAAGGAAGCCCAACAAAGTGATTCAAAACTTCAGAAAATTTGGAAACAAACAGAAGCAGGGCTCCAGACCGGGATAAGAAAGCATCCAGACGGATCGCTAAGATTCGGAGATCGATTATGTGTGCCCAGTGGAGATTTAAGAACAGAGGTCATGACAGAAGCCCATAACTCACAATATTCTATTCATCCGGGCAGCACTAAAATGTATAAAGATTTGAAACAGACGTTTTGGTGGCATGGAATAAAAAGAGAAGTCGCCATATTCGTATCCAGATGTCTCGTCTGTCAACAGGTGAAGGCAGAACATCAAAGGATGGCAGGACTTCTTCAGCCCTTGCCCATATCCGAATGGAAGTGGGAGCATCTCACAATGGATTTTGTGACAGGACTGCCTAGGACCCAAAGGGGTAATAACGCTATTTGGGTCATTGTGGATAGACTTACAAAGTCCGCTCGATTTCTTCCCTTTCGAGTTGGACAGTCAACAGAGGTACTGGCAGAAATGTACATAAAACAGATTGTCAGTCAGCATGGAGTACCAGTGAGTATAGTATGGATAGAGATACCCGATTTACTTCACACTTCTGGAAAAGCTTGCAAGAAAATCTTGGCACTCAATTAAAATTTAGCTCCGCCTACCACCCCCAAACAGACGGCCAGTCTGAAAGAACCATTCAGACACTAGAAGACATGCTGAGAGCTTGTACCTTAGATTTTGGAGGAGCATGGGATGATCATCTACATCTGATAGAATTTTCATATAACAACAATTATCACGATAGTATCAAAATGGCTCCATTTGAAGCACTGTATGGTAGAAAGTGCAGATCGCCGGTATGCTGGACCGACATAGGAGAAAGACAATTGTTAGGACCAGAACTAGTGACACAAACTGTGGACATAGTCAAGACAATAAGAAGTCACCTGCAAGCAGCCCAGGATAGACAGAAGATGTGGGCTGATAAGCATCGAAGAATACTGGAATTTCAACCTGGAGATCACGTTTTTCTGAAGATTCCACCAACTAAGGGAACCATCAGATTTGGGACCAGAGGAAAACTGAGTCCGAGATACATTGGACCCTTCGACATATTAGAGAAAGTAGGGAATGTATCATATCGGCTTGCTTTACCCCCAATACTAGAGGGAGTTCACAATGTATTCCATGTTTCCCAATTACGAAGATATGTGTCGGATCCAAGCCATACACTCGACCATTCAGAAATCACCGTTGGGCCTACACTACGGATAGAACAGAAACCCGTTGGGATCTTGGATCGAAGAGAGAAGGTACTCCGCAATCGGATCATTCCATTAGTACGAGTCGCATGGAGCAAGGATTCGCCTGGAGATTCAACTTGGGAGAAGGAAGAAGATATGCGAAAACAATATCCGTATCTATTTCCTAAGTCAGGTCAATAATCATACCGTTACTCTAGTTATTTCAAATTTCAAGGACGGAATTTTTCTAAGGGGAGTAGAATTGTCATACTCTTAGTTTTATTATTATTATTATTATTATTATTATTATTACCATTATTATTATTATTATTATTATTATTATTATGGTATTTATTTCTATTTCCATGTCATGCCCTAACCCTAACCCTAGGTAGGACCAAGTGTCCCTACAACCATAAAACCTAAGGGGCCAAGTGTCCCCATGTGTCCTATGGACTTGTGTGGAAGGGGGACACCTCACCCCCCCTTTCTCTCTATATAAACTCTCCCCCTCCAACACACGAACACACACACACCCCAACCCTACACATTACCAGCACCCCTTCCCTCTTTATAACCCCACATACACACACACAAAGAAAGAAAGAGAAAAAAAAACACAAACACACACACACCCGACCCCCCCAACCGCCCGCCGCCCGCCTGCCGCCCGCCGCCGCCAGCAACCGCCGTCCCCCCCCCCCCCCCGGCCACCTCCACTTCATCTTCTCCATCTTCTTCCTCTTCTTCCACTTCCAAAACCCTAGGTAATTTCTTCTTCTTCCCCAAAAATCTATATTTATTTCCTGATTTGAACTTAGGCTAACATTGCAAACAAGAATATTTGTTATTGGATTCAAAATTAGGATTTGTGGAGAAGTCTAGGTCATTCCCAACCCAAGACAAGTCCTCCATTCCCTCTTTCCCTCTTTTCTTTTCTTCAAGAATACTTTATTCTGATTTTTGGATTAATTTGAACATGTATAGGTTAAATCAAAATTTTGAAATTTCATATTTATTGTCAAATTTTTCATAAGAGCATGATTTGGAATATAGGTTAAAGAATTCCTCTAAGTATGGTATAACTTCAAATTCTGAAATTGTTATTATTTAACCTGATTGAGCTCTCACAAAATTTTTGAAATTTTGATTTCTAATAAATTTCAAAAAATTGATAGACATAGGCAAAGGAATTAAAAATTTGTTATACTTAGGCACTGTAATTAATATTTGTGACGTATCACGGATAAGTGTATAAGCATTGGACACAAATAAAGGAACCGATTGTGGACATGAACTGTCTGGACTTGAAATTGCCATGAACAAATAAACACACATGAACATACGGGACTTTCCAAGGGTAAGTTTGACATACACATTGGAACTGAACAATTGGACCGCACGCCGGGAAGGTAAAAGTACAAGGACCCTGCGCTTCTCTACTTAATATTAAGTACTCAATGTTGTGTGTTCATAGTTAGAAATAAGTCTCGTCCTTTTTTTTTCATTTTCCTGCTTCATGCACATATTGATATGGAAGAATTATGTTTGATTTGATTTTATTTATACTATCTACATGATATATATATACATATATAGATATATGTATAAAGTCTTCACATATTAACTAGTATAGTTGGGTAAACATTATAATATTGCTCTATTTTGATAAACTGCCAACAATTAGCAAGCCGCGACCCGACTAATTGCTAAAGGAAAGGTAACCATTGCTTGCTCAGGTAAAAGTCTCAAGTTCTTTTTGTTCTTTTATACTGTGTGGTTCCGGTGTTGAGAGTTGCTCCACCGAAGGGGTCGGCGAGCCCAATTATTTACCTGCGTGGTTCCGGTGTTGAGAGTTGCTCCACCGAAGGGGTCGACGAGCCCATTTATTTACCTGCGTGGTTCCGGTGTTGAGAGTTACTCCACCGAAGGGGTCGGCGAGCCCAGGATTTACTCTTATCATATATATGTTTTTGTAATTTTTCGGGGCTCCTAAATACAAAGGAGACTTTGCCGAAATTTTTGAAAAATTTAGAAGATAGACAAATTTCTGACTTTCAGCAATTTTAGGAAATTCTTATCTAGAATGCATTCGGGAGGGGAGAACAACTGAATATCCCTAGATATCCCATAACATAAATAACAAAAGCTGATCAATATTTCAGAAATCTCGTGAATCGGTACATCTAGTTTCAACTAGGGTGTACTAGCCCAAGGGAGGCTCAAAAATATCGGAAATCAATGCATCTATTTGACAGTAACATCAATAGATGATTTTAGCCCAAGGGAGGCTCGGAATTCACAGCCTGATCCCAGGTTAACGGGATTGTTCACGGGAAATATTTAGAGGATTATTCGGAGTATTGTTCTCAAAACTGCATTTCATTAAATTTCGATCTTACTCCAGAATCAACGCTGCCTATTATAGGTAGGCAGTTTTTCCTAATTGCTCAAGAAAAGCAATTCCTACTAAAAGCTCAAGGGAAGCTCGAAAATCTCATTATTCATGGAGTAGGACGTCGTTTTCGTTCATGTTCTTCTAAAGCAGACATATATATATAGCAGTACAATTGGCATATCCCTGGTTCATTTTCTTTACTACATATTTTAATTTTGTTTAACTTTCACCGTTCATGGCCGAGGACTTGCTTGTCATTTTCTAAACGACCTAGTATTTGTTCACTAGGTGAAGAAGAAGAAGACGCCTCCGCCGAAGTGTCGCCGCACTACAACGAGGAGTAAACTGTCTGGACTACCTATAGTTATGGCCAGTAGTATCGTAGTTATCTTGCAAGTTCACTTTTGTAATAATCTGTAATAGTATTATTGGAAAAGTTTTCTGTATAATAGCTACTCTATATTATAATACCATGAAAACTCCTTGTATTTTCCATTTTGCTGATAATTACGGGCGACAATCGCGATTTCGACGCATAGCATGGGGATGTGTTTATGACGTCACCATTCCACTCGGGAAGCGGGACGTGACAACACTTCTACATAAAATATTATTTTTTCTCTCCTTCGTTGGGCTGACGAAGGGAGGCATCTAAGTCGTGCATGTTGCAAATCCCGGAGCGACGCATCAGATTAAGAAACGCTTCTGCATCTCCTGATCCCTCATACGCAGTGGAGGGACCACCATTGATACAACTAAAGACTGCTGGAGTCACTCCAAAGCACTCTATAAAGTTGCGTGCTCGCTCAAAATCAATCCTGGAGCTCGGAGCCTCTTTGTTGTTAATCTCTTTCTTTGGTGCCATGACAATATGAGGATGAGTAGCAAGGATGAAGAATTTCTCCTTATTTATACAATCAAATCAACTTTTCATATTCCTTATGGGAAATTGCTCATTATTAATGCAAGCTCGGGAAGATGAAGAAGCATTCAAAAGTTTTGAGAAGAAAATTCATTATGACGGTTAAGTATTGACCGACACCCTTTTTCGAATTTTACGCTGACTGGTCAAATCTCGACTTTTACGCTTCTGTTCAAACTATTTCAAATTTTGAGGATATTTGAAAACTTTGAAGGGGGTCTTGTAGGAGCGTAAAAAGTACTTCATAAGAATGAGTCAAAGAGATGGATCATTCCATTCAAATTGATCCACTTTACGCCAAAGAGAGGCTAAACACTTTACGCCTAAAGCAGGCTAATCATTTTACCCCCGGGTTAAAGCTAATGGTTTTACGCCCAAGACAGGCTAGCCACTTTTACGCTGGACAAAGCTGTCAAGTCTTACATTTAATGCAAAGTCTGACATGAAGATTTAATGATGGCATATATCACAGAATTCAAAGGGATTTGTTTTACACAGAGACCAATTTGTCGTTTAGTATGTGGACTGAGCTACTTTACGCTCACAATATGGCTTCTTTTACGCACGGAGACTATACGAGTTTTTATGCTCAAAAGTTGACGTATGCGTAAGGTTTATTTGGGCTACTTTTACGCTCAAGGTTATTTAACAACCACTTTATGCGAGAAGTCCACGTCGGGGCTATTTTACGCCTAGACTACTACTTTACGCTCAGGGTATATTTGGGTTGTTTTTACGCCCTATTCTTCTTCACCAATTCAGAACGTGGTTTGCCTACATGGCTTTCATGCCACATATCTCAAAGAACGTGTGTACGTGCATCCTATTCTTACTGAAATGATGGGACATGTGTCAACGTATGCAGAGGATGACTCCAATCAAGGGTGGCAGTTGTTAGCGTAAAGACGGAACTTTTGCTGAATTTTTACACACAAAAAGCCAAGTATATAAATAGACTTATTTTTCTTATATAATGGACACAGAGAGAAAGGAGAGAATACATAGAGATCAGAGCCCAGAGACTTTGATTTTTGGAGCATTCTTCTTCAACTTTTCTTCCAGAACAGAGTGAAGCAAAGCAGGAAAGCATTCGGCCTCGCCATCAGTGCCCAAGTGCGTCGATACCTTTCTGGTGACTTAGTTCTTCCAATTGTTCATCTTCTAGCAGTGATCTTCATCATCATCGTATGGTCCAAGGAACAAAGTGATCATTTACAGATCAGACTTCCATAGCAATACTTCCTAGAATCAAATTTATACTTCTTGTACTTTTTCTCGTTTTATTTTCAAAATCCGATTTCCAGGCAATTTATTAGGTAAAACAACACACACAGCCCCCTCATGTATGTTCTCACTCACCCTACACACATTCACATACCTATCTATTTCCCATTCCTGTCATGTTTCAGTCCACTCTTCTTCCCATACACACACACAAAGCCACACACATATTTCACATCCCTCACAACACTACACATAGACACTCACATTGCCATGATGTCCTTTCACCCTCTCTATATGCCTATTTAATGTAAAGTATATATGTAATATAAACTCTAATATATATATATATATATATAGGAAGCGGATCAAAGGCCCCGCCCGCGGAGCCCCATCGAAGCCCTGCCCCCCCTGCACCATCGGATCGCGCGGGGCCCGCGTGGGGCCCGCGTGAGCCCGCGCGATCCAACGGCCAAGAGGGGCGGGGGCTTCGACGGGGCTCCCGATCCGCTCCCATATATATATATATATATATATATATATATATATATATATATATATATATATATATATATATATATATATATATATATATATATATATATATATATATATATATATTGTAAGTTTGTGTTTTATATATAAGTTAATAAAGTATTGTGAATATATAATATATATGAATATCTATTTATGTATGGATATCATATAGGTATGTAATGTATATATAGGGTACATAGGTATATGTGTTTAATAATTGTGTATGTGTGATGTTAGTTTGACCTAGTGATTGTATAGGAGTACTAAGCTAGGCTTGATTAGACTAATATAGACTGGTTTAACCTAATTTAGACTTGGTTGACCTAGTTAGACCATAGTTGACTTAGGTTTGACTTCTTGGTTGACTAGAGTTGACCAAGAGTTGACTTTGGCCTAGATTGACCTAGAAACATGTAGAATGCATAGTAGGACTTCATTATACCATTTTGGACTTGTTGTGACTTGTGTTGTTCTGATTAGGAGGCAGGCACCACTCTTCGGACAGTACTTTCATATTGGACACTCAGATACCAGGCGAGTACATTCTCTGATCATTTCATATCCTGCTTAGAATTATTTCCTGTATTAAATTACTTTACTTGTACTGTCACGTTGGTCACACGGATTGGTACTATATGGATCCCTTCTTGAAATGTTATCCTTAGGGAGCATCGGGTACTACATGTTCTGTGCGTTTCACTTACATGGCGTATCACTATGCTTCACTGGTTCTTTGATCACTTGTGACATATACTCTTATGATCACAGAGTCTCCTAGAATCTCTTATCCCATTTACTGGGTATCCTAGAATCTCCTAGAACCTCCATTTATGGGACATCCATGTATCACCCTTCGGGGGCCTTTGCATGGAATCATAACATAACCTGGTTGGATCCTTGTGTATTGATTGGGGGTACGGGAGAGTAGAAGTAGACATGTGAATATTACCCATGTAGTATCTTATCAGAATCTCTTCCATAGTGTCTTATTAGAATCTCCTATGCCATTTACTTGTCTATATTGTACTCTGACTCACTAGCCACTGTTAGTCTCTATTTATAGTAGATATTTCTATTACAGCTCTCTCTCTCTGTTTACATACAGCATTTCTTTCAGTACTTGTATCTTACTTTACTGCATGATTATATTTTCTAACCTGCTATGAACTGTTGAAATGTACTGTACTCGCTCCTGTCCTGACTGGACCTGTTGAAAATATTACAGATGACGAGGAGGAGGCCTGTCTGGACACTTTCTACGAGACAGGCTTAGATGACACTTGCGAGCTGGACCCTCAGGAGGACCCAGCTCTAGCTGAGGACATCACCCCCATTGCCTAGACTAGTTTAGTTAGGCTTATCTTATCTTATGTAGTCTTGAGACATGTTTAGCTAGACTTTATTATGTTCTGAGTTGTATATATTCTTTCATTCAGTATCTGAGACCATGTACCTCTGGATATTTGCTGGGTTTATCTTAGACTACTTTATCATCTATTTTTCCTTGGGTTCTATTTCATATCGTGCTATCTCTTCCTTAGTTGTGATTGAGTTTATTTACTGCTATATCACCCCCATTCGGGAAGTATAAACTGTTTAGAGATATATTGTTAGATGTATGTTGACCTAGGACAGCGTTCTACCGTCGATACTGCGGCGTAGCTGGACGTACCCACGTCTCGTGTCCTTACTCTAGGGTACGGGTCGTGACACGTACCTTTGGCCGACCAAAACCCCTCTCCCTTTCCATAATTTTGGGAGCAACAAACTCCCCATAGCATCTATACATCATCTCCTCTATTGCACATCTCTCCATCCTTCACAAAAACTTATCTCCTCCACCATACATCCCCGAAACCCCTCAAAACAAATCCTAAAAACTCCATCTCCCCCATCCAATCCTCTATAGCCATTATCAAGTCTCCCATACTCACCAAGATAGGATTAGCAAGCGAGGATAGCGGAAAAGATTGGAGCTTTGGTGAAGAGAAGTCATCATCACCCTTTCTAGCAAGGATCTTTGGTAAGAACCCAAATATTTTCTTCTAAAAATTTTTGCTAAAATTTTGTAGAAAATATGTTATTGATTCTGTAGAAATTATATTTTGATGGCTTTTGTTATGTATAATCATCCATAAAGGTTTCATAAAATATATGCGTAATATTTATGTGTCGGTAGGATCAAAATTAACCCCATTGTAAAGGAACTATGAGTTATTGGTGCATATTTTTGAAACTGAATTTTATGTGTGTTCATATACATAAATTAGGATTTTTAAGTATTTTTCCATGATTTTAGCAACTCAAATCTGGTCGAAAAAATTGTAGGTCAAAACTAGCTAATTTCGGGTAACCGGCTGACCTAGAATGTCCCAAACTTGTAGTATAACTCAACCCTTATACCTCAGATATTATTCTATGAAATAAATTATTTTATTTCTGTTTAAAATATATTTTTGGTTATTTTAGCAATTTTGAGTCATTAACTATGTTCCGGGCGAGTTTCGGGTAGACTAGCTGACTTATTAATCAACTAGTCATAAATGTCTTTAGAAATATTAATTCTAGAATTTAAGAGGTAAATCTATAGAAATTTAGTTTAAATATTATTTTTATGATTTTTATATAATTTTTAAGTATGTTATTGAAGTAGGGGCATAACCAACTAATTAAAAGTTAGAAATCCTAAAACTGTGTTTCGATGTCTCGTGGAACCTGTGTGTGATTGTATGGATCTAAATGGTTCCACGAGAGGTTGAATATAATTTTAACACATTACTTTGACTAATTAAGTCATATCGTAAGTTTCATAAGTAGTGACTTAATTTAGTTAATTAATTATCTAGGAGCGTCGGGTTCCGGAGGCGTGGACGCGGGAGCGGCGTTTCATATTTACAGTATGGAATCAGGCAAGATACCTTGTCATTATACTGTTTATTGTTAGTTTGCATTTTATTACATATCACTGTTCGTTTATTTCCAGTTCTGGATTTACTACCTGCTCAGTGATATTAGCTTATTTGTTATTATCCTTTGATTGTATATGGCCCTAGAGTTAAGGGACTACCGTTTGTAGTGTATCGCATATACCTTGACACAGTTGTACCACGAGGATGTGTGAGATGAGTGGCATGTAGAGGTCCTTGCGTATTGGCTGATCCCCAGTGTGCTTGCGTTAGGACTAACTGCTAATAGAGGCATGTTAGAAGACTTAGCAGTTAGTAGAGGTATATGGTCGTGGATGCGACTTAAATAAGAGCATCGGGTGGGGAGAACAATACCTGACGTATGGGCTTCTTTGCACTTCCCTGCTTACCTGTGCGCTCCTCCGGAGACGCAGGCTCCAGGTGCCCTCTGATGTTTTCCAGAGCGTTATGGACGTACCCCCTTGCACATGATGCCCTCTGACGATCTTCGAACGTTACGGACGTAGGCCACTGGAGCCCTATATGGGGACTATGCCGATCCCATTTATAGCTAGGGCTCATGCGTCGAAAGGATTGTTTCTCAAATGCATGATCACTTTAGTATGGTTAGGTTACCTATTTATGTCTTGTCACTTTCTTTAGTTGTGGCATAATTTATATTCAGTATTTATATGGCTTATTTATTGTATCTTGTTACGTCCCTCTGAGGATCTGGTTATCTCGCCAGGTGTGTGTTTTGTGACTTTTCGCAGGTGTCCTAGCCAAGGCCGTGATCTTCTCCATTCCTTCGAAGATGATTGCCCTTGGTTCGTCTTGTCATTTTTAGATATCATTTCCTTGTATATTTCTTTCTTTTAAAATAGTTGGTAGTGGATTTTGTCTCCGCCCAACTACATGTATAAATGACAAATTCTTGAGTTAATTATAATATTATTCTTTATTATTGTGGATGAGATTTAGTTATCATGGTTTTACTGCATTTTACAGCTTATGTATATATACGGGGATCCAAACATTGGAGTATACTTCGTATGTATACAGCTGGCATGGATACGTATCTAGCCCTAAGTATTTTGGGACTGGGGCGTTACATCGAGGATAGACTCTGCGGCTGAGTCGGGAGAGACCTCCCGTTGCTCTATTTTTCATGCCGCAATTGCTTCTTTGGCTTTGGTTTTCTGAATGCGTTTTCGTGAACGTTTTCGATGGTTTTCATGGCTTGTGTTTTGAACTTCGCATTCGTATCGAATTTCCTTGAATAACACAGTGTTCTAATCAGTTGCTTGTACAATTTCAGGTGATCGCGTAGGCAACGTCTAGCGCGGCCAACCAGTTTTTCGTCCCAAGTAAATAATAAGGTGAGTGGCTGACCTCCTTCGTCTCGACCCTCTATTTCAAAATGAGAACTCGGGTAATGATATCAAATTTGAATGATTCGCGTAAAAAATACAAGTCCTATGTTCTAGAAGAGAAAATATGAGATGTGTAGAAAAGAGATAGAATTATTTCAGGCCTGCAAAACAACCAAGTAAATGGATCGATTACATAACAAGCCCCAACGATACCCTAAAATATACCTTGTTAACGTATCACGGTCATGGACAACTTGTCGACAAGGGCGATGGTTTCTTCGAGCTGCAACCCGGGGCCACGGGACCGACTCGGCCTAGGAAGAAACAAGTTATAGTCGAGCTGGGTATTAGGCAATCGATAATACGGGGACTTGTATCGGAGCTCGCTACTTGCGTTGCATGGGTCCCGTTTACCAGGCTATGTCCAGGATGGCTAGTTAATGCCAGTGACCTCCATATTAAACACTTGATATAAATTGTTATCAACTAACAGGGAAGGTGATGGTAAGTTTTATGTTGTACGGCGTACTCTGCCGAGGGAAATTCTCGTGTAACTTACTTGGTTTACGTTTCGTCAAAATGCTCCGTATGAAAATATCTAGGATTGTTAGAAAGATCACTAAAAGTAAGTCGTATAATTTTTATCTAAATTCTTGAACCAAATGAGAGCCTGGAAATTAATTAGCCACTCGCCAGTATATGTTAATTTTACTGATCCTCGCTCTCTCTATAGGTACGATAAATCGGAAGGAGCGTGCCGCGTGAAAGGAGGCAACGCTCGTGTATTTTGAAGCTTCGTCCATGCGATGGAAGCTTAGATCCAATCCCTTTTGAAGACTCCGCTGTTGAAGATCAGAAGACAGATGGAGCGACTTCCCACCATCCCAGGTGGTTTTGTAATGCTGGTTGTATAATCAATGGATGAAATGTATGAAATGACTATCTCATCGACGTTCATTTTGTAATGAAGTCAGTTTGTAAAAAGCCCGCACGGCGCCTTTGTATCGAGTCTGTAAAATAATGTCCATTATCAATAAAGCTTAAGTTTCCTTCTTTATAATGTGTGTTCAATTTACTCTGCGTATTCTCTTGTTGTTGTGTTTCGGATAAGCTTATGACTATACCTTGTGCGAGCACAATTTAGGTTCGCACGGCATCACGCCCGGGGGACGACTATCGATTCTACGAAATCGGGGCGTGATATAATGGTATCAGAGCACGGCTTTACGTCATTGGCCTCTAGTGTCGAGTTTTCAGTCTCAAAACTGTTGGTCTTGTGTCGATGAGATATGTCGTTCCATATGAGTGAGTCCGTAATAAGTTTCGTGACTAATGTATTTTGCCTTCAAAAATCCCAGAAGGCACGGCGGTGAACGTGGCGGCGAACGAAGAAAGTGCTTCGAGCGGCTTGAGTAGCTCGAGGCCCGGACCCTCTAACAATGCCATGGAACGGATGTTGCGTATGCTGGAGGTGCAACAACGACAAGCTGAGGAGAATTAATGCCAGAATGAGCAACATCGACGGCAGACGGAGGCACGCCAGACGCAGTTCGAGGCCCGATTCGATGCACAATTCAAGTTGCAGCAGAAGCAGCTCGATACTCTTCAGCAGATCGTTCAGACAGTTGTGGCCAACAACAACTCAGCGACAACCAATGCCATAATCGAGCCTACGGCTAGACAAAGTGAAGTCGAACCAGAGGTACCCGAGCCTCTACCTGCAGCACCGAGAAGTTCCAACTTTGAGGTGTCAAAATTCAGCAAAAATTTCCGCACTTCCTTCTGCGGTACTGAAGACCCTTCTGTGGTGATCGATTGGTTGGAGGAGTTGGAAGACCGATTCGAGGTTCTAGGTGTCGATGAGTCCAAGAAAGTCGCATGCGCTCAACTTCTACTCCGATTGAACGTGCACGACTGGTGGGCCATACAAAAGCGAGCGATCAGACGTGACGACGAAACAACGACAATTTCTTGGGCTACCTTTCGAGAGGCGTTCGAGATTGAGTACCTCCCTGCAGCCGTTCGATAAGAGAAGGAAAATGAATTTATGCAGCTAAGACAAGGGAATATGACGGTGCGGTAGTATGCAGCAGAGTTCAATAAGTTAGCCAAATTTGCTGGAGAATTCTTGCCCTCCACAGAGATTCGTGCTCGACGGTTCGAAGTGGGTCTACGACCATCTATTTACGCCCACGTGTCTGTTCCGTAATACAAAATGATAGAGGAGTCTCTCAACCACGCCCTCCGCCTTGAACGCCAATACCCTCCAGGTGCTGCCGGCATTGTGCATACATACAATCACAAACGCCCTAGCCACGTGGGAGAAAACAATATGACCAAGCGTCGAAACAATGGGCAACAAGGCAGATATCAAGGGCGTGATCCACGGCCTTACTGCAACCGATGTCACCATGTCGGTCACACTATCAACGACTACCGGATTCCAGAGGGTGGATGCTAGAACTGTGGCAAGATGGGCCACATTCGTGCTAATTGTCCGACCAGAACGCCAAACCCAATGGCGCCCCAACAACAGCAATATCGTCCAGAGAACCAGGGTCCAGCAACTCGAGCCCACCAACCCGCACCGCAAAGTGGCCATGACCGTCGCCCCAATACCCAGGGCCGTGTCTATGCCATGACCCGAGATGAAGTGCTTGCATCAGATACAGTAGTATCAGTTATACTAAATTTCAATAATGTGTCGGCTCGTGTGTTATTTGATTCAGGCGTTTCGTATAGTTTTATATCGGCGGACTTTGCCGTCGAACACAAATTTCCTATAATATCATTAGATCTCGACCTTACTGTAAGTACACCTTCGGGCACACCACTACTCACAAATTTAGCCTGCGACGACAGGATTATCTGTATCGACGGTCAAAAGATCGGTCTTGACGTGATAGTTCTAGACATGAAAGACTATGATATCATTCTGGGAATGGATTGGCTCGGGCCGTGCAATGCAACCATCGACTGCACCAAAAAGACGGTCACCTTCCGTATACCAAGAGTGCCTGAATTCTGCTTTTCGTATGGTGAGGCGTCGTCGACCTGCATGCTGATCTTGACGATTTCTGCTCGGAGGATGCTGCATTCTGGGTACGAAGGATATTTGGCGTCCGTTCGAGACATGTGACAGGATGGTACAAACGTGGGTCAGACCGACGTTGTGGCAGAATTCCCCATGTGTTCCCGGACGAGCTACCCGGCATGCCCTCCAACCGAGAAATCGAGTTCAGCATCGATATATTTCTCGATACTCGACCGATTTCTAAAGCCCCGTACAGAATGGCCCCCGCCGAGCTGAAGGAACTCAAGGTCCAGTTACAAGAGTTGCTCGACAAAGGGTTTATTCGGCCTAGTGTTTCACCGTGGGGAGCGTCCGTGTTGTTCGTAAAAAAAAAGGATGGGTCCATGCATCTGTGCGTCGATTACCGAGAACTGAACAAGGCCACCATCCGGAACAAGTATCCATTGCCCCGCATAGACGACTTATTCGATCAGTTACAAGGCGTCTCGGTATTTTCAAAGATTGATCTCCGCTCGGGCTATCATCAACTTAAGATCAAGTCAGACGACGTGTAAAAGTCAGCCTTTCATACTCGGTACGGCCACTACGAGTTCCTGGTGATGCCATTCGGCCTTTCATACTCGGTACGACCACTACGAGTTCCTGGTGATGCCATTCGGCCTGACGAACGCCCCTGCCGCCTTTATGGATCTGATGAATCGGATATTTTGACCCTTTCTTGATAAATTTGTGGTAGTCTTTATTGACGACATTCTCGTCTACTTGAAGGACAAGGCGCAGCATGCAGAACATCTGCGGACCATGCTCCAGACACTTCGAGAGAATCAGTTGTATGCAAAGCAGAGTAAGTGCAAATTTTGGCTAAGCAGCGTATCCTTTCTTGGTCACATCATTTCGTCCGAAGGCATTGCAGTCGATCTGAAAAAAGTGGAAGCTGTTGCTGATTGGAAGCGGCCTACGTCTGCTAGTGAGATTCGAAGCTTTCTTGGTTTGGCGGGATACTATCGACGCTTCGTGAAAGACTTCACGAAGATTGCATCGCCATTGACTTGTCTCACTCAAAAGGGAGTCGTGTATGAGTGGTCGGATGACTGTGAAGCTTCCTTCCATGAGCTAAAATAGCAACTAATTTTGGCCCCTATACTCGCACTTTCGGATGGGCCGGAGGGTTTTTATATTCAGCGATGCTTCAGGCCAGGGCTTGGGATGTGTGCTCATGTAGCGAAACAAGGTGATATCCTTCGCCTCCAGACAGTTGAAGCCGCACGAGAAAAACTATCCTACGTACGACTTGGAGTTAGCGGCAATTGTGTTCGCGTTGAAATTGTGGCGTCACTATCTATATCCGGCGGGTTGCGCCTCGAGGATAGACTCTGCGGCTGAGTCGGGAGAGACCTCCCGTTGCTCTGCTTTTCATGCCGTAATTGCTTCTTTGGCTTTGGTTTTCTGAATGCGTTTTCGTGAATGTTTTCGATGGTTTTCATGGCTTGCATTTCGAACTTCGCATTCATATCGAATTTCCTTGAATAACACAATGTTCTAATCAGTTGCTTGTGCAATTTCAGATGATCGCATAGGTAACGTCTAGCACGGTCAACCAGTTTCTCGCCCCAAGTAAATACTAAGGTGAGTGGCTGACCACCTTCGTCTCGACCCTCTATTTCAAAATAAGAACTCGGGTAATGATATCAAATTTGAATGATTCGCGTGAAAAATACAAGTCCTACGTTCTAGAAGAGAAAAGATGAGATGTGTAGAAAAGATATAGAATTATTTCAGGCCTACAAAACAACCAAGTAAATGGATCGATTACATAACAAGCTCCATCGATACCCTAAAATATACCTTGTTAACTTATCACGGTCATGGACAATTTGTCGACAAGGACGATGGTTTCTTCGAGCGGCAACCCGGGGCCACGGGACCGACTCGGCCTAGGAAGAAACAAGTTATATCCGAGCTGGGTAATAGGCAGTCGGTAATACGGGGACTTGCATCGGAGCTCGCTACTTGCGTTACAAGGGTCCCGTTTACCAGGCTATGTCCAGGATGGCTAGTTAATGCCAGTGACCTCCATATTAAACACTTGATATATATTATTATCAACTAACAGGGAAGGTGATGGTAAGTTTTATGTTGCACGGCGCGCTCTGCCGAGAAAAATTCTGGTGTAACTTACTTAGTTTACGTTTCGTCAAAATATTCCGTATGAAAATATCTAGGATGGTTAGAAAGATCACTAAAAGCAAGTCGTATAATTTTTGTCTAAATTCTTGAACCAAATGAGAGCCTGGAAATTAATTAGCCACTCGCCAGTACATATTGATTGTACTGATCCTCGCTCTCTCTACAGGTACGATAAATCAGGAGGAGCGTGCCGCGTGAAGGGAGGCAACGCTCGTGTGTTTTGAAGCTTCGTCCGTGCGGTCGAAGCTTAGATCCAATCCCTTTTGAAGACTCCGCTGTTGAAGATCAGAAGACAGATGGAGTGACTTTCCACCATCCTAGGTGATTTTGTAATGTTGGTTGTATAATCAATGGATAAAATGTATGGAATGGCTATCTCATCGACATTCATTTTGTAATGGAGTCAGTTTGTAAAAAAGCCCGTACGGCTCCTTTTTATCGAGTCTGTAAAATGATGTCCATTATCAATAAAGCTTAAGTTTTTTTCTTTATAATGTGTGTTCAATTTACTCTGCACATTCTTTTGTTGTTGTGTTTCGGATAACCTTATGACTATGTCTTGTGCGAGCGCAATTTAGGTTCGTACGGCATCACGTCCGGAGGATGACTATCGATTCTACAGAATCGGGGCATGACAAAGGCCCTCAGGTATAGCTGGGATAACTGGATCGCCTATAATTGGGAAAAATCTCTCTATATGAACTACTTGATCGATCTAGTCATTAACCTAGTCAGATTCATTGTGAATTTCTGACCGTACTAACCAGGAATCCATGTCCTAGACATGATGCAAGACGAGACAGGTAGCTTTTACAGGCATAATCAAGAATTCAACAACGGTGTCAAGACAAGAGTTACTTAGCAAGTCAGGGTAGCTGTCGCAACAGCCTTTCAAGATTATACATGTCATGTCAGGTTACATGTCATATCAAGAGTACTTGTCTGGAGTGCGCCTCGATGGGACACTCATCAAGAGTTATCAAGATGGGTTCATATTATCATGTTTGAGTCAAGTTTAAGTTACTATCTCAATACTATCAAGTGTCAAGTCGGGTCATCGCAATTTAGGCCAAGTATACAAAAAACATGCAAAGAAGATCGAGAACACCTATGTGTGATTGAAACTATAAGTCAAATATGAACTCTGATTAAAGTAAGACAGGAAGACTCTTGAAGCCAAGTGTCACGACCCGCACCCATTTTTTTTTAAACGGATACGAGACGTTTCCAAGCCAGCCTACGCCGCAGTGTCGACGGTAGAACGTTGTCACGGCCATGAAGATCAAAATCACAAATAATGCTCATTCACAAAATTAATTTAATTTATAAGGATCACAAGTTTTACATTTGCAAAAAATATAAACTTGTACAATTATAGAATGACTCCAACTCAACTATCTAGCTAATCTCTAGGCTCCTGGCTGCAAGTATTCCCTCACTCCCCAAGCTAAATGGATCCACGGCTAACCTGAAAATGTTGGTTTCCAGTCAGGAATGGAACGAGCACAATTCACTGAATACAATTTCAAATAAAGAAAATGACTATAAAATAAAGGTTAGACATTAATCATGAGTTTGAAAATAAACAGGACATACGAAAAACCAATAGTAAATAAATAGACACCAAATACTTTCTCCAACTGCTAGAAGTACCTTTGACATGTGATCGGTCTGGGGTGCTACACCGCACGGTCTACGAGGTCTACTTGCAGAAATTAAACAATGTCTACGAGGTCTACTTGCAGAAAATAAACAAAGTCTACGAGGTCTACTGCAGAAAATAAACAATGTCTACGAGGTCTACTTGCAGAAAATAAACAATGTCTACGAGGTCTACTGCATGAAAATAAACAATGTCTACGAGGTCTACTGCAAGAAAATAAACAATGTCTACGAGGTCTACTGCATGAAAATAAACACGGTCTACGAGGTCTACTGCATGAAAATAAACACGGTCTACGAGGTCTACTGCATGAAAATAAACACGGTCTACGGTCGGATAACACATCCTTGGTACTTCTTATTCTCGACTCAATAATTTATAATAGAAAATAATCACATAACCAATGACTAGTCAATGAAATATAGTAAAGATCAATATCGAAATGCAGACAATAAACTGTACTCGCCTGTGGTCCTCTGCTGGTGAAACCGACAGTCTGAAATACTCAATGTGCCACAAAAACTCGTACATCAGTCCCCGAAAGCTGAAATAAATATTACCAATATTCTCATAATAGTCAAATTAGCTAGGATTGCATGTCCTAAAGTCCAATTCTGGACACAAGGGCAAAACGGTAATTTTGGGTCAAAACGGTGTCCGCCGTTGGACCCGCCTTGCACCGAAAAGCGTGCCAGAGTCAACGGTCTCTAAAGTCAACAAGCTATATGTCTACGGATTTAGTTTTTCGAGACGAACCCAATCGTATGTCCAAAGTTGGATTCCGGCAGGCCGTGCACAAAATTGCCCGTTGAGTCGGACCGTGGGGCCCGTAAAATGGCGTCCGATTCAACTGTCTCAGAATTGGACCAAACTTAGCATACAGGACCAGAAAAATAATACGGTCCTGTTGGCGTAAGTTTCGTCTCGATCTGACGAGCGTGCACGAAGTAATTGGAGAAACTCTCGATCTGACGAGCGTGCACGAAGTAATTGGAGAATTTGCACAGAGGCCGATACGGTGAATTTCGACGGATACGCATCAAATTCGTCGCGCACACACGACCAATTTGAATTCCGTCAAAGCCCACACGACCACGAAGCCGATACGTAGCTTTCGATGCCTTCGGTTCGCGACCACGTCGCCCGGATTGGCGGGACGCACGTCGTGTGGATGAGTTTTATTGAATTTTCACAATTTTGAAAACATATTTTTTTCGATTTTCGAATCGCGTTAACTCGATACACAATAGATGAAATTCTAAACTACCAATTAGATTCTACTGTCCTATAGGTTGTCAAAAAGACTCTTCAAAAGGATTTCTAAAATTCTTAACAGGTGGATCAGTATTCGCCTTCCAATACGGTGTATAAACCAAGCAATCCTTCTGTTTTCTAGCATGTTTTTCGTGATATTGGGTTCGATTTCTCGACCAATATATTACTCCTCGTCATAAACTAATCATGGATTTAGGAAGAGGGTTATATTGGCTTCGTGTAGGAATCGATAGATCAAACTTTCATGGAGTACGGAGGAAGAAATCTCACCTCGATTTCGTTCGTTTTCCTGCCCCTACTGCTGGCTTTCACTGTGGTACGCGCGCGCGCGACCGATTCCGGCGATCGCGCGGCGGGGCGCGGCTGCGGGTGGCCGCCCATGGTGTCGGGAAGGGTGGCGCACCGTTGGGTGGAGGCGCAGGGTCGAGAAGTTTAGGGTTCGAAGGTTTCTGTTCTCGAGCTCTCTCTATCGATCTCTCCATATATACTCTCTGAGTATAAATGATCGGTGTGGGCTTACTGCTCGGGTTAGGAGGGGTTTCATGTTGGCTATAGAAGGTTTTGGGAGTGGGCCGGGTCTGGGCTGGCTTTGTGTTCAAGAGCTCTTAGGCTCGGGATTAGCTGCTGATCAGCTGGGGGAATTCCCTGTGCGGGCTGAGCTCGTTTCAGCCGACTTGGTTGGGCTCAGGAAGAGATGGTTTTGGGCTGTATCTATATATATATATATAATCCTATCTATATTTACTTGGAAAAATATAGTTATATCTATATTTATATTTAATCATAATTATATCCACACACACATATTATATATATCTATTTGTATACGCAAACACATTTACACATTTATATGAATGTCATGTATATTTGTATATACATTAATAAATTTTAAATATATATATATATATATATATATATATATATATATATATATATATATATATATATATATATTTTAAATATATATATATATATATATATATATATATATATATAAAATATATATATATAAAAATATATATTTATATATATATATATATATATATATATATATATATATATATATATATATATATACATATATATATATATATATATATATATATATATATATATATGCTTATATAATTAAATATGTATATATATACCTATATGATAATTATCTATATACCATATAATATGCATATAATACATTTTCTATAGAGCAAGTCTATCAAATGGGTTACCAATACATATTTATTTATTTATATATACACACTTATTATATTAATAATTGTATTTACATATACGTACACGTATAGAGTATATATATTTATATATATACATTCACCTACACATATATAATATATATATATATATATATACGCATAATTTATAAATCTCATTATAACAATTTAATATAACAACTAAATATAGTAATTAATTATTTATAAAATCTAAATCACCATTTCAATAAAAATAAATAATCACAAAATATTTTAAAAAAAAATTCCGGGAAGGGAGGCTACACCAAGTCAAAGATCTACAATTTTCATGTTTTGAGTTTTTCAAGATTCTAGCTACAAAATGGCTTAAACGGACAAAAAACAGTCATTTAGAGTGATTCGCGCACCGACAAAAGGCGCATGGCACAAGGTGCAAGGCGTGCGAGGTGCAAGGTGCACAAGGTGTAAGGTGCACGAGGTGCGTGAGGTGCAAAGTACACGAGGTGCAAGGTGCACGAGATGCGCGAGGTGCAAACCCTTCTCATCTCAAACCCTTCTCATCTCAAACCAAAACCAACCAAGTCAAGCCAAGCCAAGCCAAGTTGAACCAAACCGAATTAAACCAAGACAAGATTAAACCAAGATTAGGCTAAGCAAGACAAGTCAAAATACGGGTCACCTGACAAAAGTCAGAATTCCATGTACGTATACTAAAAATACGTATAACAGAAAATGGGAGTGACAATTCATCTGCTCCGTAGACATGGTTGTCAGAACCTCCAAAGCTCTGATACCAATTGTTGGGCACGTGCGGAAGCGTTTGCCAACCCACCTGACCAAAACCAACCCCCGTCTAATGGACACAAGTACAAGATGAAGACAAGTATATAGCGGTGATGTACGTCACCTGGACAAATCCTAACCTTTAATAACTCAGATGAAATTACAAGATTGATAGAACTCACGTTGAACCCTTTGCCTTAATAGGTTCAACCCCCTCACCACTCTCAAGAAGAAAAACAAAAGATTACAATTGAGATCACTCGCCAACCCGTAGCAATCTCCCTAACCGAAGTTGATGACTCCTCGATTATATCTTCTTCTTCCTTCTATCTTGGATGGCGAGTCCTAAGAGCATCGTACGTGTCACGCCCCGATCCGAGAAATCACTCGTCCTCGCTAGATTTTACCCGAATCATCATCCTCGCTGGGGCGTGATGCCGCACGAGCCTGGAGTTGCGCTCATGCAAGGCAAGATAACGGTTCACATAGTGTTTATCTCAAATCCATAACATAAGCAGCGGAAGGGAAACAAAGTATAACATAAGAATCTCTTTTATTCATAATGAACTGAAGGTTACAAGGCTCTGAATAGCCCAACTTAACATGCCAATTGGCTACAACGTTCATGATCTCTCTAGCTCACAAAGGATTATATTGTTCCATACATTATGCCTCTTTATAGCCACCAAGTAGTCTTCGACCGAACATCTCCATGTCGCAAGTCCGAACGCCTATGCGGTAGCTTCTCTTGAACGCCAAGGACTTCATGCCTCGGCACGTCCAAGCCAAGCTTCGCCCCGTGCTGAACAACCTGAACCTGCACATAAACTAGTAGGGGATTAGTGCTTTCGTCCTCGCTTCGCACTGATCAAGACCCGCTCGCACCTAAACCAAGCACTATGTAAATTTAGTGGAACATGCATCATTATTTGGTGATCTTTCTATTTAGTCTTAGGATCATTTTCATGGCAATATTCGATGTATAGCAACATATCGTAAATGTGTCCCACACCGTGTTCCTGCAGCAGATACAGTTAGACATAATCTGAAACATAAACATAGTGATTCGTGCTCATTCCGTTCCTCTTTGCCTAGCCTGCCATGGTTAGAACTTACATAAGCAATTATACGATTCGCGCAACCAACCAATCATAACCGTAAACATATGCATAAGGGTGGCAGGCCCTGCGCCTGCACCCAGCTCTCATCTCAGCCCACCGGCCCTATCTATATGAAGGTCACGGTGTTTCGCACCGTAATGGACTTGGCATCTCTTATGTGTAAGCCTACAATCACTTCGATACGGATTGCTAGCCCAGTATCCGAAGGATCACAAACTTATGGATATCATAGCTTATCACAGCACTGGACGGTCGCAATCCGTCCGAATGATATACACCATAAATACCACACATAATTCCCTCCTAGGCCAACGGTCCCGGTGCCCCGGTCGTAACCGTCCGAGGGAAGCTGCACCCGTGCACGGGCCATCCGAGTCCATTGACCATACAATACGTACCATAGCATACAAATCATATCATTCCAACCAATCCTCCGTTCCATAAACATAGTCTCGCACTATAAACATATTCGCGTCTCATAAACATAATCCACCATCCGTATGGGGAGCTCCGTCGGCATTATGCCCCAACACATCCATATTGATACACGACGCCCAACGGCTTAGTCATCTCATACTCATAATCAACGCGTACCATTCGTAAGTCATTCTCAAAGCCTAGTTCTGTAGTTACTTAGTTATTCCTTAGCTTCCGTGCACGAGGGCATGCTCAGCGCCGTAATCCATGTTCTACGCCTAGTGTTCAATGTTCTCGGAGCCGTGCACATGATGCACATCTCAATATCGTCTTTCAATGTTCTACCATCATCGCCCTACCGCGACTCGTACACTTGATGCACGTCGTTTCAATTGCTCGATTGTTTAATGTTCTACCTTAGTGTTCAACGCATACTTGGACCTTTCGTCGCCGAGCCACGCTCGCTAACTCGATAACATCTTACGCATATAATGACATATTTTATTAGACGTGAAGGAATAGGGAAAGAGAGTCAAGAACCCGTCCACCTTAAGCCGATACGCCTTGTCGTCTCGCCAATTGAAGCGGCTCGCTTCCGTAACTTGGTCGCATAGCTAACACTCGGACTTAGCCATTTCTTTGAACTACTCGGTTGATTTTGCCTATTGTGCCCATGCCACAATCCGTTGTAAGGCCACGATTTGGTTTCGCGGACACTTCACTGCATAAGGTAAAATGTCGACCTCTTATCGTCCAGCGTAAAAGCCTAGCCTGCACACCAGGTCAACTAAATCAGCACTTGCTCAAATGGGACTTATCCTTTGCATCGATTCGATTCATAGATTCCAACCGACTCAAAGCTTACCTTTGGCCAACGTAACTCTTGCATCGATTCGCATCGATACTTCATCGGGTCAACGCAACTCTTCGAGTCAACGACTCATCGTAATGCACCGTACGGAACGGGGCATTACAGTACAGACTTTCTCTTAGATTTTCTTATGGACAAGTACCCCGAATCTCCACTTTTGTGCTTTTGGGCTTATTCTTTGTGCCTCCACCCTCACCCCATATATATATATGATAAGAAAATCATATTTTAGGTCATAATATGATTTCTTAATTAGGAAGCCCTTAAATAAGAATCCTATTAGACCTAAAATAAGAATCATATTATATCTAAAATAGCACAACACCAATTATGGACATCCAAATCTAATCAAATCAAATATTTAATAAGATTTGGATTCCACAAGTATGTTTTTACCAAATCCAGACTGGACTCCAACACATTCTTCAAGGCCCAACGAAGCTTCGGGTTTTTCTACATTAGCCTCACAAAATGTTGACAATGTCATCATTCAATTCATATTCTTGTTGGTGAAAGCTTGTGCCCGTGGTTATGGCTGTTGATTTCATAAATATTCAAGTTTATAATAAAATTTGTTCAATTCCTATGATTACATTTTTTTTAGTTTGATTCCCCATCTCTTGCCCTCTTTGGTGTATTCTTTCGTATTTGTAGGAGTAGCAGTTATGAGGTATTTTTAGAGTACCGATTATGAACGGTTATGAGAGATTCGATTTTCGATGGTTTTAAGTAGTGGCTTTTAAACCAATGCAATCCATTAACGAGCAGTTTTGAAATTTTTTACACGAATAAAATTACCTATGTGTCCATATATAAACAAAACGATCCCGAACATGGGACCTGAAACCTAGTCCATGCCTCGATCAGGATGTAGAAGTCTATATTTTATCAAAATAATATAAACACATAAACAATTAAAAGGTATGGTTGAAAGTATGAGAGAAAAATTTTAAAGAATAAAAACATACCGTAGAAAGTAGCCATAGTTTGGAAGAAGTATAAGAGAATCACATACGAGACAAAAAAATATGGCAGAGTATTAGTAGTTATAATTATTTTTTTTGTGAGGATATAAATTTAAAAAAACCCTCAAATTCTACCGATAAAATTACATTGTACCGGTTTTGAGGAATTTTTGACCGACCAAAACTAGTGCCTCAAAAAAATTAACAAACAAGAGTTTTTATAAACGTATTCAGTTCAAAAACACTCCAAAATCGATGTAAATATCGTTACCAGGCATACCCTTAAAAATATTAGTCATCAGAAATATTTGCACAGTGCAACACCAAAGCTAGGGTAGGATTTAGTTTCTTTACGACAATTACCTAACATATAAGCCCCCCAATTTTTTGGAATTTATATTTAATTTTTTATTTATTTTATATGGATATTTTAATATTAAACTATATTTTAAGTCAATAATGACTATAGTAGTACTTTACCGTAGCTTTGATTTTTGAATCACAACAAATATTGATTCCTCAAATATAATTCCATATTTGAATTCTAGACACGTCCACCTTCAGTTTGACATCTCATGTCCCAACCAAATTGTTTTCCAACATTCTTTTGACTTCACACAACTTCGGGTCAACTTAGGCCATTTTGATCATTTATCGTAATTCTAGGCCCAACTTCCAACAAGAGTTCGAGACTTGATATAGATCAAACCGTTCGACAATATATAATTTTGACTCATTTGAGCCTACGACGCACATGCATAGGGTGTGCCATTCAATTGAGTTCGCATGTGATATTTATTTGCAAATGGCACATGAGGCCCATTAGTTAATTTTTTGGGTTCAATTCGACTAGAAAATTTATTTGGACCCTAACCGAGCTAACTCCACTTGTTAGAGCCTATCTAAGGTTGCCAAAATCAATTAGAAGTATATTTAATTGATTTTTAGTGATTAAATTACAGTCATGTGAAATATTTTATATATCTTTGACTTGCTCAAACAACTTTCTAAATTAGAAAACCCATTATCATAGTTATACTTTGGAGGACCAATCCAAACCAAATTAGTCCAAACCAAAGCCCAAATCTCCATAAAATAAAACCTATCAAACCCTATGTTTCCCCTCTCCTCATTGTGCCACCACATCCCTCATATAACCCCAAATCCGCATGCGCCAACACCCATTGGCCGAGAGCAAGGCCGACCCCCTCTTTCTCTTCACAACTTCAATTTTCTCAAACTTTGTGCTGATCACCACCACTTCCGTAACCCCCTCGACGTTCCCTTCCACCCTAGCAAGTGTAGAAGCAATCTCGCAACATTATAGAGGTGCACGCCGCATTTCTTGGACCGAAACTTCGTCGAAGTGAAATCTGAAAGTCACAACAGGTTAGTCGACTACTTCTAGACTAGGTTTCATCTATTTTTTCTTGTCCGATTGACTTAAAACCAAAACTAGAAATTACCTCTATGTGTCTACTTTGTTCTCTGATCGCTGGATCACACACTTCCAAGCGATTTGTCCGTGGCATTGATTCTATGACAAGGTGTCCAGAACAGACCAGATCTGTTGTGAGTAAATTTTTGCCTATTTTAGGTCAATTTTGATCTTCATAAGACATCAATAGCTTTCCAACGCATATCTATTTGCTGATTTTTTAGTTCTTTAATATTTATTAAAATTATTGACATTTGCCGTAAAATCATAACTCCGAAAATCATATGTTCTTTGAATCCAAAAGTCTTGATACTTCATATAACTTTACTAAATTATTTTGTGCAAGGTTTGATTTTAAAACACTATTTAACTATTTTCTGTAATTATTTCAAAATTTAATATTTTTTAAATATTATTGTTTCGGGGCTCAACTAGTAGGTCAAATGTGGTAATAATGGCGTAGTATTGACATGGACCTAGTGTGCATGAGTTTCCACCAGTAAAATAATATTTTTGGTAATATAAAGATATTCATAAGCTTTTATAGAATTTAAACTATTATTTTATGTTACTTGTATATATTTTTATATACCTATATATGTTGTATGGTTGTACCTACATCATGACAACGGTTAGATATAGCTTTTAATACAGTCTATGTAGTAAGTCAGATAGAGTATTAATATATAGTATATTATTATAAGTGAAATTGGAGGAAGTAACAAAGACACCGGATTGGTCAGGCATACGCTCAGACAACGAGTACAGGCAAGTATACCTTGTCGTGGCTAACCTGAAGTCATAAATTAGAATATCAGTTATCAACAGGATGACAAGATCAAATAATCTCTAGAGAGATAAGTCACAACACTGCAGAGGCTAACCTGAAGTTCCATCTTGAACCCAAAATTCATAAGTGAACCTGAAATTCAAATTGAACCCGAAGTTCGTAATATACAAATAATAATGGCTAAGACATTAGCCTTGTCATATCAATAGCATTGTCCTAGTAATACACTTTACCGGAAGCAAAGTCAAAAATGGCATAGGTAGTAGCCTCACCATAGCAACAACATTATCGCAACAATAAGTTTTCTAAAGTAAAATTTGATATCTTTTTCATCTAGCGTCGCCAGAAGCGATGCTATAATTTGGCTAAGGCATGAGCATCACAATACATAGTTATGCCACATCATAGCATCGTCTGAAGCAAAGCCAGATTATTTTGGTTAAGGCACTAGCCTCACAGAGAATGCCAACAACATTAGATTCATAATGCCAGAAGCATTAATTCTGTTGTTTGTAGCTTTGCCATAGCAAAGAGCTACAAATTGGCAGGATGCACAACTGTTCCTGAAGTAAAGCTCATACTCAGTAGAGGTCACAACCTCGTCATACTGCCAATAACATTTAAACTTGTCATAATGCCAACAAATTAGAACTTTTCATAGTTAAGACTAGTCGTAATGCTAGCATCATTATGACTCATTATCATGCTCATTAAATATTAGCTTCTTCAGAAGTCGAGCTCGATATTAGTAGAGGGTAGCATCATCATCGTTCTAGCTTTATAAAAAAGAGACTATATACTGGTATAGGCCTAGCCCCACCGCTCCGCTTGAAGTGAAACTATTTGGTGAGGGATAGTGTTACAACTCGATCCTAAGATTCTGGGTTCGGTCGGATCATGTCCAGCACCGTTGTGAGACGCGGTATTAAGCTATGTCAATCAGTAGCAAGCATGCACAGATATTCTAATACAGAATAAAAATTTATTAAACATTTGAAATAAAACTTGAGTCTAATTAAACAACATAAACAGAACAAACATTCAGTTGTTACCACTTGTTCTTTATTACAACTTTTAGAAAAGAAAGAAACTAAATAGAAGGGTGCAACTAGACTCTTGGTTCCTTTGTCCTGGTTCATCTAACTCCTCAGAACCCAAGTCGGGTCCGTAATAAGAACTATAGGGCAGTTCTTGTCGTCGCAATCACCTAAAATATTGGTCTCCAGTCAGAAGGAGAACAAGAACATAAATCCATTCTAGCATCATTTAATATTAAAATGAGACAAGAAATAGTTTCTAACATACATTTATTTTTTTCTATATAATAAATAAAGAAGCAGTTATGCATAAATCTCAGAAAGAAAAGATGCAATCTAACTAGTAATAGTGTATGAGCATGTAACATCCTGTGGGGCTAGGGATGGAGGCAGTAAGTGTTCTAGTGAACACGGTCCAGCTTTGGCCCAAGTGGGTTGGGTTTCCGCTATCCACAGTGATTCAGTAGGGGGCTTTGACCACATGTGTTAACATACTCCCTAAATCCTAAGTCAATGAGTCAGTCAAGCAGTCAGTAGGATCCGAGAGGGACCCCGTGAGTCAAGGGTCGATACAGTAGTTCTACTATGAAATAAAATTAATTATTAACTAAAACAAGTTTGGTAAGTATGAACTTGCCTTGATTCCCTATGCTGGAGGTGACGACAGGAAAGTATCAGACTAAGTCCGGGACTTGAAACCTACATTAATTTGATGCTCTGTTTTAGAAGTCATTCCAAGGGTTTAACTAAACGCCAATAATTATAATAGCAATCGTTTAGTTATAAGAACATTTTAGAGAAATAAAGCTATAATTATTTATACTTTAAACCACGTAATAATATTTGATATAAAAACAATTTTCTAATAAAGCTATTATTTTTTGTAAGTAATGCGAGAAATATTATACTTTATTCATTAGTAAATAATAAACATTTTCGTAAACTAATTAATAATTAGAATTACTTATATAAAATACTTGAAAATACTTTGAAGTTAAATAGTATTTTATTTACAACATAACAAAATATTTTATAGATATTTTAAATAAGAAAACCATTTTATAGTATAATATTACAAGAATCTTTTAATTAGAAATAATTATATTTTGGAATATAATTAAGGTGGTAATTAACTACTAATCAAACATTTCTTTTAAATAATTAACTATTAATATTAGTAACGTGAAAATTACTATTTCAATTAAATAATAATAAAAAATAATTTTTATTTTATAACTGGAATTACTATTTTGTTACGTAATCTATACAAAAATACTATTTTAAATCATTTGGAGATAGCAAATATTTTGTCCATAATAGTAAATAAGGGTTTTTGCTTAAAACCACTATTCCTTATATTAAAAATGGACTTTTGGTATGAAACTATTTTTTGAAACTACTTTAGCATTTTATTTATGTAAAATTAACGGCAACATTTTAATGATATTCTTAAATCTAAAAATAATTTCTACGATAAACGTAATTAAATGCTTATTTAACCATTTTAACACTAAATATTAATCTAATAACTTACCAGTAAATATAATAATTTATAATATGGCATAATTATTATAATTATAATCTAACCGTCATACTAGTTAATCATTAAGTCTATTACAAGTCATATGGTCATTAATTGGAAACTATCTATCTATCCCGGAATTGACAGAGTTAGAAGGCTAGTACATTAAAAGACAATTGAGGCGAGTGCCCTAGTGCACGAGCTATGAATATCGAACACTAAGGCATAGAACATAAAAATCGGTATTGAGGCATGCATCGCATGCACGACTCAAAAAATAAAGAACAATCATGTCAAAGCGTGCGTACGTGTACAAAAATCATAAAAAATGGCTTCGTTGCGAATAAAAATAGTTGTGGCATGAATATGATGGAACTGTCGGATGTGACATGATGCCTCAAAAATATTCGGGACCTTTGGGTCGTTCGGTTGATGAACATTGAGTTGGGGCATGATGTCATTGAGCATTGAAACGAAATATGGAGTGTGAGAATATAGAAAGTTAATATGAGAAATACAAGATGATACGAAGTCTGAGTCGTGGACTCAAGTCTATGTTTGGTTGTTTGAATAAGATGCGCATTGCATGGTCAAATGGACTTGAAATATTGCCTATGCACGGGTGGGATATGATTTCCCTCAAACGAGTTATATTTGTCGAGGCACCGGGACCGTTTTGCCTATGAGGGATGTAGTCATTGTTGGTGCACATCTTTTGGGCATGACTTACAATCTGCTACTGATGTGATAAGCCACAATTGATGGTAAGTTCAACGTCCCGCGGATATTGGGCCAGGAAATTCGTACGGGGAGGACGTCGAGTTATCCAATTTGAGAAAAGAAAAGAGAAACAAATTAGTCTATTCCGGTGCGGATACGCCAATGACCTTCATATAATTAAGAACAGTGGGCCAAAAGTACAGGAACACAGAGATCCTACACAGAGCACTTATAACATGACAGGGAAGGAATGAGACGTATTCACCTTGCGTCGGTGCAAGGACAAGTGCGTCAGTGTTTGTAAAAAGTCTCGAAACAACACGAGATTATTATTGGTTGTCTGCTTGCTTATGCAAATCAAAATAACATGCTTGCCATGATAACATGCTTTACTACTTTCGAATATGTCATAAAACCAATCCTAAGGAGAACATAGAAAGATAACTAAATTGTATGCTGTATGAATCAATACATTACTTAATGTCGGTTTAGTTAAGTGGGTCTTTGATCAGTACAGTGAGGACAAAAGTACTAACCCCCCACTAGTTTGCTCGCAGGTTCGGAAAGTGGTCTGCTCACGGCGGAGCTTCGCTTGAACACGCTGAGGTATGGAATGCCATAGCGTATTAAGGCGTGCGACCACATTGACGCTCGGACTTGCAACGGATGATGCTACCGAGATATAGAAGAATTAATGTATGGAATAGTGAAATCCTTTGTGGACAAGAGAGAACCTGAGTGTTGTAGCAAATATAGCAAATTCAGTTGGGCTATTGAAAGCCTTTGTAACCTCAGTTTATTTATTGAATAAAGAGAATTCTTTCGTATTCTTTGTTTTCTTCTGTTACTAATATCAAATCAAAGATAATCATTTGAGAATTTGTCATCTTGTCTTGTACAAGTGCAACTTCAGACTCATACGACATCACGCCCCAGCGAGGACGAACGATTCAGATAAATTGATACGTGGATGAGCAATTTTTGGGTCAGAGTGTGACATATTCTGTCAATTTTGGTCGAAAAGTAAAGGGTTTTACATTCTATAAATTAAACAAAAGGGTTTCTGGGCTTACTGAAAAGCTAATGACGGAGTACCGAAGGGATGCTCGAACTTGGGTTGCACAAACGACAACGGAACGGGGACACGCGTACAGAACGACGTGGCACACGACGCACGCAGACGGGATCGGTGCTGACGCGTGGGGTCACGCGAGTTCGGGAGGTGCACTGGTAGCGCAAAGGTGGGTCGGGGAGCGCCGGGTCGCGCCGATCGGATGCTGGCGGGCTTGCAGCGGCCGTTGGCGGCGCCGGGGTCGGCGGAAAAGTGCACGGGCGGCGGTGGTGACGGCTGTGGGCGCACGGGCGACGCCGGGGACGCACGAACATGCTGGAGGCAATGAGGAGAGCCGTGTGGGACTAGCTGCGGAGGGGGAATGGTGATTTTTTGAATTTTATAAATAATTAATTAGTTAATTATTACGGTAGATGGTCTTAGTCATAGTTGAGATTTGGAATACAAGATGACCAAGAATCATGGCACGGATAGTGCAGTAGCGTGCTTCGACTAGTGTATTAGCCATGGTACGGAAGACCGATCCATAAGTGTGTCCTAACTAGGAAACCAGGCTAAGTTGTGACATGACCTCCATAAACAAGTTAATTAGTTACTTATTGATATTATGAATTTCAGGAAACCCGATTGTGCCAAACTAGCCCAGACTGGACTCGAAATGAGTCCAAGTCCATGTAGTCGTGTAGTGCAACCAACGATGTCCATGTGGACATATAGATGTGTATTTAACCATAGCACATTTTATAATTTAGTGAGTGACTTTTAAAAAATGGTATTTAATGTATTATTTGCTATCTATTATTTATATATATTTTTATTAGTTTTCGAAATGTGATAATATTGCTAGAAATACCATTTTTGGAATTGGGATCTTTAACTAGGACAATATGTGTGTATATATATATATATATATATATATATATATATATATATATATATATATATATATATATATATATATATATATATATATATATATATTGATAGTTTCTGTTATAGTCTTTTGAGTAATTAATATAAATGGTATATTAATTATAATATAAGCACTAATTTCTAGTTTAATTTCTAATTTCCTTGGAAAATATAACATAGGTACCCTTGTGCTGTTTGGGCAATATACATGTATATAGCTTTGTATGTGTGCCCATTTAAGTATTGTGTATATAATTTATTATTATTTATAAAGTTTAATATATTTACATAAGTCATATATGTATGTAAGTATACATGTATGTATGAATATATGTATGTAAGCATGTATGTATGTATGTATATATATATATATATGTATGTATGTATGTATGTATGTAAGAATACATGTATATATATATATATATATATATTAAAAAATAATAATATATATATATATATATATATATATATACTATATATATATATATCTATATTATTATTATTATTTTTTAATATATATATATATATATATATATATATATATATATATATATCTATTAATATATATATATATATTATTATTATTATTTTTTTTTAATATATATATATATATATATATATATATATTATATATATATATTTTATATATATATGTATGTATGTATGTAAGAATACATGTATGAATGTATGTATGTAAGCATGTATGAATGTATATATATATATATATATATATATATATATATATATATATATATATATATATATATATATATATATATATATATATATATATATATATATGTATGTATGTAAGAATACGTGTATGAATGTATGTATGTAAGCATGTATGTATATATATGCTTGGAATGCATATATGAAGAAATAATGTAAAAGAAAAAGAAAAGAAAAACTAAACTAAAATCCCCCCCCCACAGCACAGTCCGATTCCAGCCCACACAGGCCCCTCTCCACCCGAGCACAGAACAGAACCCAAGCCCAGCCGAGGTTCCCCCAACCCCAAGTTATATACATAGTATATAAATATCGAGAACGAGATAGAGAGAGTAAACCGAGACCAAACCCTAATAAAAAACTCCAAACTCAGCTGCACGTCCTCCCCCGACAGTCCCCGATCCGTATACGCCTCCGCCATAGCCGTCGCCGGCCGTGGCAGCGCTGGTCAGTCGCATAAAAGATAGCAGCCGCAGTAGTGGTGTCAGCAGCCCCAACATCAAGGTACTCGACTTGGAACCCTATTTCCTTCCTTCTCTCTCAATGGTTTTCGAAGACGTAAATTCCTAGAAGGAGCCTATATAACCCTCTTTACATCCCTGCGATTTAGTTTAGTACAAAGACTTCAAATTCTCGAGCAAATCATTGCACAAATATGGGAAAAACTATAGTTTTGAAATATTAGAACAGGGCATAAAAATAATGCAGACCTAGTTTGGAAGGCGACAAATCGCCAATCCTTCGACTGCTTCAAAAATGTGTTTGAATAGGTTTACAGACAACCTATAGGCCTTCAAAACCTAATTCGTAGAAACTAGTTTTATCAACTATGCGTCGAGTAATTCAATTTCCAAAACTGTCAAAAACTGTTTTCAAAACAATAAGAAAAGTTAGAAAATCTCCGATACGACGTGCATCCCGCCAAACCGGGCGACGTGGTCACGAACTGAAAGTATCGAAAGGTGTATATTGACTTCGTGCACGTGTGGGCTTTGACAGAATTTAAATTGGTCACGTGCGCGCGACGAATTTGATACATATCCGTCAAAATTCACAGTATCGATATCTTTGCAAACTTCACAATTACTTTGTGCATGCTCGTCAAGTCGAGACGAAACTTACGCCAACGGGACAGTATCGTTTTTATGGTCCTGTATGCCAAGTTTGGTCCGATTCTAAGACAGTTGATCGGATCGCCGTTTTGCGGGTCCCACGATCCGACTGAACAGGCGATTTTGTGCACGGCCCGCCGGAATCCAACTTTAGACATACGGTTTGGTTCATATCATCAAAATAAATTCTTACATATATAGTTTGACGACTTTAGAGACTATTGACTTTGGTACGCTTTTCGGTACAAAATGGGTCCAACGGCGGACATCGTTTTGGCCCGAAATTATTGTTTTGCCTCTGTGTCCAGAATTAGACTTATGGACAAGTAATTCTAGCTAATTTGACTATTCTAAAAATATTGGTAATGTCTATTTCAGCTTTCAGAGATAGTTGTGAGATTTGGACCTTATGGCGTACGAGTTGACGGTATATTGTCGGTTCTTCGTGCTACCACCAGGCAAGTATACCTTGCCTCCCTCTACAGTTTATTTACATGCTTATAGTATTTTGTTTTATATGTCATCATTTATTTCTATAGTTGATTTCTGTTTATATGTTTTCTCCATACCATGTTTATCAGCTTATTAGTCTTGCTTGTATAGCACCATCTTTTCGTGACTTGATAGTGTAGTTATATCGGGCTTGATCTCATTATAGTTTATACTAAGGTCGTCCTTACCTGTGTCATGAATGAGTTGTACCATGTAGTCACATGTATCTTGACTGAGTCGTGTTTACAAGTATGTATAATTGAACTGCTATTCTTGTATCATTTCCAAAACCTGCGAGTCTACAATCGGGGCGAGGGTTGACCGTTTGTACCTGCGAGTCCACACTAAGGGCGAGGTTTTTTGTCTTGACCGTTTGCACCTGCGAGTCCACACTCGGGGCAAAGGTGTTTATCTTGATCTGTTTACACCTGCGAGTCCACACTCGGGGCGAGGATGTTTGTCGTGAACTAACCTGCGAGTCCACACTCGGGGCATGGGTTAGTGATTAGTTCAAACCTGCGAGTCCACACTCGGGGCGAGGGTTTGGTATTCCATTGATCTCTTGTTTGCTTGTTCTTCCTGCAGTTCATTTATGCGTAGTTGTTTCCGTATCCGTGTTCATAGTCATCTGCCAGTAGCCACCTGTCAGTTTCTGTCTCGTTTTTGTTTATAGCCTGTTTATATTCTTATGCATGATAGAACTGTTAGATAGACATGTTTTATGTTCTTGCTATGTCCCCTCAGGACCTGATGATCTCTTCAGGTTTAGCGATCGCATGGAGTAGTTAGCAGAGCAGGATGGTAGATATTTGTGATACACTTGCAGGATCCAGGTATTGATATTACGTTTATTATCCATTCGTGTTTTCATTCCTTATCATGATATACTCTGCTTGTTAGTTTACTTTATAGACTCATGTTATTTCTTGGAGTTTAATCGGACATATATGCTAGTGGACTGCAGACTATGAGCCATAATTGTTCATTCTTGTTTCATATGATTCATGTGGATTGAGATATAGTTTAGATTAGACATAATACCCTATTCTGGATAGCTTATACGTATTCGAGTCAGGCTGCAGTCCACTTGATACGTAGCTGGCTTGCTCACGCACTCGCATCCCAAAAATTGGGTGCGGGTCGTGACAAGTTTCTTTGGTGGCCCATACAGGTCAGAGCATATCGTATCGGTTACGTAACTGTACTGATACGAGCCTGCAAATTTGACTAAACCCTTAGGAATCTCAATCCACACTGCTTTGAAATTTTTTTTAGAAATTTCTCTAACGTCCTTGAAACTTCGTATTCGCTCTCGATTATTCTTCCTTGCCTTCCGAACCATTGATTTTTGTCTCTTTATATTTCGGGTGACAAACGATCGTGCTGTCTAGAATTTATCAAAAATTCTTAAGTTATAGTATAATATTGCTTGATTATTTAATTTGTGGTTGTTTGATAGATATGGGGGGATTATAGATTCCATATGACTTAGATATCTATGGGTAATGATTCTAGCAACTAGATGGAAGGTTATAAAGTTTTAGTAACATACCTTTGACGGAGTAGTGTGACCAAAGGTGGGTAGTAGTCCTCGAGGTTTCGTAGTTACAAAATGGCTAGGAGAAGGATATAAACTATTTTTGAGGAATTAAAATTTAAGGAGATTAAGGTAAAAGTAGACTTTCTTTTTGAATTTTAAGGAATAGTTATGAATTAAAAATTTCGTGGACAAAATTATTTAAGGTGTGTAGATTTGTAACTCCTCTTCCCGCAAATTTTGAAATATTTTTTTATTATTTATTTGACTTAAATGGTAATTTTTAGAATTTTATAAATAATTAATTAGTTAATTATTACGGTAGATGGTCTTAGTCATAGTTGAGATTTGGAATACAAGATGACCAAGAATCATGGCACGGATAGTGCAGTAGCGTGCTTCGACTAGTGTATTAGCCATAGTAAGGAAGACCGATCCATAAGTGTGTCCTAACTAGGAAAATCAGGCCAAGTTGTGACATGACCTCCATAAAAAAGTTAATTAGTTACTTATTGATATTATGAATTTCAGGAAACCCGATTGTGCCAAACTAGCCCAGACTGGACTCGAAATGAGTCCAAGTCCATGTGGTCGTGTAGTGCGACCAACGATGTCCATGTGGACATATAGATGTGTATTTAACCATAGCACATTTTATAATTTAGTGAGTGACTTTTAAAAAATGGTACTTAATGTATTATTTGCTATCTATTATTTATATATATTTTTATTAGTTTTCAAAATGTGATAATATTGCTGGAAATACCATTTTTGGAATTGGGACCTTTAACTAGGACAATATGTATATATATATATATATATATATATATATATATATATATATATATATATATATATATATATATATATATATATATTGATAGTTTCTGTTATAGTCTTTTGAGTAATTAATATAAATGGTATATTAATTATAATATAAGCACTAATTTCTAGTTTAATTTCTAATTTTCTTGGAAAATATAACATAGGTACCCTTGTGCTGTTTCGGGGTGTTAGGCTATATACATGTATATATGTTTGTATGTGTGCCCATTTAAGTATTGTGTATATAATTAACTATTATTTATAAAGTTTAATATATTTACATAAGTCATATATGTATGTAAGTATACATGTATGTATGAATATATGTATGTAAGCATGTATGTATGTATATATATGTGTGTATATATATATATATATATATATATATATATATATATATATATATATATATATATATATATATATATATATATATATATATGTAAGCATGTATGTATATATATGCTTAGAATGTATATATGAAGAAATAATGTAAAAGAAAAAGAAAAGAAAAACTAAACTAAAATCCCCCCCCCAGCACAGTCCGATTCCACCCACACAGGCCCCTCTCCACCCGAGCACAGAACAGAACCAAGCCCAGCCGAGGTTCCCCCAAACCCGACCCCAAGTTATATACATAGTATATATATATCGAAAATGAGAGAGAGAGAGAGAGAGAGAGTAAACCGAGACCAAACCTTAATCAAAAACTCCAAACTCAGCCGCCATCCTCCTCCGACAGTCCCCGATGCATGCACACCTCCGCCATAGCCGCCGCCAGCCGTGGCAGCGCCGGCCAGGTGCGTAAAAGATAGCAGCCACAGTAGTGGTGTCAGCAGCCCCAACATCAAGGTACTCGACTTGGAACCCTATTTTCTTCTTTCTCGCTCAATGGTTTTCGAAGCCATAAATTCCTAGAAGGAGCCTATATAACCCTCTTTAGATCCCTGTGATTTAGTTTTGTACAAAGACTTCAAATTCTCGAGCAAATTATTGCACAAATCTGGGAAAAACCACAGTTTTGAAATATCAGAACAGGGCATAAAAATAGTGCAGACCTAGTTTTGGAAGGCAAAAAATCGCCAATCCTTCGACTGCTTCAAAAATGTGTTTGAATAGGTTTACAGACAACCTATAGGCCTTCAAAACCTAATTCATAGAAACTAGTTTCATCAACTGCACGTCGAGTAATTCAATTTCCAAAACTGTCAAAAACTGTTTTAAAAAATAATAAGAAAAGTTAGAAAATCTCCGATACGACGTGCGTTCCGCCAAACCGGGCGATGTGGTCACGAATTGAAAGCACCTAAAGGTACGTATCGACTTCGTGCACATGTGAGCTTTGACGAAATTCAAATTGGTCGCGTGTGCGCGACGAATTTGATGCGTATCCGTCAAAATTTACCGTAACGACATCTTTGCAAACTTCTCAATTACTTTGTGCACGCAATTCAAATCGAGACGAAACTTGCTCCAACGGGACCGTATCATTTTTCAAGTTTGGTCCGATTCTGAGATAGTTGATCGGATTGCCGTTTTGCAGGCCCCACGATCCGACTCAACGGACGATTTTGTGCACGGCACGCCGAAATCCAACTTTGGACATACGGTTGGGTTTGTATCATCAAAACTAATTCGTAGACATGTAGTTTGACGACTTTAGAGACCATTGACTCTGGTACACTTTTCGGTACAAAGCGAGTCCAACGGCGAACATCGTTTTGGCCTAAAATTACCGTTTTGCCCCTGTGTCCAGAATTGGACTTATGGACAGAAAATTTTAGCTAATTTGACTATTTTGAAAACATTGGTAATGTTTATTTCAGCTTTTGGAGATAGTTGTGAGATTTGGACCTTATGGATTACCAGTTGACGGTATATTGTTGGTTCTTCGTGCTACCACCAAACAAGTATACCTTGCCTCCCTCTACAGTTTATTTACATGCTTATAGTCTTTTGTTTTATATGTCATCATTTAGTTTTCTAGTTGATTTATGTCTATATGTTTTCTCCATACCATGTTTATCAGCTTATTAGTCTTGCTTGTATAGCACCATCTTTTCGAGACTTGATTGTGTAGTTATACCGGGCTTGATCTCATTGTAGTTCATACTAGGTTCATCCTTACCTGTGTCATGACTGAGTTGTACCATGTAGTCACCTGTATCTTGATTGATTTGTGTCTACAAGTATGTGTAATTGAACTGCTATTCCTGTATCGTTTTCAAAACCTGCGAGTCCACAATCGGGGCGAGGGTTGACCGTTTGCACCTACGAGTCCACACTCGGAACGAGGGTGTTTGTCTTGACCGTTTGCACCTGCGAGTCTACACTCGGGACAAGGGTGTTTGTTTTGATCTGTTTGTACCTACGAGTCCACACTCGGGGCGAGGGTGTTTGTCGTGAATTAACCTGCGAGTCCACGATCGGGACGAGGGTTAGTGATTAGTTCAAACCTGCGAGTCCACACTCGGGACGAGGGTTTGGTATTCCATTGATCTCTTGTTTACTTGTTCTTCCTACAGTTCATTTATGTGTAGTTGTTCCCGTATCCGTGTTCATAGTCACCTGACAGTAGCAACCTGTCAGTTTCTATCTCGTTTCCTGTTTATAGCCTGTTTATATTCTTATGCATGATAGAACTGTTAGATAGGCATGTTTTTATGTATCTTGCTATGTTCTTTGAGGACCTAATAATCTCTTCAGGTTTTAGCGATCGCATGGAGTAGTTAGCAGAACAGGATGGTAGATGTTTGTGATACACTTGCAGGATCCAGGTATTAATATTACGTTTATTATCCATTCGTGCTTTCATTCCTTATCATGGTATACTCTGCTTGTTAGTTTACTTTATAGACTCATGTTATTTCTTGGAGTCTAATCGGACATATATGCCAGTGGATTGCAGACCATGAACCATAATTGTTTATTCTTGTTTCATATGATTCTTGTGGATTGAGATATAGTTTAGATTAGACATGATACCCTATTCTGGACAGCTTATACGTATTCAAGTCGGGCTGGAGTCCGCTTGATACGTAGTTGGCTTGCTCACGCACTCACATCCCGAAAGGTGGGTACGGATCGTAACACATACATTATAACATAAATATGTCTCCATATCCAGTCGTTTACGTATCAGTCGATTTCGACGTCGTAGTGGCTTCTGAACACACCACCTCTTTCACATCCAACAGTCACAGTTTGTCATCCCGGACGATTTCGGGCCGATCTGGTTATCACAAGAACTATGTTGTTTTCTCGTCCAACTTATCGGCACCAATGTACCGCATCATCGCTTGATTCGAACCAAAGATCGATCCAGAATAAATGGCCTACATCGACTGCAATTGGAGCAGGTACCGCAATATAGGAAGATAATAAGTCCTACAATAGAACATAAAGTTAATAAAACTAATCAACTACACAAAGCAAATGTGAAATTTTTGGAAAATATACAGGACTGCAGGGAGTGAGGCAGTCCTTACAATATGTAGGACTGCAGCAAGCCTGACAGTCCTAATAATATGAAGGACTGCCTCCTCTCTGACAGTCCTGACCTAAGATATGGACTGTCAGAGTGGTGGCAGTCCTCTGTGTCACAGACCCGATTTTTTCACCCGATAAAAAGTTAAAATTTAGTTACCAAGAGGGCTTCCGAAGCATCAAAGTGTTCTTCGGACGTAGCGGGAAGAGAGTCTACTACATTTGATGACCCGAGTTTTTCCATGTTCATTTTTTTCCTATATTAAACACATATAATTTAACTTTTATATGTGAAATTCATGTTGAAAACTTTAAACAAATATTAATTCGATGACTTACCAATAAATAGGAGGAGTCAATAATACTACTACTAGAAATTTCACCAATAATCTTTCCAAAATGTAGGTTGGAGAAATTTTTTGGTTAGGTTATATTATATTCTATGACCTAAAATGGGGAGGAAGAGAAGAAAAGACCTGAGGGAGAGAAGAAAAGAGTAGAGGGAGGAAGAGAGAAAAAAATAGAAAAGTTGTCTTTTATACCTAATTTTGGGCTGTCCCCAAGTAAAAAAAAACTGATGGCAAACTTGTAATATTTGCAAATATTTTTGGGCTGCCCCCAAGTAAATTTGGTGGTGCCCTTAGAAAAAGCCAACCAAAAACCCTGCGTCTACCTCTCCCTCAAAAGTTAAAATTTTTCTTTTATGCTATGTTTGGGAAAGGAGAAAATTGGGGGGAAGAAAAATTTAGCTAATTATAAGGGCACATATCTTTTTGATCGAGGCTAGCCAGGATTAGGGCTAGCCAGGTTGGGAGGAACTTTTACTAGGGCTATCAAAATATTCCACTCAGGGGGCTGTCCAAAGCCCACAGCCCCCCCAAACCCAAAAAATCACTATCATTTCTAAATTTCACTCTCTCTCTCTCTTAACAAACCCTAACTTTCTTCTTTTTCTTCTTCCCCACCATTTTCATTCTCACATCTTCATCAAAACCCTAATTTTTTTCTCATCATCACCATCTTCTTCTTCTCCACCATTTCCATCATCACCATCTCCATCAAAACCCTAGTTTTCTTCTCTTTTCCAATTTCGATGGCACCCAAAAAATTAAATAAACCCTAAAATGTATGGAAATAAAGGTTAAATACTTCTTTCCTCACAAAGAATGCATGAAAATAAATCCTAAAATGCATATTTCACTCTATTATCAAGATTGAAATAAACCCTAACATATTTTTTTCATTCGGGAATGTCGACTTTAGGACTGCCAGAAATTGTGGCAGTCCTGAAAGGAACTTGCTGTACAGCAAGTATCTTTCAGGACTGCCTCAATTTCTGGCAGTCCTCAATATGTCTAGGACTGCCAGAAATTGTGGCAGTTCTGTTGTAGAGCATGTCCCTTTCAGGACTGCCACAATTCCTGACAGTCCTCATTACTTCTATGACTGCCAACAATTGTGGCAGTCCTGTTGTACATCGAGTCTATTTCAAGACTGCCACAATTTCTGACAGTCCTCATTACTTCTAGGACTGCCAGAAATTGTGACAGTCCTGTTGTACATCGAGTCTATTTCAAGACTGCCACAATTTCTGGCAGTCCTCAATACTTCTAGGACTGTCAGAAATTGTGGCAGTCCTGATATGAACCAAATTATTCTACAACTAGGATTTCTTCCATAGTTTTCTTTTACAACTAGGATTTCATGCATAATTCTTCTATTAATAAAGAAAAATTGGTTAATAGACTAATAGATTAATAGATTTGATAGATTTGATAACCCAATTTCTTCTACAACTATGATTTTATCCATAATGCCCAAACAAGAAGAAGAAAAATAAAGTAGGGTTTGGAGAAAGAGATATGAGAAATTAGAAGAGAGTAAAAAATTAAAATAAACTAGGTTTGCAAAAATTGATGTTCTTGTTCTTATTTTTTTTTTCTTCTTGTTCTTCTTCTTCTTGTGTGGAATGGAGAGTGAGGAAGAAAACAAAAATTATAAGACTTATCTTTTATACCTACCACTTGGATAGCCCTGAGTAATTTTTTCAGTGGCAAACTTGTAAATAATGGAAAACTAACACTTGGACAGCCCCGATCAAAATGTGTTGTGCCCTTATAATTTAGCCAAAAATTTTGAGAGAAAAGTGGGTGAAAAATTAAAAGTTGTGATGTTTGGAAAGAGGGGAAGGAAAATAATTTGGGAGAAAAATTTATGTAGGCCCCACCCAAAAATTTTTCTTACAAAAATGGAAGGAAAATGAACACACAAGAGGAAATCTTGGTAAATTTACTCAACTACCCTTCATTTAATTTGTTGTTTTTTTCTATATTGAGAAAATCAAAGGTTCCTTCCTCTCAAAGTTCCCAAATATAGTGTTAGGGTTTGCTGTTTTCCCAGAGCTCCGCTTCTTCTTCGAAGAGATCGTGAAGGTGAAAACGCGACGCTCAAGCGCCTGGAGGAGGCGGAGAACACCAAGATCGATATCCTGATTTGCTGCGGAGACTTCCAGGTGCTGCTCCACTCTAAACTTTGCACCACGGACACTCCGACACGACACAGAGGCGCCAAAGTGGTGCGGTGTCCGTGTCGCTACTAGTGTTCAATTCTTCATTCGTTAGCAGAATACTTTAATTACTTGTCTATATCATTTCCCCCAAATTTACATGCTCGATGTCTTTTTTCTGTTGGTACTTGTGTGCTCCGTTCGATTAATCGGATTAAACCAGTGAATTACTCTGCCAGTGCCAATTGTTTGCCAAGTTTTGATTAGTATGCATTTCATTAGTATTGGGGAAAAATTGTTTTTTTTTTTTGGAAGACATTGGGGAAAATTGTTACCAAAATATGCGATTTCGTCAGTTTGATGTGGAGACTTTTAGGTACAATCTCCCTCTGCTCTGTTAATTCTTCACCTAAAATAGAGAATTTTACTACATTTGCTGGATGATTGAATCATAGATTCATAGCAAGGACATAATGAATTACTTACCTATACATGATGTTTTTGCTGTCAATACCAATGCAACAGTGTTATATTAGTAGATTCTTCGTGCGCTCGGTCATATTAATCTGATTAATGGGTCAATTGGCTGATAGCAATGTAATATTAGAAGATTGCCTTACATGGTCGGTCTGATTAATTGGAGTGATTGATCAGCTATGTGACTAATACCAATTGCATGTTTCAATTTTTGTACACTGCTTAATACTTTTGAATCATGCAAAGAACGAAATGAATAACTTCCCTATACATTACCCCTACTTTATCTACTTGATGTTTACCAATGTTATATTAATATATTTCTTTATGTGCTTGGTCCGCTTAATTGGTTTAAACCGGTCAAACCGGTCACTCGGCCAATACCAATTGTTTGTTTGTGGATTTTTGAGTAAAGTACTTAAAACAAAAATCTTTTCAAAGCCATAGGTTTGAAAAATATGACAAAATAGTGTAGTTTCCATAGCCGCGTTTGGGAACAAGATTTTAGCTAGAAATTACTCTTTGGAAAGGCAATTTTATTAGATAAGTCGCATTTTCAAAACATGGTCAACCTTTTTCTGACATGAAGTTGCACTTTTGGAAACTACTGTAGTTTGGTAATTCTCAATATCACCACTATTTTAATAATATTTCTCTAAAAAACATTTTTTTAATCAAAAGTACAATTTGTTGCTTCTTATTTCAATTTTCAGAACACTGCTCAATACTTTGCACCCCAAAATATCAAGTCCAATTTACGCTTACCAAATTACTCCTTGCCATCTCTAGTCATTTAATGTTTAGATATTGAAGAATCATAGTTTTGCGGCTTGCCTTCTTTTGCACCATTTTGCTCCAGATGGAAGGGGTTAAATGCCAAAATTTTTCTCTCGTTTTTGAGCTAAACCTAAGTGGGGACTGTGTAGTTTACCCAAGGTTGTAAAAATCGCTAGTTGGCCGCTAGTCAGTTCGCGGAGACTAGGAATTAATTGGATTAATCGGAGAATAGTCGGAACTAGTCGGGTTAATCGGTTTGAGTTTTTTTAATTATATATATATATATATATTATAAATAATAATATATATGTAATATATGCTATATGTCATCAAAGTATTAACTTAAGTACCAAAAAAATAATATATATGCAATATATGTCCTTCGTATCAAGATAGTCAAAGGCACAAGGCGCACTTGAGGCGCAAAGGGTCCATATCGCCTGAGGCGCAAGGCACACTTAAGGCGCACGTCCGAGCGATACGAGGCGCAAAGAAACATAGTTTTGCGGCTTGCCTTCTTTTGCACCATTTTGCTCCAGATGGAATAGGTTAAATGCCAAAATTTCTCTCGTTTTTGAGCTAAACCTAAGTGGGGACTGTGTCCAAGGTTGTAAAAATCGCTAGTTGGCCGCTAGTCGGTTCGCGGGACTAGGAATTAATCGGATTAATCGGAAAATAGTCGGAACTAGTCGGGTTAATCGGTTTGAGTTTTTTTTAATTATATATATATATATATATATATATATAATATGTAATATATGTTATATGTCATCAAAGTATTAACTTAAGTACCCAAAAAATAATATATATGCAATATATGTCCTTGGTATCAAGGTCGTCAAAGGCGCAAGGCGCACTTGAGGCGCAAGGCACACTTAAGGCGCACGTCCGAGAGATACGAGGTGCAAAAATAATAAATAATAAAAATATACATAAATAAATAAATAAATTAGTAATATAAGAAATAAAAAATATAACCAAGTGAAGTAGAGCAGTAATTGCAGTAGTAAGCAATCAACTGAACTAACAAGAGTTTGCATTCTTCCTACCACGTTTTTAGTACATTTTAGTTTTTCTAGTTCAAATGTAACCAACTTTGGCAACCGTGGAAATGACCATCTTCCTCCCACTTGTATAAGGTAAGGGTTATTTCCATGCCTCAATTTTTTTTGTATATATATATAAAGCAAGGTAGTCAAAGGCGCAAGGCGCACTTAAGGCGCGCGTCCGAATGAAGTGAGGCGCAAAATAAAAAATAATAATGATATACATAAATAAATTAGTCACATAAGAAACAAAACCAAATAACATATTAAAATCAACAAAAATATGTTAACATAACCAAGTGAACTAGCAGAGCAACAATAGCACTCAACAAAACTAACAAGAATTTGTATTTTTTCTACCGCACTTTTAGTAAATTTTAGTTTTTCAAGTTCAACTGTAGCCAACTTTGACAACCATGGAAATGGTTACCTCCCTCCCACTTGTATGAGGTAAGCAATGTCTTAATTTTTTTTTGTAAAAAACACATAAAGTGCGCCTAGACATACCTTTTCTTGGTTGTGTCTTGCTGAAAGGTGCACCTAAGGCGTGTCTTGGGTGTGCCTGGAGAAAGACGCCTCGTCCAGTGATGTGTGAGGTGCAGATGATGAGCCTGTTCCGAGGCGCTCCTTTGACTACCATGATATAAAGAAACCATAAGGCGCACCTTTTTTTGGTTGTGTCTTGCTGAAAGGCGCGCCTTAGGCGTGTCCTGGGTGCGCCCGGAGAAGGGGGTCTCGCCTAGTGAGGGGCGAGGCACAACTGATGCGCCTTCTTGCGCGGCGCAACTGATGCGCCGTCTTGCGAGGCGCGCCTTTGACTACCATGCTTGGTATGCACCTTTTTTTCTTCTGAAACTTCTTCTCCTCTTTCTCCTTCTCCTTATCTGTCGGTTGCATTTAGGTTCTTGAAAGAACTAAATTTCGGGTGGAATTTTGATCTTTTTTATCAGTTTTTTTTGGGGACCGAGGCCTAGTCGGCTGACTAGGCCCGTCTAGTCTCCTAGTCGGCTGCCTAGGTCTGATTATTGCTTGAGCCGATTTTTTTTTTTTTTTGCCGACTAGCCCCTAGTCGAGTCGACGAAGGCCGACTACCGACTAGTCGAATTTTTACAACAGTGAGTTTACCATAGAAGATTCTATTGACAAACATTTGGACGACCTCTCCCCTGCATGTACAGGTGAAGACTTGCAACCTGAAGGAAGATTTATGAATTCTGACTTTCGATCTACATTATACCAATTGTAAAACTCAGCAATTAATCCATTAGTAACAAAAATTACCTTCAGCTACACTGTATCTATATATTAATTGTAAATTGTGAAGAAGGTTTCTAAGATATATAGTGAAATGTTTGTGCAAATTCACATTGTTCCTAGTACTGATTGGTCCGAACTCTGAAGGAGTGGCTAGAAATTGGTTTAAAATTCGCTATTCAATATATCAATCTGCAAAGGGATTAAAAAGAAATGAACTCAAAGGCTGTTATGGCCTAGTGGAGGCGTTTGATATTTCCAAGAGACAACAAAAGACATAAACTTGAAACGTTTTCAGAGTACTCTTATTAAGGTTAGATTCTTGAAGGAGGGGGTTTGTTTTAGAGAAACCAGTTGAGTACAATTTGTCATCAGTCGAAAATTGACGAACGAAATTGCAGATATACCCTCCAAATAATTAAGGTTTTAGCCAAATTTCCAAGTTCCAGGAGTTGCCCAAACTATACACGACTCTGAACTCATGACAATGCTGGAACTAGCATATTTTATGTACAAAAACTGCATACTTGACCTGGGTATCAGGCTGTATGCTAGCTTCGAACAAGTGATTGCATGCCTGTTCTTCAAGAAGAAATTAGCCTATAGTTGCAAGACATTCGTAATTTCTTTTGTAGGACATCACGGCGTACTCTTGTTTACTACTGCTTTGTTACTGTTTCATTTTTAAAATATTATACTTTGTCTCTGAAATATATTCTATTTTTGAGATACCGTACATGTCAATAAGCAGTTTTTCATGACAGGCAGTTAGAAATGGAATGATCTAGAAAGCTTAAATGTCAAACCGAAGTATCATAATATGAATACATTCTGGAAGTACTACTCTGGACAAGCTGTAGCTCCTTATCCTACGATATTTATTGGTGGAAATCATGAAGCATCCAATTACTTGTGGGAACTGTGAGTGAAATCATTTTTTCAAGCAAATAATTTACTTTTAGACTTTTAGGGGAAAAACTGTGTTGTATGTGCACCTGAAACTTTTTTGTGTTACTTTGGTTATATTGCATCCATTTTTTTACTTTAAAGTTGAGGTTATCATATTTAAATTTGAAAATGAAAACTAGCTTATCATGGCTTGAATAGTCTATAATGGAAATCAAAGAAATTTGACCAGTAACAAGGCTAAATAAAGTATAGTTATCTAAATCACTGTTCTTTATGCTGAAGCACATGTGTGTTCAAATTTGACCAATATTTAATTCAAGAAGCGACTGGAAACCAAGGAGTTGGGGTAAGTAGCTTAATGAGAAATGAAATACGAGGATTATTTTGAATTATATTTTTCCAAAAACACTTTCCATGAAAGCTATCTAGTCTATTTCTATAATGGAATTGAATTATTTTGGCAAATCAATTTTCTCTATTTGTACTATTAAAGTTTTAGCCTAATTATCTCTCTTGTATGTCATCTCGATCGTTATTGGGAGTAAGAGTTTGTTATTTGTATCATGCTATATCTGTTCCCCACTAGCTATTTGTCACAATTTGATCAACTTATTTTAGATGATAGGGAAGTGAATAGAGGAAAGGATGGGATCTATACTACTAACAGTTAAAGAGGGCAGGAGAGTAAGCATGAAGTATAAACCTGTGCTTCCCAAGACATGCTAACCTTTGTTTGTTTATTAATTGGGAAGACCCTTGGAGAATTTATTTCTTGGAACTCATGTTCATAGATTAGGCCGAAGCTTTCCCCAAAAGGTGAACAAATGATCTATTTCTTGCGTATTGTCAATTAGATAGAATATTACGATGCATACTAAATTCTTGGAGATGTCTATTGCTGTAGAACAGTTTAGGAGGAAGAAACAAGAAAAAGAGGAAGACGCAAAGAAGAGATTACAAAGAATGTATTCATATTTTTTAATTTCTATGTAATCCCGTGCCCTTGTTAACTGATCAAGATATTAAGAATCGGTTCGTTATAAATTTAATGGGCCAAATATGCATGTGAAAAATGTAACACCAGATTAACCATAATCATCCAGTTCTGCCCTTGCTATTTCTCCTCAACATTTTAATCCTTCACCAACTATTTCTAGTAAGATAACATGCCCTTTCATATCGTAACTTGATTCTTTTCTTTTCCGTTAATATTATATTTGGTTCCTCTAAGTCCTAGATAAAAATATGAGTGCGTCATCCCATTGAAATGTGATCTTTATTCATGTTCTCTTTAGGTGGTACAAGTCCTATAACTCGGTCCCTCCTTCACATTGTGCTATGTACCTTGTTGACACCACACATTCATCTTGACATTATCACTCCTACTAAGTATATTATGTTTATTTTATTATGGGCCTTTTGTATTACTCAACAAATGGGTGTCTTGGTGCTAGCAGCACATGATAGCGAAGGTCATAAACAACTAGCCTTATATCACCCACACCACCCACACACACATGCTGAAGTTTCATTTCGTTGACTGAGCTTAACTAGATAATCGACAGTGAAACACCCATCAAGCACCAAGCATCACCAAACAGTGGAAATTTAAGAAATAAACAAAGATTAGGTTCATGTTATCCTTAAAGATAGTGTCCGAAGTCTGAACTAATGTTGACATGTCAGTTTTGAGGAAAAACAGCGTACATCGGACAAAATGTTTTTTATGCCGTTTTGTAAAAAAATGGCTGATATTTTGGAATTTTTCTGACATTCATCCGATATTATTTATAGATGTCAACAGACATTTGAAGAATCGTTTTTTTTGGTGATTTTGGGTCTGGTTTGATTTTCAAAACAGGTTACCCATAAGCAATAACTAACCCCAACTGAACCTAATCTCTCTCTCTCTCTCTCTTTCTCGATCTGTTGGTGTTGCTCCAAAATTGGTCGGCGAGGCTCCACTCCAGCCACTCTAAGCTCCACTCCGATTAGGTATACTTCAAATTAGAATTACTTACTCTTAAATTATTCGTTATTCGGCATCTACAACCTTACTCTAAACCATAAATTCCATAGACCTGACTGTTTGTAACTATGATGACCTTAAGCAGTTGGTAAAGTTTGGTTTGCATCTTGTAAAGTGAAAACGTTTATTTTCATGATTATGCTCTTCACCACCTAATTTTACCTGAATGGTGAACAAGAAACTATGTAACTTTGGTCATACTTATTAATTGCCAATGAAGCTTAATTCTAGAGTATATCTTCTTTTGCAGGATAATTCCTATGCAAATGATTTATGTGAAGGCTCATTTTTAGGACACGAGGTATATAGTTAGCTAAAACTTCCTATGGTTTGAGTTTTTCTGCTGGTAGATGGAGTCATGTAGACCTGTAGTTGCAGGAGTATCCTTTACAATTCATCACATGAATTTTTTCTACATATTGAGTGTTACAAAAATATGGAGTACTATTCTTGATTAGAGTGCTTTGTAGTAGACTGGTTTAAATGCAATATATATGTTCAATACAAGGTTTTAAGCATAGTTCGCAGTATCGGCCGATATCGATACGATACGGCCGATACCGATACGATATGACTGATACCGATACGGTTTGTGATGTCCTGATCCGATATCAACTGATACCCGATACTGACTGATACCGACATTGGGAGTCTCTTTTTCGGTCAATTCGGCAAAAAAAAATGAACGGAAAAGACCAATCAGCAAGGGTGTAAAAGCATAGAAAGGTTATAAAAGCATGTAAAAGAAGAAAATTTATCTTATCTTATGTAAATCAATCGGTAAGGGTGACTTCTGTTTCATTCAATTTCAAAACTACTAAGAAACAACACTTAAAATATTAAAATTATGCCTAAATGTATAAAATATATTTTCTAAAATGTTAATAATTATTTGCTTTCCGATACCAAAAATTCCGCTACTCCGATACGAAACCTCCGATACTGCCTATACCGCCAATTTCGATACTCATAGGAATAGTCCGATATAGATTCCGATTCCGATACTTCGAACCTTGGTTTTAAGTTAAGGTCAAAACTGATATGTTTTGGCCATATCGGATTGGGTTTTGGGGGTTCCTGATGTGAAAACTTGCTAATATTTCGGTCTAGTTCAGGCCATGATCTAACATGGGGAGGATGGGCCTCTTACTGTTCCTTCGTGGGCGTAGGTTTTTGTAGGTATCTGACATGCTTTGCCGTTTAACTTTGGACTTGTAAGCCTTAGAGATCACTAGATTGCTTGGCTAGGTTGTTTTGACAAAGTGTCTTCAGATTGTCAAAATTGAATTAGATCCAGGCCCTTACGAAATTCAGTACAATGAAGAGTGGCTCGCAATAACAAGAAATGAAATTTCAATAATATTTTTTCCTTGACTCGGAGATCTATGTATATGAGGTTGGTGTATCACTAAATATACTGGTTATACAAAAAATACATTTTTTTTTTGAGATTCGAGATGGTGATACTAGGGTTTTTGTGTGTTCAGCAGTGTACAGCTTGACAATCAAGAAAACTGGCAGTGGGTGAAGAATAAATTAGATGTTAGAGGCACCAAGCCTTTTGAATTTGCATGGACTGTCCCATCTTATGATCCTTCACAGCCATACTCTGATCGAGGATGTTATGGTAATTTGAAGATCAGTGTTCTAAAAGGCGGATTTAGGCGATGTCTAGGCGTTGAGCGGCCAGTCGCCGCCCAAGATTCGGCCAGAATCGGCAGGTAGGTGGTCGTGCAAAAAAAAGCGGCTTTAGGCGTCCGCCTAGGCGGCTCGAGGCGCTGGGGCGGCTGCCTAGGCGTAGTCGCTCGGAGAAAGAGGCGGCCGCCTAGGTCAGTTTTTACTCTTTTTTTTTAAAGAGATTAAGAAGAAGAAGAAGCACAACAAAGAAGAAGACGCACAGAAAGGAAGAAGACGCAGCAGCAGCATTATCCGGCTGCCTAGGTTAGCTTCTCTTCATGCTTTCTCTTCTTCTTTTTCTTCTCAGTCTTCTTCTTCTTCTCTGTCTTTTTCTTTTTCTTCTCAGTCTTCTTTTTCTTCTCAGTCCTTTTCTTTTTCTTCGCAGTCTTCTTTTTCCCCTCTGTCTTTTTCTTTTTCTTCTTCCATGTCTTCTTTTCAGCCGCAAGTTTTTTTTCTTTTTCTTCTTCACTCTTCTTTTTCTTTTTAAAGCTGCTGAGCAGCTGATGAGTGCTGCAGCTGCTGCTGACTCATAAAAGACACGAGAATGAGAAATTTTTTTAATATGAAACATTAAACATACTGACAGTGAACACAGTGAAAAAATATATAATTTATAAACACATTGAAAGGAATGAACATTAAATTATGGTGCACTTATTGAACACAGTGAAGAAAAATTATGGTGCACAGTAACACAGAGTTTTTTTTATTGTGTTTGAACTTGTAGTCTTGTACTATGAATTTGATTATGTTTAGTTATTATGAGAGGATTTGAATTTGGGGTATAATTTTTACTTAAGCATATTTTTAATTTTCTAGATTTTTTTTTATATGCGCCGTCCGCCTAATATTAGAAGGCCGCCTAGGCGCTAGGCGGTGGCCGCCCGCCTAACGCCTAGCGCCTTTTACAACCTTGTTGAAGATAGTGAGTAATTTACATCTTATGCTAAGAAGTTGCGCTAGAATTGAAGATACACTAGGAGGAAGGTTTTTGAAATTGTTATGGCTTTACGTTTAGCTATATATCTTTTCAAATTTGATCTTGCTATAGGTCTTACTCTGTCATTGCAGGTAAGTTGCATATTGATGTGTCACAAAATGTTTTAAAAATCAGTTAGGCTTACAGTTTATGGGACAAGTTATGACTATGCTTTTGGTCCTCGATAAGTTTGCAGAGTCCTCACATTCAATTCAATCTGCTCCCAGCCTCCCACCAACTTGCAGCTGTCCATTCTATGAATTGACTATATATAGATAGATTTGTTGTTTCCTAGTTGTCTTTTACGATGTACTTGCAACATTGGAGATTTAACAATCTTGTTGATAATAAAGAAATGTGACGTGAAAATGTCATAAAATATGAGATGTTGAATCTCCTAGATCAAATTTTGTAATAGAGCGTTACTCCTACTCTGGATGATGAATGATCAACTGATGAATTATTTTCATCTGCGAGCCATCATATATCACTGACTTACCATTTTAAACAATGGATTTAAACATATTGCAAGGTGAAGTGTGTGAAGGAAAGTAATGATGATAAATGGTGATGATCTAAGTAATGCTACATGAGATGCATCCTTTGACGGGTAATACCCCTATGCACTTTAGAGAAGGCCTAATGACTAGAGAGTCGGTCAATCTAAAATAATATGATGAAAAGGAAATAATATGTGGATGAAAAGAAAAGGGTGGACGGAAAGCTTTGGAATGTAAATTAGGTTATTGGGTTAGATGATGAGGGGAAGCTTGAAGGATGAGAACAAAAAAAGGACGCTAAGAAGAGGAGATGCATGGTCCTTAGAGTAAATTCTAGGGAGGCTTGAGAGTGATAAGGAGATTATTGAAGGCTAAAGAGGAATAGAGACTTGGGAAGTAGAGATAGGACGTAGAGAAGATCAAAGAAAGAAGGCTGAGAGGAAGGGATCTTGGGGAAGGGGGAGGAGAAATGAAAAGCTTAACAAGGGTTTACTGCTAGTTAAGGATGACACAAGAATAGTCTGGATGTTATCCACCAAATAAAAAGCCTGCTAACTGTATAAAGAGCTGTTGGGGCTTAATGGTGTCAAGTCCCTTGTTTCTCCATCTCCTTGTCTGAACTGTTTCAGACTAAAACCTCATCTAGTGACTCTTTCTTGAATACGCCATACTTTTCGTTGCATGATGCCTACATCCTCTTCCTAACCTATCTTGCACGGATACAAACACGGATAAGGACCCGATACAGGTACTGGATACGTGCATTTCAAACAGGTACATTGTAATCACCTATATTGCATGAATCCTGACCCGGATATGATACGGGTACGGCACCATTTTCCCGTGTCTGTGCAAGATAGTTCCTAACATTAAGTAGATGATAAGATTCAATTGGACGCGTGGTCGCTTGCTAGACCATTCAGCCTCTATAGCTATGGACCCATTGGTCGGACCAGTTTTGAAAACAGTAGTAAGCCACAAGTTGTCGATCATAACCTCTAAACCACCTAAAAACTTGAGATAAAGGCTTTATTGTGGTTGTCATTTTAGTCTAAAGTTAAACCACCCAAAGTAACCTTGCATGGACTTGATAGTGAACCATTGACGGAGGGGTTCATAAGGCACATAACAACTATTCTATTGGAGAAACAGTATTAAGAGGTGATAAATAATATTCTGTCAATTTTAAATACACATTGTTCCTTGATCGGATAATATCAGTGATTACATCCTTGAATTTCTTTTGGGAAGAAACTATGTGATCAATTAAGATTAAGTTAGAAGTTTGGTTTGTCCATGGTGGTGAGGCTTGTGGACAGTACATATGTCACTGGATTGTGTTTACATGAAGTTAAAATCAAGATAGGGAAACTCAATATCACGGTTCTCAGTATTGGTTTCGGACTCTTCTAATGAATATCGGTTTCAGCAGTTTGGGGAGGATGATTTGAATCGGTTGCTTTTGGTAGTTTCGATGTTTTCACTACGCGTTGGCCGATACTGCAAACCTTGCTCCATAGTAAAGTTTGCTCCCTCTAATTCCAATATAGATCCAAGAAATACCGATAAAGTAGTTTTAGGTGGTCGTGCCCTTTTGGAAATCAAGATGATATCATGGACTACACAAACATCCATTTAGAATTTCACTATGCGACAAGTGAACTTATTATTATCGTTTTATGTAGTATATCAACTTGCACTGAACATGAATCTCTGAAAGATTTATCATCTTAGATGTGCAGGTACTGGTGTCAGGGTCCATAGTTTCATGGAAATTCCAGCAATATTCTTGCTTCTAAAGTTGCATATTGTTGTCATTCTAGTTTGAATCTATGTGTCTAATATGGATGTGTTAGGAGGACAAAAACCTAGTCCTGAAACTCTTGATGGGATGAACATCCTAGTGACCTGTTAAATGTGTATGAACTCGGTTCCTGCTTTTCCCCCCTCTTAAATCCAAAAAAGGTCAAATCACCTTTGTTTGTGTGAGCTCACATCTTCACACATGCCTTTACAAGAGAGCTGTGCCAATTACAATTGCATCAACTTATAAGTAGTTTTGGCTAGTTTTTTTTTACCCACAAATGCTAGAGTATTTTATATATTTTACTTAGTAATATTTACCTGCAAATGCCATTAAAATTGCTTATTTAAGATATTATTCTTGAACAATCTGTTATATACATTAACGCTAAACATTTTCATCTATTTTCTGTTTTGTGCGGGTCATTGTCGGAATCCACAAACAGAGTCTTTGAACAGTTTCTGGAACTTCCATATCTTCTTGATACTGTTGCTGAAGCAAACACGGCAATGCAGAACATCAAATTTAATTCTGCAGGTAACTAAAAATATTTTGTGCTTGTAGCTTATATAAAGCATTTTTTTCAATAGTATTCAATTGTTTAACTTTATGCATTCAATTTTTATTTTCATCATTTTGAAATTCGATTTTGAAGCATACAAAGGCATTTAGTGCAAGGAATTACACGTGAATCTAAAAATATAGTAGGAGATATGATACTTAATGATTTGTTCTTCATAATCATTGATATTGAGTCTTTCTTATTATAAGTAATGAAATGTGTTCATTACGACTACCTTTAATGCAACAAACAATCAGAGTGCACATGATATAAGTTCTTTAGCTCAGTCTTTCCAGTGACCACGATCTTAATTTGTATATGCCTAGATAGTTTTAAAGGATATTTAGGATGGTTGATGGTTCTGTATACTGGATATATGTCAGATGGACTGAAGTCTGGAGTCCACACATCACCATTTTGATGCGGTTACTCAAATTGACATTGGATCATGACTGGATGCTTCATAATTTGGCTAAGATAGTCCCCATCAGTCAAGTAACTATCAACCCAAGAGTTTGGTTCACTAAAGCAAGGTTCAATTTCATTGGGTCAGGTTGGCGATGTATGCTATGTCTCCTATCCAGAGCCGGCCCATGCCCAGTGCAGTCAGGGCTCAAGCCCAGGGCACCAAATTGTTGGGGGCCCCAAATTTATTTTAGCGTAGTATATATTGTTGGGGGCTCAAGTCCTGTCTGCCCTGGACCTGGGCATGGGCCGGTATTGGTATTAAAGCTATAACCTACCAGCCGAATAAAATATGACCGAATAAAAAACAGGGGCTCCACTTAAAAAACAAAGCCGAAAAAGTCCGTCTTTGGGTACTAAAAACCTAACATCGAATAAAAAACGGCCGCACCAATTATAGAACCCTCCAATTAATTCTGATCTTCTCGTCTTCTCCTCCTGTCCTCTCCGTTTTCTTTTGAGAAATTGTCTTCTTGTTTCTCCTCCTCTCCTCTCTCTCCCTTTTTCAGGAAAAAGGGGCCTCGATTTCTTTGAAATTAAAAATTTCTATGCAAAATTGATGGCGACGATTCTTCTCCCCAATTGTAATTTCTTTGAATTTATTTGGTTCTCTTTATAATTGAAGCTTATCTAAAATCTGTTCATCTTCACTTTCTCCTCAGTTTTCTCTTCTGCTGCTTGGGTTGTCTTCCTCCGTTTTACTTGTATAGATCTTACTTTTACTGTTTTATTTGTGAAATTTATGATTTGTATGTCGTTGCCAATAGAGTTTGTGGCTTTTGCATGTTCTGTTAAGATTAGTGCTTAAAAAACCAACTACTTACGTATATGCTCAATATCAGAACTTAATAATTTAATTTAATAATTTTGATAATTTAATTTCTGGATTTTGCATGTTCTGGAAAAATATTTTTGCATGTTCTGGACTAATTTAATTTAATTTAAAAAACCATATTTTGATAATTTAATTTAAAAACCAAACCATTTAAACATATTGTGGACTAATTTAATTTAAAAAACCAACCACTTACATGTTCTGGACTAATTTAATTTAATATTCTGGCTTCCTCTAGAACACTTGAACATATTCTGACTTCCTACGTTAAGCATATTTTGATAATTTAATTTAAAAAAACCAACCACTTACATGTTCTGGATTAATTTAATAATTTTGATCCAGTTTTTAGTCTCTAATGCTCAATATCAGAAGTTTGGGCTATTTGATATGTTATTGATGTTATTTATGTTGACAGTTGTTGTAATTTAACTAGAGCAATATAACCATCAAAAAATTATTCCTACTATTTTTGTTACCATCACAAAGGCCTCATTCTGTCTATTCTTTGAAGGACTAATGTACAAACTCATTTCATCATTTCCAAATTGTTGCGTTGAACTTATATCCATGTTTGTCATATATTACCTCATTCTTGCTGCAAATTTCATGCTCATCTCAGTTCCATATGGAGTCAGTCTCTTATTATAGCTTAGCCTACCTAAACCATTAGATGCTTGTTTGGAAATCTCATTTTGTCGCTTTAATTTTTGTCTATTCAACAAACTATCTAAAGACTTTGCATAATTGGTACATAATTATTGTTACTCCTTGAGTGTTGCAACTTGCTCTTTTTCTCATTTTTTGAGAACCATAAAAAATTGAGGTTGTAGCAACATACATGATTACATGAAGGAATTTAGTACTTCTGTAATATCTTTTGAACCTTTGAGAGAACCAAAAGCTCTGGTCAGTTTGCTTAATGCTGCTGATTTTCCTCCACAATTTTTTTTCCTTTGCCATTTTAGCATATTACTTTTTAACTTGCTTTATTCTTTATCCTTTGTTGATAGCAGTCCAAAATTTATTAATGACAATATCTCACTTCCAATGTCTTCTTCCAATTTGACTAATATTCTTTTTTGTTGACAATGATTTTTGGAATTACAATTTGAATTGGAAATTACGAATTAAAGAATAATAACTCAAAATCCAATTTTTATTGGTCTTTGCTGAATATTTGTTTGTTATGTGTTGTATATGTTTATGTTTATGTGTTTTGATTTTGTTTAGTTAAAATTGCTTCGTCTAGGACTCTACAATGTTTTCCTAGAAAACAATTCTCTGTAAATTTGAAAAGGAAAAAACAAAAAAGGAATGAAGAGACAGATGAATCACTAAGAGGTTTCCTATAAAAATACTTTTCCAACAAACGTACTTTAGACGAAAGTTTGAATCAACTCAATGAGTTTGAACAAGAAAATAATTTGAATGAAGTGGCATAAAATGAGAATAATGTAAATGAAGATTTTGATGGTGTAGGAAAAAATGAACATGATAGAAGCATGCATCGTTCTTCGCCAAACATGTAGGACATGAAAGTGATAGTACTCAAAATGTTGATCATTTTTTCCCAAAACATTTAGGAGAAGATGAATATGATACTACTGTACCCTTGTTGAATATGAGTTTGGGATAATATTGATGGCAATATGAGTGATTTATTTTCCTATTAGAGAAGAAAATTTAAATTTTCCTTTGGGTGAACATTCTAGACATTTTTCTTCAAGTTATTATAAGCGACCAATGAATAATGGAGAGTTTCATGAAAGAAAATGGCTTGTCCACTCAAACTTGACCGATAAAGTGTTCCGTTTTTGTTCCAACTTGTTTAGTATAATACTTTCTAGAAGTCAATTTACTCAATTAGCAAGATAACTAATTAAAGATTTGAAACATATTGGTGAGAAACTTATACAACATGAAAGGAGCAAAGAACGCACTCTTAATTGTACATTTTGGTTTGAGTTATATTAAGAGATTGCACCACAATCAAACAATTGATAAAATATTGCAAGTGTTTAAAAGATAAAGAGCACTGGACAAGTAATGTTTAGAATAATTAATGTTGTGAAGTGTCTTGCTCTACATAATTTGACATTTTGTGGAATAAATAATTTTTTTTATGAAGATTCTAATGATAATTTTTTGGGCTTAGTTGAAATGATTGCTGAATTTGATCCAATAATGCAACAACATTCAACAATATTTTCGTCTCATTCAAGATGAACAGATTCATTATCATTATCTTAGTCATAAAATTCAAAATGAGTTGATAGTGATTGTAGGATAAAAAATAAAGAATGTAATCATTAATTTTTTTAAAAAGAAGCAATGTTTTTTCAGTGGTCTTTGATTGTACTTCTGATGTAAATAACAAAGAACAAATGACTTTGATTATAAGATGTGTAGATATGTCTAAGTACTCCAATAAAAGTAGAAGACATTTTTCTGGAATTTTTGAACGTGTAAGAAACAACTGGATTAGGACTTTTTACAGATTTGCTAGTTGTAATAAACTTACTTGATTTTGACATTGATAATGCAAGGGGGCAATGTTATAATAATGGATCTAATATAAAAGAAAAAAAAAATCAAGGTGTCACAAAAAGATTACTTGACGTTAATCCTAGTGCTTAAGTTTGTGTGTTAAAGCAAAATATATTTTTTTTGGAGCATGTTAATGCATATATACTGTGTTCGCTAATTCTATAAAGCGATGGACTGTTTACTTGATTATGTAGGTGCTTTAATTTTGAAATCGTTGTTTACTAAACGTTGGGAAAGTCATGTAGAAAGTGTCAAATCAATAATGTTTCAACTTTATGAAATTAGAGTAGTATTGTTTAAATTAGCAGATATTAGTGATGATGCTAAGTTGAGTAGCTATGCTGAAATTTTAGCAACTTAAGAGTTTTCTAGTTTTGTTTATATTTTAAACTTGGTTATTTGTTTGAAATTCTTGTAAAGATTAATATGGTTAGTTAGAAACTACAATATGAAGACATGAGTGTTGATGTTGCAGTAACATGTTTGGAAGGACTTGTATCTTGTTCTAAAAACTATAAGGAAAATGAGTTTAATTCTTCAATGCTTGAGCCAAAAAAGATTGCATCTAATTTGGGGATTGAACAAATTTTTCCTCTTAAGCGTCGAGGTTGTAGAAAAAGACATTTTGATGAAATTGCTAATACAGAAAGGGAACAACAATTAGCCGAAAAAATATTTAGAATTTGATTATTTTCTTGTGGTAGTGGATATTGCTCTTGCTGAACTGAGAGAGATTTGAGCAATTACATGCTTTTCAGTCTGATTTTGGTTTCTTATTAGATGCAACAAAGTTAAAATCATTGGATGATTGTGAATTGAGATATTCTTGTATGAATCTTGATATAGTTTTGAAAAATGGTAATGTCTGATGTTGATTTAAGGATTTGTATTCATAGCTACAAATAGTGCAATTTGTCTTACCTAATGAATCATATGATACAAACAAGCCACAGACAAGCATTAAAATTTTGGAGTTCCTGAAAAGCATTGATATGTTTCCGAATGTAATGATTGTTTACATAATTTTGTTGACTGTACCTACGACTGTGGCATATGCGGAAAGAAGTTTTTCTAAATTAAAATTATTAAAATCGTTTTTTGCGGACCACCGTGACTCAAGTTAGGCTTAATGGATTAGCAATCATTTGCATTGAAAAAGATATGCTGAAAACCATTGAATATGCATGTATAATTGATAATTTTGCTTAAAAAAATGGAAGAATACATTTTAAATGATACATTTTTTCAGTTTTCATTGCTTGTTTTCTTATGTATGTGCTTGTGATTATTTGTTTGAGATTGACGATAAAGAAGCTTTTGGAAGAAAGAAAACATATGAAAGTTTTCCTTTTGGCCAAGAAGTGGATATGATGAAGATCAAATGATACGAGGAAGATGAAATGATATTTAGGTTTATAATTTGTTTTGAAACATAATTGTAATATATTATTTAGCTTTTTTCTATCTGAAACTATATTCAAAGGGCATAACCCTTTTATGACATTGTATTGAGCTTTAATTAATTGATATATGAACTTTGACCTTTTTGTTTTCAATGCATCTATAGAAGAAAAAATGGCACTATTTCAATTTGGCATCATCAATAATCTCTGCTAATTTAAACAATGTCTCTTTAATTTTAGAAACTTGAGACATTATTGCTTTGATTCTTTCTACATGACTTTTCCAACGTTTAGTAGACAACGATTTCAAAGTTAAAAAATCTACATAATACATCACTTTTGTAGAATTAACGAACACAATATATATGCATTGACATACTCCAAAAAGAATTTTGCTTTAACACACGAACTTACCATATCATAAAGAACTAAATTAAGAGAAAGACAACAATAAGACATTAAAAGTTCTATGATTCATGTCAAGTAATCTTTTTTGCGCACCTAGATTTTTTTAGTTTTATATTAGATCCATTATCATAACCTTGCCCTCTCACAAATGTGAAGGTCAAGTGATTTTATTACAACTAGCAACTCTGTAAAAAGTCCTATTTCTTTTACATTCAAAAATTCTAGAAAAAATTCTTCTATTTTTATTGGAGTACTTGACACATCTACACATCTTATAATCAAAGTAATTTGTTCTTTATTACTTGCGTACAATCAAGAACACTGAAAAATACTTTGCTTCTTTTATTTTTTAATGGTTGCGGTCTTCACTTTCAATCCTACAATCGCTATCAACTCATTTTAAATTTTATGACTAAGATAATGATAATGAATATGTTTATCTTTAATGAGACGAAAATGTTGTTGCATTATCGGATCAAATTTCAGTAATTATTTTAACTAAGCCCAAAAAATTACCATTAGAATCTTCATAAAAAAATTATTTGTTCCACTAAATGCCAAATTATGTAGAGCAAGACACTTCACAACAACAATTTTTCTAAGCATTACTTGTTTCTGGTGCTCTTCATCTTTCTAATTAAGCTTTTGCAATTCTTTATCAATTGTTTGATTGTGGTGCAATTTCTTACGTAACTCAAATCAAACGGTTCAATTAAGAGTATGTTCTTTGCTCATTTCATGTTGTCTAAGTTTCTCACCAATATGTTTCCGTCCTTTAATTCCTTCTCTTGCTAATTGACTCCTAGAAAGACATTATACTAAACAAATTGTAACGAAACAAAACATTTTATCAGTCAACTTTGAGTAGACAAGCCATTTTCTGTCATATTATTCATTGTTCGCTTATATTAACTTGCAGAAATATGTCAAGAATGTTAATCAAAGGAAATTTTTTAATTTTCTTTTCTAATAGGTACTTCCTCTACAAATAAATCTCTCATATTGCCATCAGTATTATCCCAAACTCCTGGAACATACATATTCGACAAGGGTACATTAGTATTAGGTTCATCTTCTCATAAATGGATTGGGAAGAATGATCAACATTTTGAGTACTATCACTTTCATGTTTTGGCGAAGAACGATGTATGCTTGTATCATGTTCATTTTTTCCTACATCATCAAAATCTTTATTTACATTATTCTTATTTTCTGTCATTTATTCAAATTAGTTTCTTGTTCAAACTCATTGGATTGATTCAAACTTTCATATGAAGTAGGATTGTTGGAAAAGTATTTTTTTAGAGGTCCTCTTAGTGATTTAGCTCTCTTCAATTTTTTTTTTCCTTTTCAAATTTTCAGAGAGCTGTTTCATAGGAAACATTGTAGAGTCACATACAAAGCAATTTTAACTAAACAAAATTAAAACACGTAAGCATATGCAACACATAACAAACATATATTCATCAAAGAACAATAAACCTGGATTATGAGTTCCTTTTCTTCAATTTGTAACTTCCATTTCAAATTGTAATTCCAAGAACTAATGTCTGCAAAGAAAAATATTAATCAAACTGTAAGAAGATATTAGAAGTGATATATTGTCACTGCTATCAACAATGGATAAAGAATAAAAGGAAGTTAAAATGTAATATGCTAAGATGACAAAGGAAACAAAAACCCAAAATAAAATTGCGGAGTAAATTCAACCGTATCAAGCAAAAATAATGTTAAGACTGGCCATAACTTTTCGGTTTCTCTCAAGGATATTACAGAATTACTAAACTCCTTCATGTAATCATGTATATTGCTGCAACCTCATTTTTTTATGGTTCTCAATAAATGACAAAAAGAGCAAGTTGCAACACTCAAGGACAAACAATGATTATGTACCAAATTATACAAAACCTTTAGATAGTTTGATCATACAAAAATTAAAGCGACAAAATGAGATATGTCAAACAAGCATCTAATGGACGAAGCTATAATAAGAGATCCATAATGGAATTGAGATGATAAAGAACTATCAAAGAGCATGAAATTTGCAACAAGAATTAGGTAATATATGACAAACATGGATATAAGTTCAAAGCAACAATTTGAAACTGATGAAATAATTTTGAATATTAGTCATTCAAAAGACGAGCATTCTAAGGCCTTTGTGAAGGTAACGAAAATAGTAGGAATACTTTTTTGATGGTTATGGTTCGATGATATTGCTCCAATTAAATTACAACATTGCCAACATAAATAACATCAACATCATTTCAAATAGACCAAAATTCTAGTATTGAGTATTATAGACTAAAACTGGATCAAAATTATTAAATTAAATTAGTATAACATGCAAAACATGCAAGTGGTTAGTTTTTAAAATTAAATTATCAAAAATGTCAAAATTATCAAGTGTTTCTTTAAATTAAAGTACTCCAGAATATGTTTAAGCGGTTGGTTGTTTAAAATTAAATTATCAAAATATGATTTTTTTAAATTTATTAAAATTAGTCCAGAACATGCAAAAGTCAGAAAATGCGCCATAATATGTTTCCAGAACATAGAACGTGCAAAAGCCATAAATTAAATTATCAAAATTATTAAATTCTGGTATTGGACATATATTTAAGTGGTTGGTTTTTAAGCACTATATTAACAAAACATGTGAAAGCGAGAAACTCTGTTGACAACGACATACAAGTCATAAATTTCACAAATAAAATAGTAAATGGAAGAAGACAACCCGAGAAAGTGAAGTTGAACATATTTTAGATAAGCTTCAATTATGAAGAGAGCCAAATAAATTCAAAGAAATTACCGTTGGGGAGAAGAATCGCCGCCATCAATTTTGCTCAGAAAAAATTTAATTTCTAAGAAATCAAGGCCGCCTTTTTTTTCCTCAAAAGAAAACGGAGAGAGAGAGAGAGAGACTGGAAAGTCTGGAATTAATTTCTTAAAAGAAAAATGAGAGGAGAGGAGGAGAAGACATGATGAATTATTTTTTTTTGGGGGTGGGGTTTATGTAATTGGTGCGACCGTCTTTTATTCGGCTTCGTTTTTTAAGTGGCGCTCATGCTTTTTATTTAGTCGTTTTTATTCAACTGTTAAGTTATAGCTTTAATACCAAAGTCGGCCTAAGCCCACGGCAGACAAGACTTGAGCCCCTAAGAATATATTACACTAAAATAAATTTGGTGCCCTGGTCTTGAGCCTTGGGCCTCTGGTCTGGCTATGATATTTCGGTTAATTCAATTTTAACCGCAAACTCCATAAGATTCAAAAAGAAAAGGAAAATGTAAATGTTTAAGTCACGACCCAATAAAGAGCATTGCTCCTGGAGGAAGACTCACAAGGAGATTGGAGGGGTATGGATATGGCAGATTTATGGTTGGGGTTGGGTTAGGCTTCGATATATAGGTATAAGGGAGGTGGCATAGTTGTAATTTTGTCCAATTTGTGCAGTTCGGTTAGTTCGAACGGAAATGTTTTCCTAGAACAACAAAACCACAATTTTACAGCCCCTAAACTAAACTGTCCCCTAAAAATCGAACCGAATAGCCAACTCGGTTCGTTTTGTGGTTTCTAACCGCATACTGTTCACCCCTACTTAAGCACGGCTTCTTGTAATGACCAAAATAATAAAAATTCAAAAATATTACAAAGTTACTAAAATACCCCAATTTAGAAAAGTGGTGGTTACAAATCTACTCCTCTTAGAAAAATTTCGTCCTCGAAATGTAAGATGGTTGCACTTCTTCTAGGTTAAACCCCCGACAATCAAGGTCAAGAAAATTATATCTAAAACATGCAAAACATGGTCCTACTGGTCATAATTCAGAGTCTCGAACATGGTCACTATACTATCTAGCATATCACAAGAATATCCTGACAGGTACTAATGAAATCACACACAACAAGATGAAAAAAGGACAGATCAAACAAGAGGTCAATAACGGTGCGAGGATGATATCATCTAAGAGGACAGATACGAAATAGATTAAATAGATTTGAACGAGTGTCAGTAGATTCAAATCCATGAAAATTTCCTATTTGTGATTGAGTACCTCTCCGCTAAAGCCTATTCCTTAATTCCTATCGCAGGCTCGTAGCAGTACAACTAAGTCGTCGCACTACCACGATATCGCACTAATGCGAATCTTGACCTGCATGGACCACCACTAATCAAATTAACTAATAAAATAATAAAAATTCAAAAATATCACAAAATTACTAAAATATCCCAATTTAGAAAAGTGGTGGAGATTGTTTGACATCAAGTGACTCTGATGCCAAGTGAGTAGGCTGGATGTACCCACTTCTCGTGTCCTTACACTGGGTGCGGGTCGTGACATGTTTTTAGCTGTTTGTTTGACATCAAGTGACTCTGATCCTACCAAGTAAAGAGAAGATTGTTCTAATTATGGAAGAATTGAGTGAGTAGTTTGTCTAATAGGATTAAGTATTTAGTTATTTAACTAAACTCACTTGGCACTTGTCTTCATCAGTTTCCCATGTATCTCAGTGATTTTTTTTTTTTGGCAACATCTTTCCAGTGGTTCAGTGTTGCCAATTCTTTTAAAATAATTTTTTATTGTCTGTAAGGTCTATTTTTTTGAAATTTCTCCACAAACTGAAGGATACTGGGGTTTTGCCCTAACTCAATTAACAATTGAATACACAAACAATAAAGTTTGAAGAATTAAACAATTAACAAACTTGAGGAGATATAGATAGAGGAGCTGAACAAAAGGTCTAGCCTTGGTCCGACACAAGGTTGTGAAAAGTGATAGGCGCTAGTCGGACGGGCACCCGCCGCCTAGCGCCTAGTCCGCGTAGGCGTCCGCCTAGATCTCGACGGTTCAAAAAAATAAAAATAAATCCAAAAACCTACTGAAAATTGTAGAAAAAGACCATAAAATCCAAAAAATGCATATTTGGACGTCGGGGGGACTAGGCGCCGGCATGTACTAGACGCCTAGCGCCTAGGCGACTGCCTAGACCGCCTTTTAGAACAGTGGTCCCACATCCACTATCGGATGTGTTTCTAGCTGCACTTCAATAATTTTTAAATTCTTATGCTCGTCATAACACATCCACATCGTTTAGCCTGTCTTGTACGAATCTCACTTAGAACCTCCTTCCTAGGGATATTGTTTAAAAAGTAAAGACTGAGGGGCAATCCTACTAACAAGGGGAAAGGTTAAACCATCTGATCTACAAAAGCAACAAAGCCTTTATCCCAAATTCTTGGGATCGGCTGTTTAAATCCTCTTCCATTCGGCTCTGTTAAGAGTTGTTTAAACCACTTGAGCTGATTGCTATAATTTTAAATGAGTTATTAACTCAACCAAAATTGGCCATAACATTGCTGAAAATGACTATAGCAAAGAAGGATTAAGTTCTCCTGGAAAATTGTGTCTGTCTGCGAAAGAAGCTGGGAGGTTAACTGAAACTTGCAGCCAAGAGTTTTATTCAATTCAACTTGGTTTCTATCCTAGGACTGGAGCTAATGGAATACCCAGGGTTAGTAGGAACGTTGCTCATCCTAATCATTGATAACACTTGCTAGGATTTCTCACGAACTAAAGAATAAAAAAGTCCAGTAAATGTATACTAGCATTGAAGTCAAAGTCTTAAAGATTCTTACTTTGCAAAGTTTACTCCATGGCTTTCAAGATGCAATCCTCTAGGATTGTTCCTTTAGAATTTTCAATGACAAGGCTAAGCTCACCAAGCCTGGAAATATGACTTAAACATGTTATGATGAGCCTAAACTAACATATTAATTGGGCATTATAAGTTATAACTTGTTTCAGTTTGTGGAGGCAAGTGTAAAGGAATCAATCTCAGTTATCTAGCACACACATGATCGCACAATAAGCGAAGGAAACCACATTGATAAACATGTGTTTCGGTAATGTACCTAACTCCAAATTTCCATATCTTGAGATCGAAATGGATAAGCCTAAAAAGCCTATCTGAGTCTCTCACACATTCCTCCCCAATAGCCTCTCAAATATGTTAAGTTTATTGTTGAGATTGTCACGTCCCGACTCGCCAAATCGGTCGTCATCGTCTTGACTCGAGATAAATCGATCTCACGAGTCGGGACGTGATACCGTACATGTCTTTATTGGACTTGTACAAGACAATGATGTGCACTTGAACTTCTTTTGAGATGACGAGTTGAAATTAAACAGTGCAGAGAGTTGAAGACGTAGAATAGGAAGAAATTTAGCTTTTCATTCATAAAACTTGCAATGTATGTGCAAGGTCATTTTTACATTACATATGCCGTTGCGGCTACATCTTTGAAAACACAAAAGAAAACTCTCGACAAGCTGCCATGAAATAATCCTTGTCGTTCCATACATTCGTGCCCCTTTATACATTTGAACAAAAGCCTTCGATTTGAATTGGGCTTCAAAATTCTTCGAAATAGGAGAGCTTCGAGCCGCCTCTCGTTCTTCAGCTTCAGTCTAGTCTCGAGCTCCCGCAACGCGCTCGTCACCTGGGGAGTTGGGGGTTAGCACACTTGCTAGTGGATAGGACGAACCCACTCGTCTAAACCGACACTGCTTATTAAGGATTCTAGCATACGGAGTGATCTTTCTATTTAGAACTATATGATTTGCAGTTCATATCGAAGGCACATTTTAAACAGTAAACAATATAACCAATTTCAACTTATCTTACCACGGGTGTGCTCCTTTCTTGCACAAAATAGACATAATACTTACCACCTGCACAAGACAATAGGTGAGCATGCAATCTATCTTATATGCGGTCATTGGTGATATCGACACCATGAAGGACGATTACGTAGTATTGCGACGCGTCCTACCAGTCCAGGTTGCGAGCCTAACTGGAGGTCTCGCAATGTCTCGCGCCGAAGCACGATTCCATAATTTTTTCCTAGGCCGATTCGGTCCCAGCGCCCCGGGTACCGTTTCGAGGAAAGCTTACCTTGTGCACAAGTCGTCCATGACCATGCGAATGTATGAACAGTTTAATATGTATGAAGTAAATTGCATAGCGCAGACATTATTAAACCACATCATCATTTCTACTCGTGCAAGAGTTCTTTTTTCCCGAAGCCGTACGTTCTGATTTAGCATCCCGTAGGCACCAAATTCTCCGAGACGTAATATACAGCAACCAAAGTTTCTTCATTATGGTTTGCAGAACATGACATAAATTCTCTCTTTCCTAGAACTTTATCTTTTCTCTACTTAGTGTGAAACTTATAAATTCGAAGTTAACTTCTCTAAGTTGATGTAATTATCCCAAGTTCTTGATCTTAGTGGCAAAGCATACATCCAGTTATCATCATTGATTTGAACGTTGAAATTTAAGAATTTTGTTGGCGGGAAGGAGTAGAAAAGAAGGGGCCGAAGAACCACCCACCCAGAGAGATTGCACCGAGAGTAGGAGAACGCTTCGCGACGGTCAAGCGTCAGTTACACGAACTCCTGCAATGGCATGAGCATCGAATTAGAATCCTTCCTTCAATCCTTCCTTCGAAATTTTCAAAGATGCATTCAGAAATCGACGCGAAAGCACACTTATCAAACCCAAATAACAATTCATTCAGAAAGCCAAGAAAACCAAGAAAACCAACAGCAGACCGGTTGCGTCGCTCTCTTTAGAGTTCATTCGCCAAGACACAGTCCACTGCATTTAGGACTTATTCCAGCAGTAGCCGATCCATTAGTTGGAACGGTACTCATATCATTCGTCCAAATCGATTTTATTGATGCCATGGTTTTCGTATACCAAACTTGTCGCTGAGTCAGACTAGCCATCTATGTTCCCGACCATGTCTGACTTGCCACGAGCCTATTACATAGTGCTTCGTCCCAACGGGAGCGGGGCACTACATAATATACCACTAAGAAAAAGTTTCGTCCCGAAACTTAAGAACAAGGGTCCGACCTTCGTCGGCGAAAAGTGAAGGGTACTTCTCCTTCATTTCCGTCTCTAGTTCCCACGTCGACTCCTCAACTGAATGGTTGCGCCAGAGTACTCGAACTAAGGACATCGATCGGCTCCGCATGATCTTTTCTTTGCGATCCAAATTTTGTACATGCTCCCTCGAGTATGATAGATCGGCGCGCAGCTCCAACTGATCGAAGCTAACCACATGACTTGGGTCATGCACGTACTTCCGAAGTTGGGAGACGTGGAAGACGTCGTGCACTTCAGCCATGGCAGGAGGTAGCGCAATCCGGTTAAGCAACTGCCGCCACTCTTTTGAGAATTCGAAGGGGCATACGAATCTCGGACTCAGTTTGTCCTTTACCCTGAATCGCATGACGTCCCGCATCGGCGTCACCTTCAGAAACACATGGTCCCTAGCCAAGAACTCTAACGGTCGCCGACGAGCATCTGCATAACTCTTTTGTCGACTCTGAGAAATACGGAGCCTATCTCGAATCATGCGGACCTTCTCAACGGCTTGTTCGACTAGTTCTGGTCCGAGCGCCTGTCGCTCTCCGACTTCGTCCCAGCAAATCGGAGATCGACACTTCCTCCCGTAAAGCACCTCGTAGGGAGCCATCTGGATGCTTGATTGATAACTGTTGTTGTACGCAAACTCCGCCAGCGGCAAGTGCGTGTCCCAACTAGTCTTTAAATCTATTGTACACTGACGTAACATATCCTCTAGGATCTGATTCACCCTTTCTGTATGGCCATCGGTTTGCGGGTGGTACGCGGAGCTAAGGTTCAGCTTAGTGTCCATCGCCGCTTGCTGACTCGTCCAGAAACGTGACAAGAATCGTCCATCTCTGTTCGAAATGATTGTGGCAGGTACCCCGCGCAGGCGGACAATCTCATCGATATAGATATGAGCTAACCGATCGACGTTCCATGATACTTTGATAGCGATAAAATGAGCGGATTTGGTCAATCGATCGGCAATGACCCAAATCGCATCATTTCTCCGCGACGTCTTCGGAAGGGCCCATGATAAAATCCATAGAGATGTCGTTCCACTTCCATACTGGAATGTCGAGGTTCTGTAGCTCCCCACCTGGTCTTTGGTGCTCGGCCTTCACTTGTTGACATGCCATGCACTGTGACACAAAAGTTGTCACGTCTTTCTTTATGCCGTGCCACCAAAAGGTCGTGCGCAAGTCCTTGTACATTTTGGTGCTTTCGGGATGCAACGAGTACTTCGTATAGTGGGCCTCCGTCAGAATTTCTTTTCTAAGTTCGATATGGTCCGGCCCGCATATTCTTCCCTTCATCTGCGTCATTCCGCTCTCGTCTACCACAAAATCGGCCGCCTTTTCTGTCGAAATCAGCTCGCACATCTTCTTCAGGAATGGGTCGTCCTCCTGTGCGGTCTTTATCTTGTTGTGCAAGCTCGACTCAAGGTGCAATTGGGCCAATTGTGCTCCACGGTAGCGAATTCGGAGTTCGATACCCATTTCTGTCAAGTCTCGCTGTATGTCATGGTTGATAGCCAGGCATCCTGCAAACATTCTGCTCAGAGCATCCGCTACGACGTTTCCCTTATCCGGCGTGTACTCGATAGTCAGATCATAGTCTTTGATAAGTTCGAGCCAACGCCGCTGCCGTAAGTTCAAGTCCCGTTGGGTAAAGATATATTTGAGGCTTTTATGATCCGTATAGATGCTGCAAGCCACGCCATAAAGATAGTGCCGCCATAGCTTCAATGTGAACACAATCGCCGCTAGCTCAAGATCATGTGTAGGGTAATTCTTATCGTGTTGCTTCAATTGTCTCGAAGCAAACGAATCACCTTATCCCTTTGCATAAGCACGCATCCTAAACTAGTTCGCGATGCATCGTTAAATATTTGAAACCCTTCTGGTCCGTCCGGAAGTGCGAGGATTGGAGCTGAGACGAGCCGTTTCTTTAACTCCTGAAAGCTAGATTCACAGGCGTCGTTCCACTCAAATGCGACTCCCTTCTGGGTGAGGCGAGTCAGAGGCGACGCAATCTTGGCAAAGTCTTTCACAAATCTTCGGTAGTAGCTTGCCAAGCCGAAAAAACTTCGGATGTCACCTGCCGAGGTAGGCCGCTTCCATTCAACTATCGCTTCAATTTTCTTTGGGTCCACCGTGACGCCTTCAGCTGAAATAACGTGCCCAAGGAACGTCACACTGCTCTTCCAGAACTCGATTTACTTAATTTGGTATAAAGTTGATGTTCACGCATAGTCTGTAGCACCGTCTTCAAGTGCTCCACGTGCTCATCCTTGTTTTTCAAATATATGAGAATGTCGTCGATGAATACGACGACAAATTTGTCTATGAATGGTCGGAAACACCCGGTTTATCAGATCCATGAAAGTGGCAGAGCATTTGTCAAGCCGAAGGGTATGACTAGAAATTCGTAGTGACCGTATCGAGTTCGGAAGGCGGACTTCGGCACGTCCTCGGACTTTCTTCAATTGATGGTAGCCTGAGCTTAGATCAATCTTAGAAAATACCGTTGTCCCTTGCAACAGGTCAAACAAATCATCTATCCTTGGCAACGGGTACTTGTTTGATGTTTCGTGCCGTGGCTTTATTAAGTTTTCAATAGTCGATGCACAGCCGCATCGATCCACCCTACTTCTTTACAAACAACACTGGAGCACCCCACGGGGAAACACTAGGGCGAATATATCGACGATCTAGCAACTCTTGTAGTTGTGCTTTCAGTTCCTTCAGCTCCGCCGGCGCCATTCGATAAGGTGCTTTGGATATCGGTCGAGTGTCCGAAAAGGTGTCAATGCTAAATTCTATCTCTCGATCCGGCGTCATCCCTGGCAACTCGTCTGGGAACACATCAGAAAATTCTGCCACGACTTCAGTCTGTGTCGTGCTTGCAATCTCCGTTCTCGTGTCTCGAACTGATGCTAGGTACCCGCTGCAACTAGAATGCAACATGTGCCTTGCCGAAATCACCATTGCCGTCTTTGATACTGCTCCGCACGAATAGAACTTGATTTCGCCAGAAAGGCGGAACACAACTCTCTTCTCCGCGCACAGTCGATGGTTGCGTGGCATGCGCCCACCAATCCATGCTGAGGATTTTATCGTACTCCTTGATGTCGAGGACGATAACTTCCAAGGATAGATTTTTTTTCTCCGATGCAGATGTAACAATCCCTACAAATTTTAGTGGCAGGCATATCTACTCCCGATGGAGTGCTAACGCTAAGATTCATATCTAATAATTGCATGGGTAATTTATTCTCTTCTACAAAGTCGGCAAATATGAAACTATGCGTAGCACCTGAATCGAACAGTACTCTAGCAGGCATATTTTTATAAGTAATATACCTGTCACAACAGTATCGGACGCGAATGCTTCGTCCCGAGTCAGTGCATAGACTCGGCCTTGCGTCCCCTGACAATTTTGTGGGTTCACACGGGCACTGCGTTTGCGTCATGGGCGGGAGGCGCCCTGTTCTGATTCTGGACGTTCCTTTGTGGATATTGGTTCGCCCTCCCCATTCGACAATCTACTGCCTTGTGACCTAGCTGGCCACACTTGAAGCATCCTTCTTGACAATCGGCCGCCAGATGTCCCATCTTGTCGCATCGATGGCACCGTACGCCGGGGTGAGGCCCTCGATACTCGAACGTGTTCTGGCGCTTTGGCACACCAGATCCTCCCGCGTCGTGAGGACGCTTGTTGAAGTTGTTAAGGACGCCTGACCCGGTCCTTTGCGAAGCTCGACCAAAGATCCGCTCGTTGTTAAGGGTGGCATTGTATGATTCCCTGCAAGTCTGACATCTTTGGTTCATGACGTCCCGGCGCAAATCGTCATTCAGACCTTGTTGGAAGCGCTCGCACCACGCTTCCTTGTTCGGCAGGAAGGCCCCGGCAAACTTCGCAAGCTTTGCGAACTTCGCATCGTAATCTTCGACTGACATATTTCCTTGCTTCAAGGACATGAATTCCTCTTCCTTCTGTCGACGAACGGCACGAGGAATGTATTGCTCGAGGAAGGCCAGTTTGAATGTCTCCCACGAGATCTTGGCGTTGGAGTTGGCTTCGTGGAGCTCCTGTTTCTTCGCCTCCAACCAGTCGTAGGCCCTCAAGTTTAGCTGCAAGGCTGCACACCCAACTCTCTTGGACCCCTTGATGCTGAGGAGATTGAACATGCCCTCAATCTTCACTAGCCACCCCATGACTTCGTCAGGCTCTGCTCGGCCGTTAAAGTCAGGCGGGTTCATCTTCTTGAATTTGGTCGCCTTGAGCAGAGAAGAGGAAGACGTATGCTTCATCGTTACTGGTTGCACTTCTTCTTCTGACACGGCGGTCGTCGAGTTCTGTTGGATCGCCATGGTGCTTACGATCCGGGTCAGGGCCTCCATCTGCTTTTGTTGGTGTAAGCCCCCTGAATTTCAGGGCTATTTTAAAATTTTCTAAATAAATTATTTTCGATAAATGTTTTATTATTTAATTGTTTAGATCATTAATGTACCTTTCCATCTCTTTGACTTCTGGAGCGTCAGGGATGCCAATCCTTGGAAACTCTCTTCACGAGTTTTGAAGTAGACAAGATTATCTTCGTTTGATATATCGTGTCCCACTTGAACTTGTTCCCTTGTGCTCTTTTGTATCGCGCAACTTCGGGTCAACTTAGACCAATTAATCGTTGAATATTATTCCCACTTTTATTTTTGATCATCGTTTGCACGTTACCAGGTGACTTTTAATTTAGGAGCACCAGACCAGTCGTTTTCTCAGAACCAACTTCTCATGAATGATCTACTCGAGACGCTCTCCACCCATGACCTTCGTGTCCCACTCAGACACTCCATTTTGTGCTCCATTTCTTCGCACAACTTTCGGGTCGATTTAGGCCGATTTATTTTCTACCGTGAAACCTGATTTATTTTCCATTTAATTTCGGGACCCGACATCGATCCAGCCTGTCAACCCGAAGTATGGACGTGGCCCACTTGAAGCCTACTACCCATATGAAACTTGTGTCCCATTTATTGGAGTCCCCGCATGTTGTTTATTTATCCATGATTATAAATCCCAATTTTAATTCCATTATTGCACCCGGTTCGATTTTGGCCCGACCCGGTTCGACCGAACCCGAACCCAAGCTCCACGTTGCTCTTTCATGACTGCCCGAGTACCCCACATAATTTCCCTATTTTTCCTATTTTAAATATCTATTTATTCTCTCTCTATTCTACAAATATCTCTTTAATATCCCTTATATATATATATATATATATATATATAAATATCTCTCTCCAAACACACTCACACACACCCTCACCTCCACCTCACAGTAGGAGAACACCCCCCCCAAAACCGACCTCTTCCTCTCTCTATATTTTCTCTCTCCTCCTTCTCTCTCAAATATCTATTCTCTCTCTCTCTTTCTATATTAATATTTATACACACACTTATAACACTCTCTCCCCCATTATTTAAACTCACTACACTCCCCCTCCTTTACAGCCAGCACACAGCACCCCCCCCCCCTTTAGACCGACTTCATCAATCTCCTCTCTCTATCTCTCTCTTCCTATTTATTATATACAAACACACATACATGCATCTCTCTCTCCCTCTTTCATTACACTACACTAAACATCACCACAGCAGCAACATCCCGACTACCTCCTCCTTGGCAGGCCCGAACCCCAGCCTCCTCCCACATGGCCGTGGCCTGGCCGCACCACCACCATCTCCTTGCCGAACCTCTCCTCCTCCCACTTCGAAACCGCACCACCACCATCATCATCCAAGCCGACACCACCACCCCCTCCGTCCAGTCGCGCTGCCACCTTTGGCCGCGCTGCCCCTGGCCTCGCCGGGCCAGGCTCGACAGCGCGCCGCCGCGCCTCGTCGGCCAGCCAGGCCGCGCCACCATCAGAGCACAGCTGCTGCATGCGTGCAGGCGCGCACGCGCGCGCGCCGGGCCGCCGTCGTGCGTCCTCGCGCCGCCGCGCGGGCCGCCGTGGCCCCCTGGCCGTGTGTCCCACCCCGGCGAACTCTCCCCTGACGGCCACCGTCCTCTGGGATGCGCCGTCGAGACGATTCGTGCGTTTACGTCGAAATCCCGTCGGTGCGCGCGAGTTTTGAACTCGGAAATGGCGCTCCGTTGCAGCGACTTCGCGCGGATTTTTCAGGAGATCCGACCGTTGGATCGGCGAACTCCTTGCTCCGTCGCAATCTCGGTATATAGCACTTCACTCCCCTCAATTTTCGTCCGTTAATTTTGTCGTTTGATACTTCAAAACTGGCCACCAAGTTGACGTTTTAAATTGAACTGTTTTTGGACAGTTTCGTGACGCCAACTTCGCGGGTTCGTATCTTCGTCATCGCAGCTCCGTTTTGCGCGCCGTCAGTTCCGGTGCACAGCTGGTATAACCCTCTTCCTGCCTCCTTTAGGTTTCGTTTCATTATAAGCACGTTTGGTTGGTCGAATTCGACGCCAAAGTTGGCCGTTCGAATTCTTAGTGTTGCACTTGTTAAATTCCATTTTTGAACCCGGGACTCCGGATTCAATTTCTGACACCACCAGTAGACTCGTGGCGTCGTTCTGGCATGTTTTCATATAAAGTTTGCTTGATTTGGAGAACGTGAGCCCTGGCACGCATTTCGGTGCAAAACGGGTCCCACTTTTCGAGTCAACGGGTCACTTTGAGTTCGGCTTATCGGAATCCCATTCCGGATATACCGTTGAGTTCGTATCGTCATTCTGGACTCGTTGACATATAATTTGCTGAGTTTTGAAGACATTTGCTCCGGCACGCATTTCCGTGCAAACCGGATACCAAGTGTCGCGTCAACGTATCATTTTGAGATCGGCACATCGGAATCCTATTTCGGACATACCGTTGGGTTCGTATCATCATTCTGGATTCGTGGACATATAATTTGCTAGGTTTTGTAGACTTATATCCTGACACGTTTTTCGGTTCAAAGTGTGTCCAACGGCGGACATCATTTTGACCCAAAATTACCGTTTTGCCCCTGTGTCCAAATTGGACTTATGGGTAGGCTATCCTAGCTGATTTGACCGTTCTGGACACGTTGGTGATATTTATTTTATCATCCGACAACATCTGTAGATTTTGATTATGTATTATCTTTAATTTATAATTAATTATTTTTCTAGATATTGTTACTTTCTGGTTTTGAATTTTTATATATATTTTAATTGCTGTAAAAATCTTGAAAAAATTATATTTAAATACTATGTTAATTTAGCTAATTTATTATAATTTTTCTAGCATTTATTAAGTACTTTTGATATTTTATAAAAATGGGAAAACAGAACTCATTTTCAGGATACATGTGTTTACTGATTTTTAATAAATATCTATGAGGGTTTATAAATTCCAGAAAAATTAGTATAAATTTCTATAATTAACAAGGATTATTTTGGTACTTTATTTTATATAATATTGATCTTTTGTCTATCTCAAAAATTGTTGGAACATAGTGTACAGCTGATTTATTTATTAAATAATTACGACTTTCAATATTTTGTGTTGATTTGAGTTATAGGCGTATTGGACCTCACCCCGCACTAGTGTAAAGATCCTAGGTAGTTAGTTTGTGTATAGTGGCACTCCATATTAGACTTTTTATGCTAGGTCCCCACTTGACTAGTTTAACTAAAATGTTTGATTAGAGTTGACTTTGACCTAGATTGGCTTAGAAATCATATAGATTGTATTAGTTCTTTCGTTTACTTTCATTTTGGACATGTCATAACTGTATTACTCTATTTTAGGACATTGTGACCCTGGTACAGACATCTGATATTACACTACTCTTTACAGAGTATCAGGCGAGTACATTCTCTGATAGTTCTCTCATTATTTGTCAATTACTGTATTTCAGTTGTAGTTAGTTCTATGTGATTCTCTGTATCAACACGTATGGATATTTTCTGGATTCATGTATGCGACACATACCTTACTTACTGATCTCTATTACTGGAATCACTGGAATCATTCCGGAATCATTTCTGGAATCATCATTTGGCCGGACTCATCTCGATTTTTGTGTCTTGTACTGGATTCACTTGCTGGGCGGAGAAATATTGAGTAAGACATGTAGACATACCCCAAATCCGGAATCTCCTACAGGAATCTACCGGAAGCATAGCCATCTCTTGCCTGATCAGTGAGAGATGTGCCTGATACCTACAGCCGTTTGCATGTCGACCTCGGTATTTTAAAACACACTGTTAGATCATAGTTGGACTCACCCTGGATTCATTGATCACTGTTGGACTCATCTTGTACCGGAAATTATCTGGTATCAGATTATATGGACTGGACTCACACTGGGATTACATTAGACCTATATTGTACTGTCTGGACTCATACATGTTATTCTAGTTCAGTTAGCTTTTATTACCGTCATCATTGCCATGATTCTTCTCTTGTTTAGTTACCTTTCTTTTCTTGTATCTTAACTGTTTCTCTATACCATCACCTGAATATAAATTACCATGTTCATCAATAAAACTGTCTATAACTGCTTTAGAGTTCTCTGTCATTTACTTGGGTTTTCTAGATGGGTTGTACTCGTTCCCGTCCTAATTGGACCTGTTGAAAATATTACAGATGATAGTCCTGAGGATACATGCCCTACTTACCATGGACCTGGCCTTAGCTCCAGAAGAGGCCCCAGCAGGGAATCTTGCTTAGTTATCTTTCATGTGTTTAGAAGACTTAGACTTTGTCTGTTCTTATATTTGGATACTGGACTTTGTCTCCAGTTAGATACTTTGGTTATGTATTATTAAATCTGTGTTTGTTTACCTTCGCTTATAGATGCTGTGTTGTGATGAACATTTAAATATGATTTTAGAACTGTTAGCTACTTAGATCCTTTATTGTCTATTCTTAGAACAGCTTACTACGCTTTAACCAAGCGTAGGCAGGACATGGCTCGGCCCGGCCCAACAATTTGGGTAACGGGTCGTGACATGTTTTTAGTGGCGGCCCATGCAGGTCCAGACTTAAGTTGTTTGGTTACGTTATTGTACCAAGCATGCCTGCAATTAGGATCTAGGACAACTTGATAACACTAGGACAACATTTAGAACACTTAGAGGATATCTAGGATTGCAACATAGGAGAACTCATCACAGCATAGGACCGTTAGCTATAATTTGCCTCTTGTTGTATTTCAGTGGGCCAATTTAGACCAAGTTAGTACCCTTGGGATGACCCCTGAGGATCTCACTCTAATCTTACATCGAAATCTGTTTTCACCTGTTTCCATTTACTCTCCTTTAAATTCATTGTTGAATTTAATTTCTGATTTTCGTTGTTAACTTTGATCTTGCATCGTGATAAATTTTGTGGATTAAATTGTGATATATTCTGATAAGGTAAACGTCTGCTTTAGTTATGGAGTTTAGAATTTATCGCAGCCATATTAGCTGGTATGACAAAACATAGAGCCTGATTTTGGATATACTATCCTATTCATAGAATTTAGATTTTCTCGCAGCCATACCGGTTGGCGTGGCGAGGATTCTAGATAATATGATTTTAGGGAGTATACCTTAGTTATGACTCTATCGTTTATTGCATCTAAGCTTACTGATGGGGCGAAAATTCTGGCAACATGATTTCAGGAAGACGTGTATGGTTATCAGATCATATCCCAACTTGGTTTACTTTCTTATGATCGAATGAGCAAGAATAAGTTCTTATCATTATTCTTTCCCGTCTTGATTAACTCTGTTCTATCTACATCTACAACTAGAATTACAGGTTCTCTAGGACTCTCCAACATGATTGCTTTCATGTTATCTTTTGGACATAATTATTTTTATGTTCCATCTTTCCTATGACTTGACTAAACTTTTCTTTGTTAACCTCTTGGATAATTCTTCTCGTTATAAATCTCGTTGTCTTCGTACCATTCTTGGAGATATTCCAATAAACTTTCCTGTCTTGCTTGACCCTTTAACTTGTTTGGACACTGTTATGGATTGCTTGACCCGGTCTTAGGCCTTGTTACCTTCTACTTGATAGATGACCGAAATAGCCAAACCTTGTTGACTGATCCTGTAGTATAACTATAAATGTATTGTGTGTTTGTGGTAAGTACTTTCCTAGGGATTGGTTAGATTAAGCTTATGGGACAAGTATAGGTGACTGACTGTAGCAGACTTGGAAACCATTAAGAACGATTGCATTGATAGTATGACTTGATGATAGGGTATCTAAGATGGAGAAATGAGATCGTATATTGTTGTGACTATGGATTGAGGATTAGAATCTTATGCTTAGAATTTGAGGATTGAGCATTAAATGACTTTGATGACCAAGTGATTATGGGTTATCTATAGCTAATTACATGTGATTAGAGGGTAGATCGATACGTGGATTGATATGGAATAAATTAGAATGAGTTATCGTACTGCGTACGAGATCGGGAAGATATCAGAACGAGACAAAGACATATGTACATTGATAATTAATGAATCGGGAGTTTTGAAATCGATGATTTATATTTGGAGGACTTGTTGAGTAAAAAGAAAGAGGCTCTACGCCAAGAATAAGAATTGAAAGTATGATTTCAAGGAGAAGCTGTAGGAAAGGATTGACGACAAATGATGCTAAGGAACTGTGGATTGATAGAATATGGATACTTAGGATACGATAAGGAAATCAAGTATTTTACGATTGAGGTTGGAAATATGATTGATGATTAAGCATTTTTGGCTTATAAACATACCCAAAGAATGACCTATAGTTTAGGGTATACATAAAGGTTTCATGTTTGTATGGAAGATTTTAAAGGATATATGACGTAGTTTATGATAGAAGGACTTTGTTGAACCTGAACCAAAAAGATTGTAAAGAGAAATGGAAGAGATGATTACAAGGGTAGCAGATTGAGTATCGTAGCCAGAGCAGCTACATGTTATAGTTTGACCTATTGGATGACTTTTAATTTCGAGGACGAAATTTTTGTAAGGTGGGTAGGATGTAAGCCCCCTGAATTTCAGGGCTATTTTAAAATTTTCTAAATAAATTATTTTCGATAAATGTTTTATTATTTAATTGTTTAGATCATTAATGTACCTTTCCATGTCTTTGACTTCTGGAGCGTCAGGGATGCCAATCCTTGGAAACTCTCTTCACGAGTTTTGAAGTAGACAAGATTATCTTCGTTTTGATATATCGTGTCCCACTTGAACTTGTTCCCTTGTGCTCTTTTTGTATCGCGCAACTTCGGGTCAACTTAGACCAATTAATCGTTGAATATTATTCCCACTTTTATTTTTGATCATCGTTTGCACGTTACCGTGACTTTTAATTTAGGAGCACCAGACCAGTCGTTTTCTCAGAACCAACTTCTCATGAATGATCTACTCGAGACGCTCTCCACCCATGACCTTCGTATCCCACTCAGACACTCCATTTTGTGCTCCATTTCCTTCGCACAACTTTCGGGTCGATTTAGGCCGATTTATTTTCTACCGTGAAACCTGATTTATTTTCCAATTTAATTTCGGGACCCGACATCGATTCAGCCTGTCAACCCGAAGTATGGACGTGGCCCACTTGAAGCCTACTACCCATATGAAACTTGTGTCCCATTTATTGGAGTCCCCGCATGTTGTTTATTTATCCATGATTATAAATCCCAATTTTAATTCCATTATTGCACCCGGTTCGATTTTGGCCCGACCAGGCTCGACCGAACCCGAACCCAAGCTCCACGTTGCTCTTTCATGACTGCCCGAGTACCCCACATAATTTCCCTATTTTTCCTATTTTAAATATCTATTTATTCTCTCTCTATTCTACAAATATCTCTTTTAATATCCCTTATATATATACATATATATATATATATATATAAATATCTCTCTCCAAACACACTCACACACACCCTCACCTCCACCTCACAGTAGGAGAACACCCCCCCAAAACCGACCTCTTCCTCTCTCTATATTTTCTCTCTCCTCCTCTCTCAAATATCTATTCTCTCTCTCTCTTTCTATATTAATATTTATACACACACTTATAACACTCTCTCTCCCATTATTTAAACTCACACCTACACTCCCCCTCCTTTACAGCCAGCACACAGCACCCCCCCCTTTAGACCGACTTCATCAATCTCTCTCTCTCTATCTCTCTCTTCCTATTTATTATATACAAACACACACATACATGCATCTCTCTCTCCCTCTTTCATTACACTACACTAAACATCACCACAGCAGCAACATCCCGACCACCTCCTCCTTGGCAGGCCCGAACCCCAGCCTCCTCCCACCTGGCCGTGGCCTGGCCGCACCACCACCATCTCCTTTCCGAACCTCTCCTCCTCCCACTTCGAAACCGCACCACCACCATCATCATCCAAGCCGACACCACCACCCCCTCCGTCCAGTCGCGCCGCCACCTTTGGCCGCGCTGCCCCTGGCCTCGCCGGGCCAGGCTCGACAGCGCGCCGCCGCGCCTCGTCGGCCAGCCAGGCCGCGCCACCATCAGAGCAGCTGCTGCATGCGTGCAGGCGCGCACGCGCGCGGGCCGCCGTCGTGCGCCGCCGCGCCGACGCGCGGGCCGCCGTGGCCCCCTGGCCGTGCGTCCCACCCCGGCGAACTCTCCCCTGACGGCCACCGTCCTCCGGGACGCGCCGTCGAGACGATTCGTGCGTTTACGTCGAAATCCCGTCGGCGCGCGCGAGTTTTGAACTCGGAAATGGCGCTCCGTCGCAGCGACTTCGCACGGATTTTTCGGGAGATCCGACCGTTGGATCGGCGAACTCCTTGCTCCGTCGCAATCTCGGTATATAGCACTTCACTCCCCTCAATTTTCGTCCGTTAATTTTGTCGTTTGATACTTCAAAACTGGCCACCAAGTTGACGTTTTAAATTGAACTGTTTTTGGACAGTTTCGTGACGCCAACTTCGCGGGTTCGTATCTTCGTCATCGCAGCTCCGTTTTGCGCGCCGTCAGTTCCGGTGCACAGCTGGTATAACCCTTTTCCTGCCTACTTTAGGTTTCGTTTCATTATAAGCACGTTTGGTTGGTCGAATTCGACGCCAAAGTTGGCCGTTCGAATTCTTAGTGTTGCACTTGTTAAATTCCATTTTTGAACCCGGGACTCCGGATTCAATTTCTGACACCACCAGTAGACTCGTGGCGTCGTTCTGGCATGTTTTCATATAAAGTTTGCTTGATTTGGAAAACGTGTGCCCTGGCACGCATTTCGGTGCAAAGCGGGTCCCACTTTTCGAGTCAACGGGTCACTTTGAGTTCGGCTCATCGGAATCCCATTCCGGATATACCGTTGAGTTCGTATCGTCATTCTGGACTCGTTGACATATAATTTGCTGAGTTTTGAAGACATTTGCTCCGGCACGCATTTCCGTACAAACCGGATACCAAGTGTCACGTCAACGTATCATTTTGAGATCGGCACATCGGAATCCTATTTCGGACATACCGTTGGGTTCGTATCATTATTCTGGATTCGTGGACATATAATTTGCTAGGTTTTGTAGACTTCTATCCCGACACGTTTTTCGGTTCAAAGTGTGTCCAACGGCGGACATCATTTTGACCCGAAATTACCGTTTTGCCCCTGTGTCCAAATTGGACTTATGGGTAGGCTATCCTAGCTGATTTGACCGTTCTGGACACGTTGGTGATATTTATTTTATCATCCGACAACATCTGTAGATTTTGATTATGTATTATCTTTAATTTATAATTAATTATTTTTCTAGATATTGTTACTTTCTGGTTTTGAATTTTTATATATATTTTAATTGCTGTAAAAATCTTGGAAAAATTATATTTAAATACTATGTTAATTTAGCTAATTTATTATAATTTTTCTAGCATTTATTAAGTACTTTTGGTATTTTATAAAAATGGGAAAACAGAACTCATTTTCAGGATACATGTGTTTACTGATTTTTAATAAATATCTATGAGGGTTTATAAATTCCAGAAAAAATAGTATAAATTTCTATAATTAACAAGGATTATTTTGGTACTTTATTTTATATAATATTGATCTTTTTGTCTATCTCAAAAATTGTTGGAACATAGTGTACAGCTGATTTATTTATTTATTAAATAATTACGACTTTCAATATTTTGTGTTGATTTGAGTTATAGGCGTATTGGACCTCACCCCGCACTAGTGTAAAGATCCTAGGTAGTTAGTTTGTGTATAGTGGCACTCCATATTAGACTTTTTATGCTAGGTCCCCACTTGACTAGTTTAACTAAAATGTTTGATTAAAGTTGACTTTGACCTAGATTGGCTTAGAAATCATATAGATTGTATTAGTTCTTTCGTTTACTTTCATTTTGGACATGTCATAACTGTATTACTCTATTTTAGGACATTGTGACCCTGGTACAGACATCTGATATTACACTACTCTTTACAGAGTATCAGGCGAGTACATTCTCTGATAGTTCTCTCATTTATTTGTCAATTACTGTATTTCAGTTCTAGTTAGTTCTATGTGATTCTCTGTATCAACACGTATGGATATTTTTGGATTCATGTATGCGACACATACCTTACTGATCTCTATTACTGGAATCACTGGAATCATTCCGGAATCATTTCTGGAATCATCATTTGGCCGGACTCATCTCGATTTTTGTGTCTTGTACTGGATTCACTTGCTGGGCGGGGAAATATTGAGTAAGACATGTAGACATACCCCAAATCCGGAATCTCCTACAGGAATCTACTGGAAGCATAGCCATCTCTTGCCTGATCAGTGAGAGATGTGCCTGATACCTACAGCCGTTTGCATGTCGACCTCGGTATTTTAAAACACACTGTTAGATCATAGTTGGACTCACCCTGGATTCATTGATCACTGTTGGACTCATCTTGTACCGAAAATTATCTGGTATCAGATTATATGGACTGGACTCACACTGGGATTACATTAGACCTATATTGTACTGTCTGGACTCATACATGTTATTCTAGTTCAGTTAGCTTTTATTACCGTCATCATTGCCATGATTCTTCTCTTGTTTAGTTACCTTTCTTTTCTTGTATCTTAACTGTTTCTCTATACCATCACCTGAATATAAATTATCATGTTCATCAATAAAACTGTCTATAACTGCTTTAGAGTTCTCTGTCATTTACTTGGGTTTTCTAGATGGGTTGTACTCGTTCCCGTCCTGATTGGACCTGTTGAAAATATTACAGATGATAGTCCTGAGGATACATGCCCTACTTACCATGGACCTGGCCTTAGCTCCAGAAGAGGCCCCAGCAGGGAACCTTGCTTAGTTATCTTTCATGTGTTTAGTAGACTTAGACTTTGTCTGTTCTTATATTTGGATACTGGACTTTGTCTCCAGTTAGATACTTTGGTTATGTATTATTAAATCTGTGTTTGTTTACCTTCGCTTATAGATGCTGTGTTGTGATGAACATTTAAATATGATTTTAGAACTGTTAGCTACTTAGATCCTTTATTGTCTATTCTTAGAACAGCTTACTACGCTTTAACCAAGCGTAGGCTGGACATGGCTCGGCCCGGCCCAACAATTTGGGTAACGGGTCGTGACATGTTTTTAGTGGCGGCCCATGCAGGTCCAGACTTAAGTTGTTTGGTTACGTTATTGTACCAAGCATGTCTGCAATTAGGATCTAGGACAACTTGATAACACTAGGACAACATTTAGAACACTTAGAGGATATCTAGGATTGCAACATAGGAGAACTCATCACAGCATAGGACCGTTAGCTATAATTAGCCTCTTGTTGTATTTCAGTGGGCCAATTTAGACCAAGTTAGTACCCTTGGGATGACCCCTGAGGATCTCACTCTAATCTTACATCGAAATCTGTTTTCACCTGTTTCCATTTACTCTCCTTTAAATTCATTGTTGAATTTAATTTCTGATTTTCGTTGTTAACTTTGATCTTGCATCGTGATAAATTTTGTGGATTAAATTGTGATATATTCTGATAAGGTAAACGTCTGCTTTAGTTATGGAGTTTAGAATTTATCGCAGCCATATTAGCTGGTATGACAAAAACATAGAGCCTGATTTTGGATATACTATCCTATTCATAGAATTTAGATTTTCTCGCAGCCATACCGGTTGGCGTGGCGAGGATTCTAGATAATATGATTTTAGGGAGTATACCTTAGTTATGACTCTATCGTTTATTGCATCTAAGCTTACTGGTGGGGCGAAAATTCTGGCAACATGATTTCAGGAAGACGTGTATGGTTATCAGATCATATCCCAACTTGGTTTACTTTCTTATGATCGAATGAGCAAGAATAAGTTCTTATCATTATTCTTCCCCGTCTTGATTAACTCTGTTCTATCTACATCTACAACTAGAATTACAGGTTCTCTAGGACTCTCCAACATGATTGCTTTTATGTTATCTTTTGGACATAATTATTTTTATGTTCCATCTTTCCTATGACTTGACTAAACTTTTCTTCGTTAACCTCTTGGATAATTCTTCTCGTTATAAATCTCGTTGTCTTCGTACCATTCTTGGAGATATTCCAATAAACTTTCCTGTCTTGCTTGACCCTTTAACTTGTTTGGACACTGTTATGGATTGCTTGACCCAGTCTTAGGCCTTGTTACCTTCTACTTGATAGATGACCGAAATAGCCAAACCTTGTTGACTGATCCTGTAGTATAACTATAAATGTATTGTGTGTTTGTGGTAAGTACTTTTCCTAGGGATTGGTTAGATTAAGCTTATGGGACAAGTATAGGTGACTGACTGTAGCAGACTTGGAAACCATTAAGAACGATTGCATTGATAGTATGACTTGATAATAGGGTATCTAAGATGGAGAAATGAGATCGTATATTGTTGTGACTATGGATTGAGGATTAGAATCTTATGCTTAGAATTTGAGGATTGAGCATTAAATGACTTTGATGACCAAGTGATTATGGGTTATCTATAGCTAATTACATGTGATTAGAGGGTAGATCGATACGTGGATTGATATGGAATAAATTAGAATGAGTTATCGTACTGCGTACGAGATCGGGAAGATATCAGAACGAGACAAAGACATATGTACATTGATAATTAATGAATCGGGAGTTTTGAAATCGAGGATTTATATTTGGAGGACTTGTTGAGTAAAAAGAAAGAGGCTCTACGCCAAGAATAAGAATTGAAAGTATGATTTCAAGGAGAAGCTGTAGGAAAGGATTGACGACAAATGATGCTAAGGAACTGTGGATTGATAGAATATGGATACTTAGGATACGATAAGGAAATCAAGTATTTTTACGATTGAGGTTGGAAATTTGATTGATGATTAAGCATTTTTGGCTTATAAACATACCCAAAGAATGACCTATAGTTTAGGGTATACATAAAGGTTTCATGTTAGTATGGAAGATTTTAAAGGATATATGACGTAGTTTATGATAGAAGGACTTTGTTGAACCTGAACCAAAAAGATTGTAAAGAGAAATGGAAGAGATGATTACAAGGGTAGCAGATTGAGTATCGTAGCCAGAGCAGCTACATGTTATAGTTTGACCTATTGGATGACTTTTAATTTCGAGGACGAAATTTTTGTAAGGTGGGTAGGATGTAAGCCCCCTGAATTTCAGGGCTATTTTAAAATTTTCTAAATAAATTATTTTCGATAAATGTTTTATTATTTAATTGTTTAGATCATTAATGTACCTTTCCATGTCTTTGACTTCTGGAGCGTCAGGGATGCCAATCCTTGGAAACTCTCTTCACGAGTTTTGAAGTAGACAAGATTATCTTCGTTTTGATATATCGTGTCCCACTTGAACTTGTTCCCTTGTGCTCTTTTTGTATCGCGCAACTTCGGGTCAACTTAGACCAATTAATCGTTGAATATTATTCCCACTTTTATTTTTGATCATCGTTTGCACGTTACCGTGACTTTTAATTTAGGAGCACCAGACCAGTCGTTTTCTCAGAACCAACTTCTCATGAATGATCTACTCGAGACGCTCTCCACCCATGACCTTCGTGTCCCACTCAGACACTCCATTTTGTGCTCCATTTCCTTCGCACAACTTTCGGGTCGATTTAGGCCGATTTATTTTCTACCGTGAAACCTGATTTATTTTCCAATTTAATTTCGGGACCCGACATCGATCCAGCCTGTCAACCCGAAGTATGGACGTGGCCCACTTGAAGCCTACTACCCATATGAAACTTGTGTCCCATTTATTGGAGTCCCCGCATGTTGTTTATTTATCCATGATTATAAATCCCAATTTTAATTCCATTATTGCACCCGGTTCGATTTTGGCCCGACCCGGCTCGACCGAACCCGAACCCAAGCTCCACGTTGCTCTTTCATGACTGCCCGAGTACCCCACATAATTTCCCTATTTTTCCTATTTTAAATATCTATTTATTCTCTCTCTATTCTACAAATATCTCTTTTAATATCCCTTATATATATATATATACATATATATATATATATAAATATCTCTCTCCAAACACACTCACACACACCCTCACCTCCACCTCACAGTAGGAGAACACCCCCCACAAAACCGACCTCTTCCTCTCTCTATATTTTCTCTCTCCTCCTCTCTCAAATATCTATTCTCTCTCTCTCTTTCTATATTAATATTTATACACACACTTATAACACTCTCTCTCCCATTATTTAAACTCACACCTACACTCCCCCTCCTATACAGCCAGCACACAGCACCCCCCCTTTAGACCGACTTCATCAATCTCTCTCTGTCTCTATCTCTCTCTTCCTATTTATTATATACAAACACACACATACATGCATCTCTCTCTCTCCCTCTTTCATTACACTACACTAAACATCACCACAGCAGCAACATCCCGACCACCTCCTCCTTGGCAGGCCCGAACCCTAGCCTCCTCCCACCTGGCCGTGGCCTGGCCGCACCACCACCATCTCCTTTCCGAACCTCTCCTCCTCCCACTTCGAAACCGCACCACCACCATCATCATCCAAGCCGACACCACCACCCCCTCCGTCCAGTCGCGCCGCCACCTTTGGCCGCGCTGCCCCTGGCCTCGCCGGGCCAGGCTCGACAGCGCGCCGCCGCGCCTCGTCGGCCAGCCAGGCCGCGCCACCATCAGAGCAGCTGCTGCATGCGTGCAGGCGCGCACGCGCGCGCGCGCGGGCCGCCGTCGTGCGCCGCCGCGCCGCCGCGCGGGCCGCCGTGGCCCCCTGGCCATGCGTCCCACCCCGGCGAACTCTCCCCTGACGGCCACCGTCCTCTGGGACGCGCCGTCGAGACGATTCGTGCGTTTACGTCGAAATCCCGTCGGCGCGCGCGAGTTTTGAACTCGGAAATGGCGCTCCGTCGCAGCGACTTCGCGCGAATTTTTCGGGAGATCCGACCGTTGGATCGGCGAACTCCTTGCTCCGTCGCAATATCGGTATATAGCACTTCACTCCCCTCAATTTTCGTCCGTTAATTTTGTCGTTTGATACTTCAAAACTGGCCACCAAGTTGACGTTTTAAATTGAACTGTTTTTGGACAGTTTCGTGACGCCAACTTCGCGGGTTCGTATCTTCGTCATCGCAGCTCCGTTTTGCGCGCCGTCAGTTCCGGTGCACAGCTGGTATAACCCTCTTCCTGCCTCATTTAGGTTTCGTTTCATTATAAGCACGTTTGGTTGGTCGAATTCGACGCCAAAGTTGGCCATTCGAATTCTTAGTGTTGCACTTGTTAAATTCCATTTTTGAACCCGGGACTCCGGATTCAATTTCTGACACCACCAGTAGACTCGTGGCGTCGTTCTGGCATGTTTTCATATAAAGTTTGCTTGATTTGGAGAACGTGAGCCCTGACACGCATTTCGGTGCAAAGCGGGTCCCACTTTTCGAGTCAACGGGTCACTTTGAGTTTGGCTCATCGGAATTCCATTCTGGATATACCGTTGAGTTCGTATCGTCATTCTGGACTCGTTGACATATAATTTGATGAGTTTTGAAGACATTTGCTCCGGCACGCATTTCCGTGCAAACCGGATACCAAGTGTCGCGTCAACGTATCATTTTGAGATCGGCACATCGGAATCCTATTTCGGACATACCGTTGGGTTCGTATCATCATTCTGGATTCGTGGACATATAATTTGCTAGGTTTTGTAGACTTCTATCCCGACACGTTTTTCGGTTCAAAGTGTGTCCAACGGCGGACATCATTTTGACCCGAAATTATCGTTTTGCCCCTGTGTCCAAATTGGACTTATGGGTAGGCTATCCTAGCTGATTTGACCGTTCTGGACACGTTGGTGATATTTATTTTATCATCCGACAACATCTGTAGATTTTGATTATGTATTATCCTTAATTTATAATTAATTATTTTTCTAGATATTGTTACTTTCTGGTTTTGAATTTTTATATATATTTTAATTGCTGTAAAAATCTTGGAAAAATTATATTTAAATACTATGTTAATTTAGCTAATTTATTATAATTTTTCTAGCATTTATTAAGTACTTTTGGTATTTTATAAAAATGGGAAAACAGAACTCATTTTCAGGATACATGTGTTTACTGATTTTTAATAAATATCTATGAGGGTTTATAAATTCCAGAAAAATTAGTATAAATTTCTATAATTAACAAGGATTATTTTGGTACTTTATTTTATATAATATTGATCTTTTTGTCTATCTCAAAAATTGTTGGAACATAGTGTACAGCTGATTTATTTATTTATTAAATAATTACGACTTTCAATATTTTGTGTTGATTTGAGTTATAGGCGTATTGGACCTCACCCCGCACTAGTGTAAAGATCCTAGGTAGTTAGTTTGTCTGTTCTTATATTTGGATACTGGACTTTGTCTCCAGTTAGATACTTTGGTTATGTATTATTAAATCTGTGTTTGTTTACCTTCGCTTATAGATGCTGTGTTGTGATGAACATTTAAATATGATTTTAGAACTGTTAGCTACTTAGATCCTTTATTGTCTATTCTTAGAACAGCTTACTACGCTTTAACCAAGCGTAGGCAGGACATGGCTCGGCCCGGCCCAACAATTTGGGTAACGGGTCGTGACAGTTGGGCACTGATTTGGGTTTGGATCTGTTCTTGCAGCTGTCGTTGCTGCATTTCCGCCTGGCGTTGATGGACTTTCATGAGGCGCAATAACTGCTATATGGCGGATTCGCTAGGCGTCGCGTCTTCGGTGCTGTTCGTGCTAATCAACGTGGCGTTGACAGCGGGGGCACCCGCTCTCTTCGGTATTCCTACAAAATTGAGCAAACCCATTAGTATTCTCAAAATATCTACGGGCTTATCTGTATGGAACGATTATTTCATGCCGTATATGTCGAAAAACATAATTTTTGAAAAATTGCAACAACATCTGAAAGAAAAATGTTTTCGAAAGGTCCGAGGTGTGAACCGTGCTCTGATACCAACTTGTCACGCTTCGACTCGCCAAATCGGTCGTCATCGTCTTGACTCGAGATAAATCGATCTCACGAGTCGTGACGTGATACCGTACATGTCTTTATTGGACTTGTAAAGTGCAGAGAGTTGAAGACGTAGAATAGGAAGAAATTTAGTTTTTCATTCATAAAACTTGCAAAGTATGTGCAAGGTCATTTTTACATTACATATGCTGTTGCGGCTACGTCTTTGAAAACACAAAAGAAAACTCTCGACAAGCTGCCATGAAATAATCCTTGTCGTTTCATACATTCATGCCCCTTTATACATTTGAACAAAAACATTCGATCTGAATTGGGCTTCAAAATACTTCAAAATAGGAGTGCTTCGAGCCGCCTCCCGTTCTTCAGCTTCAGTCTAGTCTCGAGCTCCCGCAGCGCGCTCGTCACCTGGGGAGTTGGGGGTTAGCACACTTGCTAGTGGATGGGACGAACCCACTCGTCTAAACCGACACTGCTTATTAAGGATTCTAGCATACGAAGTGATCTTTCTATTTAGAACTATATGATTTGCAGTTCATATCGAAGGCATATTTTAAACAGTAAACAATATAACCAATTTCAACTTATCTTACCACGGCCGTGCTCCTTTCCTGCACAAAATTGACATAATACTTACCACCTGCATAAGACAATAGGTGAGCATGCAATCTATCTTATATGCGGTCATTGGTGATATCGACACTATGAATGACGATTACGTAGCATTGCGACGCGTCCTACCAGTCTAGGTTGTGAGCCTAACTGGAGGTCTTGCAATGCCTCGCGCCGAAGCATGATTCCATAATTTTCTCCTAGGCCGATTCGGTCCCAGCGCTCCGGGTACCGTTTCGAGGAAAGCTTACCTTGTGCACAAGTCGTCCATGACCATGCGAATGTATGAACAGTTTAATATGTATGAAGTAAATTGCATAGCGCAGACATTATTAAACCATATCATCATTTCTACTCGTGCAAGAGTTCTTTCCCCCCAAGCCGTACGTTCTAATTTAGCATCCCGTAGGTACCAAATTCTCGAGACGTAATATACCGCAACCAAAGTTTCTTCATTATGGTTTGCAAAAGATGACATAAATTCTCTCTTTCCTAGAATTTTATCTTTTCTCTACTTAGTGTGAAACTTATAAATTCGAAGTTAACTTCTCTAAGTTGATGTAATTATCCCAAGTTCTTGATCTTAGTGGCAAAGCATACATCCAGTTAGCATCATCGATTTGAACGTTGAACTTTAATAATTTTGTTGGCGGGAAGGAGTAGAAAAGAAGGGGCCGAAGAACCACACACCTAGAGAGATTGCACCGAGAGTAGGATAACGCTTCGCGACGATCAAGCGTCAGTTACACGAACTCCTGCAATGGCATGAGCATCGAATTAGAATCCTTTCTTCGAAATTTCCAAAGACGCATTCAGAAATCGACGTGAAAGTACACTTATCAGACTCAAACAACAATTCATTCAGAAAGCCAAGAAAACCAACAAAACCAACAGCAGACCGGTTGCGTCGCTCTCTTTAGAGTTCATTCGCCAAGACACAGTCCACTGCATCTAGGACTTATTCCAGCAGTAGCCGATCCATTAGTTGGAATGGTACTCATATCATTCGTCCAAATCGATTTTATTGATGTCATGGTTTTCGTATGCCAAACTTGTCGCTGAGTTAGACTAGCCATCTATGTTCCCGACCATGTCTGACTTGCCACGAGCCTATTACATAGTGCTTCGTCCCAACGGGAGCGAGACACTACGAAGATGCCCCTAAAAGATGCCTTACATAGCCATAGTTTTTTTTGGGGGGGGGGGGGGGGTGGTTGGGGCTGTGCCACTGGGGGTTGCGTGGGGTGGGGGAGGGGGAGGGTAGTTTAGGAATTATTATTATTATTATTATTATTATTATTATTATTATTATTATTTAACGTTGAAACTAACGGTTAGGATGACGGAGGATATCAAGTTGAAAATATTAGTTGAGAGAGGGTACTAAGTTAGTACCTATCAGAGTAGAGTTGAGGGTATTAAGTTGAAAATGTGGAATAGTTGAGGGCATCAAGTTGTAATTTAGCCTATTTTTAAAAATAACTTAACATCTTTTGTTATATTTTTTAAATATAAAAATATGTAAGGTCAGTGCACTCCATAGAAGAGCTCAGTTAAGATAATATTATAAGATTAGACTGAATTAAAAATTTGTATATAGAAAAAACTTAACATCTTTTATTTTATTTTTTAAGTATAAAATTACGTAAAATGGATTCCCATGGAAGAGCTCAAGATCCGAGCTTCTCTTAAACGGCCAACTCAACTCATGATATGAAATGGATCATCAACCAAATCGAAGAAGAGACATAAGTTCAAAAATGTCAGAAAAATATGCATTAAATGGCCCTATAAACAGAAATATAAAAGATCATTTATAGAGATGAGAGGAGGGAGATTGAGACGTAGGATCTGATCACCTCTCAAACGGCACTCAACTCATAATATGAAATGGATCATCAACAAAATCGAAGAAACAACCATATAAGTTCAAAAATGTCAGAAAAATATAAAATATGCATTAGTCCTATAAGCATAAATATAAAAGAAAAACAGAGAAAATTTTACCTTATTTTCTTATTGAAGAGAACTCGATTGTAGGGACGAGAGGAGGTGGGGGATTGAGACGTAGTTAGTCCCGTTGTTTATTTTTGTTAAGTTAAAAGAAAAAGGAAAAAAAGTGTGGATCCTAAAAGATAGGAAGAGGTCATGATGATTTTAAAATTTAAAAGATGGTGCATACTAAACGACATTTTTATCCTAACATAAATATTATTTCATAGTTTAAAATTTATGTAAAGTATATAATCCAAATATTCTTGCTATTTGCATATCTAATAGGATATATGTAGTACTGGCATAGAATAGTGAAAACGAGTATAAATGGACTATTCTAACCGGAATATGATATAAAATCGGACTAGATTGGTGGAAAGAAATATATTTGGGTGACTATAATCGAAATATGGTATATAATGGACGTAGAATGGTTGAAAACGAGTATAGACGAGCGATTTTAATAAAAATATGGTATAAAACTAACGTAGAATGGTGTAAACGAATATAAATCTTTGACTTTAATCAAAATATGGAAGAATGGTGGAAATGAATATAAATGTGCGACTCAACCGAAATATGGTATAAGACTGACCACCACTATAGATACTTAGCATCTCTTCGTAGCAAAGCTACAATTGATGAATGCTTTTGTTTTCTTTGCCTGAAATGAGTTTCTTTATGGGCTAATATGCGACTGTTTGTCACTTTGAATTTTGTTGACGAGAACTTTATCTGATGATCTGGTGCATATTTTGACAGTCGATCTGTTGACGGTTATAACGAGGTTGCTGATGTTGACGACGTTGATAAATTAGGAACATGCAGAAGATGCAACTGATTATACTTAGCATCCTTGACAGATACTCGGAAGACTGATTTCATGGTATGCTTAACCAGTGGTCTTATGGTTTTTCTGTTTAGTAGATTAATTGAGATACTGGTATGCTGCCTGCCTAAATGTTTTCCTTATATTATAAAGTGATGTACTTTTTCTCGATTGATATCAATGCATCAATGTTCTAGCAGAACTGTCATCATCCCTCGTTGTCTGAAGTCTTAGTTTAGGAACCCTTTATTTATTTATTTATTATTATTATTAATATTATTTGCATTGCTCCTCTGCGCTCTTTATATACTTTGAGCAAAAGGGGAATTTTCATAGTTTAGTACGTGACTTTGCATTGCTGTTAGTTTGATGGCTGGCCATAAATATTTGGTGGATCCTTCTCTAGTTGTTTCTCAATTTTGGACATTTGCTCAATATTGTTGATCAAAATGATTGCCAGAGTTCCTCCATCTTTAGTTTCCTTGTATGGTAGAAGAGACTAAATACCAGTAAATGTTGCTATTATTCCTATTATGTGACCGGGCTAAACGGACTGGTTTTGAACGGGTGGGTTCTAGCTGCAAGGAGTCAAGTTTGACCCCTGACCCACGACTCGGATAGATCCGGCCGGATCCGGGTTGGCGGTTACTATTTTAAAAAGCTGAAAATAAATAAATAATAGATTCGGATCATAGTCAACTAATTAAGAAAAATAAATATAATTATTTTTTTAGGGATTTAAATTTTGCATTAAAAAGTGGGATCTTTTTTGTAAATTAATTAAACTTTTTTTTAATAGTAGAAAGTGTATAAATTTTATTATCAATTAATTTTAGGACTAACTTTGTGTTAGAAATTTTGTTTTTGGTCTTCAAATTTTCATGTTTTCATATCCCTCTCATGACCGTCTTCAATTTTCATCCAAATGGATATTGATCTCAATGTTTCAGTTTCTGGTGTCGTTTATTCAGAGAATTTGAAAGTATAGTTGTGTAATGTTTGTATTTTCATCTCTCAAGTGTTGTAATCGTTGTCATGTACGAATTAAATCTTGTATGCAAACAAAGACTTTTAAAAGTTGTGATAACATTTTTTTGTTGTTGTTTTGGCCTTTAGCACTAGAAACATAGTCCCACATTGCCTAGGCCAAATGGTTGGTATCTCTTTATATAAGCTTTGCTTGTTGAGAGATGCACATGTGGTTGTGGAGAGGCACATGGTTACCATGTGGGGGTATTTTTCTAGTGAAAAAAAGGTTAAATCAACAATGAAGCATTAATGCTTTTTGTAATGCTCTTGGAATTTATTCATTTGGAGCTAAGCCCCGCGACTCGGACTCATGGAGCGTAATGTACCGTTTTGTTTGCGCACATAGCACGTCAGCAGTTGGCACTGCCCGGTGGCGCGACGGTTTGCGTGCGGTGCTCAAGTGCGCGCGGTGCGTGTTGTACGCAAGTGCACGCGGTGCGCGTTGTGCGCAAGTGCGCGCGAGCGTAGTTGTCGCAGGTCGCGCAGATGGCGTGCTGTGTGCCAATTGGCGCAATCGTGTTTGTGCACGATTTGAACGATTACGTAACGTTCTGGGACAATTTTTTCTACATCTCGAACTTTTCGTATACCGGACGGTTACTGCGAGCGCCTATATATTTTTCTCTCGTCTCTCTCTCAGGATATACAGTTCATAATTTTCTTACGAAATTTTTCCAAAGTTAAGAGCAGAGAAGAGAGCAACAGAGCGAGTCTGTGCCATCCGAGGAGTCAGTAGAGCAGAGTGTTCCGAAGTTCCTCGTCGAACTTGCTGGTTTCTGGAAGTTGATCGTGTGGGGCAAATCTAGCTTTGAGTGCCGGTGATCATTCATTCCAGCAGGCTGTTTCCTCATTTCGTCCTTTTTCATATTATGTTCCACTTGCAACTCGTTCGGAACGAGTACAGTTTCTGATCTAATCAGAAACTGTTTGAAAAATTTTCATTGCTGTTGCTACGAATTCATTTGTACCTTCTTCGAAGTGCTACATTTGAGTTTGTCTTTCAGAATCCTCCGGGATCTCTGTCGTGTACCTTTTTTGAAGTGTTGCCAAAATCAGTTTTTCATCGAAAAATCACGTCTCGGGACTAACAATCTCAAAGCTAGATTCCAAGATGGAAAACTCTCGGGTTGCTCTCATCAATTCCAATTTTATCAAGTTAGAGAAATTTGATGGAGAGCACTACCAAATCTGGAAGAGGAAGGTTTGTCTTAATATTCAACTTGCGAAAGTTGACCACGTGCTAACTGAGGAAGAACCAAATGTTCCAGAAACTGGGTATGCAGCCGCAATTACTGTTGCTACTAAAAATCTGACCAAATGGCGAAGGGAGAATAGCCTCTGTAGACTTCTAATCCTAAATGCTGTGGAGGACTTCCTGGCAGAATCATACTCTAGAAGACCATTGTCAGAGAGATATGAGAGTTTCTAGAAAACTTGTACGAAGATGACAAGAACATGAGCAAGATATTTATCGTTGAAAAATATCACAAGTGGCTCTTTGAAGATGAGAATATGATGCTGCCTCAGGTGAAATAATTCCTGAAGCTGCGTCAGAAATTCGAAGATGAGAGGATGCCCCTCAACGACAAGTTCATTGTTGGAGGGATCGTCTCCAAGCTCCCCGTTGGTTGGAGTAAATTATATGCAAATATGCATAGGAAGAAACTGGAGATCAGTCTAGAAAATCTCCTGTAAGAAATCTATGTTGAGGACCAGATGATGGCTCAACTGAAGGTGGATGCTCTATCCAAACAGATGGCTAACGCAAATTTTGTCCACACAAAGGAATCCAAGGGAAAGCAGTCTGCTTCCCACAACAAGAAGAAGGACCTCAATAATCTGAAAGTGAAGGGAACTTCTTTCAAGCAACAGAAGCCGAAGTCCCAACTGGCTTGCTTCAAATATGGCAAGAAGGGCCACTTCAAGAGAATGCAAATCCAAGCCCAAACAATCAGAGCAATGTGAGCCTAGTAAGGTTTCCATGATTACTGACGTAATTGCAATGATTGCTCAGGTCACTGCGGTGGGGGCTGACTCTGTCTGGTGGGTAGACACCGGTGCCACCTGCCATGTCTGCTCAAGCAAGGAATGGTTCACCACATACACACCAACTTCTGAAGTTGTTATGGTGGTGAACTAGGCACAAGCTGAAGTGCAAGAGATCGGGACGGTGGTGTTGAAGCTGACTTCAGGGAAGTCTCTGACGCTTCAAGGTGTGAAGTATGTACCTACTATCTGTCACTCCCCGATCCTGGAATACGTATTTTAATACGTAAACCGATAATTTGTATTTACTTTGTATTTATACGATATTTACTATGTTGTATTTCTTCATGCATTTTCCAAAATATTCGACAAAATATTATTTCGTAATTTATTTTCTGCATTGGGCCTACAGTTTTGGCTCATTTGGGTAACCTATTCTTGGTTCACCAATGGTTCATCATGAACCCTTTGGTTCATCATGAACCCTTGGGTTCAAGATCTTTATATATAACTCATCTCATTCTCTCTCCTCTCATTATTTCCTCTCATTTATTTCCTCCACCAACCAAGGCAAGTACCAACTTGCTCAAGAGATGGATCCATAAATTTTTGTCAATGTTTCTTACAAAATTACTTGTCAAATTATGTTCTTCTCCTCAACCTATACTAGTTTAGAACTTGGAAATTTTTATTTTGAAGCTTTGATTTTTGTAGATCTAAGTATTAATCATTTTCGGATTTCCTTGGTTTTGATCTATTTTCGTTGGGGTTTTGTGGGTTTTGATGCTTCCATGTGGAAGAGAATTCAATTTTACTCAAGTTAGAACTTTGAAAACCTAGATTTGGTTTTGATTTGGTCAAGTTATGAGAATTGGAAGTTTTTGGTGCTCTTGAGGATGCTCTCGGCCTGGAGGAGAAGACCCTTCAGCCTGCGCTCTTTAGCGCAAGGTTGAACTACGCAGCTCGTCTCTTGACGAATTGTGCAACCCCTCGGCCAGCGCATTGCGCTGAGCTGAACTGCGCTGGCGCTCCTTAGCCCTAGCGCCATCCGACCCAGCGCAAGTCAATCCGTGCGCGCTTGACTTCAGCGCAATCCATTCCCTGCGCAACCTGACCCTGCGCAGTCTAACCCTGCGCAACCTGACCCTGCGCAGTCTAACCCTGCGCAGTCTAACCCTGCGCAGTCTGACCCCGCGCGATCTGACCCTGCGCACTCTGACCCTGCGCAACCTGACCCTGCGCGACCTGACCCTGCGCGATCTGACCCTGCGCACTCTGACCGGACTCCCCTATATTTTATATTATTTTTATTATATATATTGCTTATATATATGTAAATGTTTGTGTATGCTATATATCCTTACGCCTTTTGTCCTGAGCATGATATGAGCACTAATGTGACCCCGGTGAACAAAGTGTTCCTACCTGATACATGTACCTGAATGTCCCAGTTCTTGTTCATGCTCGACAAATGACTCGTAACTCCATGTGGCGTATTTGCAATGATGCATTACACTAAGGAGGGTAGAACATGTTGACATACTGATTGACATGGATCCTCTTTGGGGTACTCGTACTTGAGTACGACTTTTAGGAGGATAATCATGCAGGCCACAACATGTGAGTCCAAGATTTCATCTAGGGTTAAATTAGGCAACTAAATATACTAGATGCATGGGGAGGGCAAAATTCCGAGATCGTGTTACACCAGCCGCCTTGAGATATTGTCTCGACGCGCCGGCTGGTCTCCACGGATACTGTGTCATCTGCAACTAGTGGATGACTGTATCCGATTAATTCCTGCTATATATTATATGTTTTGGCAAGGTGGCCTTACGAGGGACCTGTGCTCAATCATACCTGTCTACGCGAACCCCTGGGTTGGCTAGCCTTGCTGGAAAGATACGATATGAGGATTTCTTAATGACATAATGCGAGGATAACCTCGTCCCACTAGAAACTCGTAGACTTGATTGGCCGTGAAAACGACTTGCTTGTATCCTATTACCTTCCGTGAATAACTGAGGGAAGCGGACTGTCATGGTACGTGATCCAACCCATGTTCTTGTTTGATTGTTGGGTTGGTTATCGTACTATGACAGGCTGTGGACCGAAGTTATGAACGGAAGACTTATTCTGGTTGTGAAGTGCTACTTCTGTGAATGACTGAGGAACATGGTCTATCATGGTACATGATCCAACCCATGTTCTTGTTTGATTGTTGGGTTGGTTATTGTGCTGCGATAGGCTATCGACCGAAGTCACGATCAGGAGATTTTATTGTTTATACCTTTTAACTTATGTGAAAGTTATAGAGTACGATACGTCCCGACTCCATGCGGCACCTTTTGTCCTTGTTTGGTTGTAAGGGTGCCATATGGGTTCGAGGATGTTGCGCTACTCTATAATAATAGCATAAGTATTACTATTATCAATCATTCTATTAACTGGGTTTTTAATCTTAACTCTTGTGCCCCTTTGGCGGTACTTGCTATTCGGGGCTGACCCCGCTGGTTTTGTTTGGCCAGATCTCGTAGCAGAGCCGGAGGACACGATCTTCCTTCCTGACATCCATGGTGCATACTAGGAGCATGGCGGTTCGGGGACTCGAGTGGGTTTCTTCTCCACCACTCCTGCTCATACTTTTGCGGCGTTTAGCCACCGACACCTGTTAGCCGGATTACTTGATATTTTGTGTCAGTACAGAATTGTAAATAAACAGACTGCAGCTGTGTATAATTTTGTACTCCTGACTCTCTGAGATAGCTAAATTATAAAGCTAGTCTCTCATGATCATTTTGATGAAGCGTCGGGGACGCCTTACTGCTTTATCTTTAATGTTCATTTAATTGCTGATGTGATTTGACTGATTGAGACATAGAACTCTGTGGGACCATAGGAGACTTGATTGTAGCATGTACCCCCTAGTCTCTCGACAGCCACGATCACTGTATGACGTTACGTACCTCATATGGAGTAGCTGGCCTAGTCCGTCTCCGTATTTCGGTACTGGGGCGTGACAAGGTTTTAGTGGTGGCCCATGCAGGTCTGTTTTTCAGACTTGTGGGGTATTGCGAATTATTAGGAGTCTCAATCAAAACTTCTTCCCCTTGAAATTCTGTTTCGAATTCTCTGTCCTTGCCTTGATCTCTAACCTGACTTGCATCCTCGAAATCTTCCTCGTCCGGACTTGATAATCTTATATCTTTCTCTATAGGGGTGCTTCATTCTCAGTAGCGGGTGAGGCCCATGAGGAGGAGCAGCGAAAGCATGGCTCGACTGGGCACCAGCAGGGGAGAGAACCTTCCCCAGGGCAGACACGAGCAGAAATGGAACCAGAGGCAGTGCAGCCGCAGGTTATTGAAACTCCTGCAGCACCAGCAGCGACGGCAGCACCAGATGCCGTAGCACTCCTGGAGATCATCCGGGGGATTCTTGTCACTCACCAACAGCAACAGACTTAGCAGCAGGAGCAGAACGTGTTGCTGAACCAAGGGATTCAGTTAGCTCTTGAGAGGAGTGCCGGGGTTGATTCAGGAGCATCAGGAAGGTTCCGTCGCTTGAACCCGAGGTATTTTGACGGCACGGAGGATGCCATCACTGCGGATGCATGGATTCAAGACATCGAAGCCATTCTTGTGGAAGCCAAGGTTCCAGATGATGAGAAGGTTGATCAGGTCAAATTAGTACTTCAGGATCTTGCCCGCGACTGGTGGGCATCAGAAGAAGTTGGTATAAGACGCCCTGTTCGTTGGACCACCTTCAGTGAAAGATTCAAGGCCAAGTATTTTGGCGTAGTAGCTCGATATGAGCTCCAGCAGAAGTTTATTAGTCTCAAGCAAGTAGGCAAGACCGTAGATGGGTATGCAGCCGAGTTCTGCAGATTGTGCCGTTTCGCACCAGCAATGGTGGCAACGGAGCCAGAGAAAGCTATGAGGTTCTAGCAGGGACTTCATTTGGAACTATTACAGCTTGTAGAGGGACACGACTACCAGACGTTTGACGCTGTTTTGACGGCCGCTCGGAGGCACGAGCTTACCCAGCAGAGGTTGGCATCGAGGACAGGAGGTCAGAAGAGGTCCCATTCCCAGGTTGGGGGAGGAGGAATGCAGCGAACGTCGGCACCAGCACCTGGTGTACGTATTCATGATGCGGGAGCATCGCGGAGGACGGCCGTGTCAGCTAATGCAGCGCCAGTTCGGCATCAGCAGCCGAGGAACCAACATCAGCGTCAGGGAGCACCCTAGGGCTGTACATTCTGTGGGAAAACAGGGCACACGAGGGAGGTGTGCCGGTCAGCGAATGGCTTATGCTTGAGGTGTGGTAGTTCAGACCACCGTATCTCCACTTGTCCTGTGATGCAGAGGCCAGGAGGGCCAGCTCAGCAGTTTCCAGCATTGCCAGCTCCGGTGGCAACCCCGAGTGGAGGGCCAGTATTAGCAGTAAGGCCCCTAGCCCAGCGTCTACCAACGCAGGCTCAGATGTTTCGCCAAGCACAGGAAGCTGAAGGCCCTCAGAGGCAGCAACAGCATGGTCGAGGAAGGCCGCAACAAGGGGCTCCGCGGGGCCAGGCTCTCACATTGACCTTGGGAGAGGCTCTAGCGTCCAGTGACGTGGTGGCAGGTAAAATTCTCGTCACCTCATTTTCCGCTGTAGCATTATTTGATTCAGGCGCTACTCATTCGTTTATCTCTGCACAATATGCTACACGGATTGGACTAGAGTTTGAGGCATTGCCGGAGAGGATGGATATACTCACCGGCAATGGGCTCGTAGAAGTTAGCAGAGCGCTTTTCATGTCCGGTAGAGGTGTGTGGGCATTTACTGCCCGCATCATTGATTGAATTCCCTATGTGGAATTTTGATGTTGTTCTTGGCATGGACTGGTTGAGAGACAGTCATGCGACAATTGATTGTAGAGGAGGTAGGGTCATATTCAGCGTTCCTGGGATGGAACAGTTCATCTTTACTCGAACCTTGAAGAATCAGACCGGAGGCGTCATCTCAGCAGCAGTGTCAGAGCCAGGACATATTCCGAGAGTGGTCGAAAATTTTCTCGACGTCTTCCCTGATGAGCTCCCAGGGATACCCCCAGTCAGAGAGGTAGAATTTAGCATTGAGTTGAACCCTGGAACGAGGCCTATTGCAGACAGAGTTTACAGAATGTCGTCGTCAGAACAGGATAAGTTGTATCAGCATGAAGAAGAGTTGAAGTCTAAGGGATTCATCCGAGACAGTAAATCGCCCTGGGCCGCGCCAGTGATTCTAGTTCCCAAGAAGGATGGGTCGACGAGGACGTGCATCGACTACCGCAAGCTGAATGCAGTAACAGTGAAGAATAAGTACCCACTACCAAGGATTGATGACCTGTTTGACCAGTTGAGCAAGGCCAGCGTCTTTTCCAAGATCGATCTTCGGTCGGGATACTATCAAGTAAGAGTCCGGGAGCAAGACATACCGAAGACAGCATTCAGATCTAGATATGGGCATTATGAGTTTTTAGTAATGCCCTTTGGACTAACCAATGCCCCCGCAGTATTCATGGATTTAATGAACCGCATCTTTCTGCCGTATTTGGATAAATTTGTGGTGGTGTTCATAGACGACATTTTTGTCTATTCCAGCAGTGAAGAGGAGCATGAGAAACATCTTAGGACTGTCTTGCAGATATTGAGGGAGCATCAACTTTATGCGAAGCTTGGCAAGTGTGAATTCTGGTTAGACCACATTTCGTTCCTGGGACATGTAATTTCTGGGGCAGGAGTGTCAGTGGATCCGAAGAAGATTGAGGCCGTGGAGCATTGGCCGGTCCCGAGAACGGTTGCAGAAGTGCGAAGTTTCTTAGGCTTAGCTGGTTACTACAGAAGGTTCGTGGCGGACTTTGCCAGGATCTCTGCGCCCTTAACGCGTTTGACGCACAAGGACGTAGAGTTTGTTTGGTCAGCTAGCTGTCAGGCATCATTTGAAGAATTGAAGAAGAGATTGATCTCAGCCCCGATCTTGACGCTTCCAGTAGGAGCGGGAGGCTTTACAGTATATTGTGACGCATCAGGGAAGGGTCTTGGATGTGTATTAATGCAGCACGAAAAGGTGATAGCATATGCGTCTCGGCAGCTTCGAGACCATGAGAAGAATTACCCGACTCACGATTTGGAGTTAGCAGCTGTGGTGTTTTCACTCAAGTTGTGGAGGCATTATTTATACGGGGATCGGGTAGAGATCTAAACTGATCATAAGAGTTTGAAATACGTGTTCACGCAGCGAGATTTGAACATGAGGCAAAGAAGATGGTTGGAACTGCTGAAGGATTTTGATTTAGATCTTCAGTATCATCCAGGCAAGGCGAATATAGTTGCAGATGCACTGAGTAGGAGAGACAGTGCCTTTATCTTGACCTCGCAGAAGCATATTTTAGAAGACCTTCAGAGTATGGGAATCGAAGTAGTTTTGCCAAGGGATATAGGAAGAATGACCAGTATGCAGATTCAGTCAACCTTAGTAGAGAGGATAAGGGCAGCACAAGCAGGAGATCCACAGATTCAGAAATTGCGGTCGGAGTGTGAATCAGGCCGTAGGAAGGAGTTAGTGATTCATGAAGATGGTACGCTCAGGTTTGGAAACAGACTCTGTGTACCGAGTGTAGACCTTCGGCAAGAAGTTATGTCCGAAGCTCATAGTTCTATTTACTCCATTCATCCAGGAGGAACGAAGATGTATCGAGATATCATGCAGTACTTTTGGTGGAATGGCATGAAAAGAGAGATAGCGAGATTTGTATCCAAGTGTCTGGTATGTCAGCAGGTGAAAGCCGAGCAACAGAGACCAGCAGGATTGCTACAGCCGCTTCCTATCCCAGAATGGAAATGGGAGCACATCACGATGGATTTTGTGACCGGTTTACCTAGATCCCCGGCTGGCAAGAATGCAGTCTGGGTAATAGTAGATCGACTCACGAAGGTCGCTCATTTTCTTCCCTTCCGAGTTGGACAGACTACTGAGCAGTTAGCAGAAATGTACATGAAGCAGATAGTAAGGCAGCACGGTGTTCCAGTTAGTATAGTATCAGATCGGGATACGCGGTTTACTTCCCATTTTTGGCGGAGCTTACACCAAAGTTTGGGAACCAAGTTAAGATTCAGTACTGCTTATCATCCACAGACCGACGGGCAATCAGAAAGAACCATTCAGACGTTAGAAGATATGCTACGGGCACCCTGGATTTTGGCGGATCTTGGGAGGATCACCTTCATCTAGTGGAGTTCTCCTATAACAACAGCTATCGGGCTAGCATTCAGATGGCCCCGTTCGAAGTATTGTACGGAAGGAAGTGCAGGTCCCCTTTGGCATGGGACGATGTCGGAGAACGAAAGTTGTTGGGGCCAGAGATGATCACGCAGACTGTGGAGATAGTTAAGTTGGTCAGAGAGCGCCTTCGAGTTGCACAGGACCGACATCGTCATTGGGCAGATCAGCATCGTAGGCCTCTAGAGTTTAGAGTTGGCGACCAAGTGTTTCTGCGGATTTCGCCTACTCGGGGTATCATCAGATTTGGAACCCGAGGGAAGCTTAGTCCAAGATACGTTGGTCCTTTTAAGATTCTCGCTCGGGTAGGCGATGTGGCTTATCGACTTGCCCTTCCGCCTTCGTTAACTGGCATACATGATGTGTTTCATGTGTCCCAATTACGTGGGTATGTCCCGGATCCGAGTCATGTCCTCGATCATTCTGAGTTAGTCGTTGGTGCCGACTTAACTTACGAGGAACAACCCGTGTCTATTTTGGACCGGCGAGAGAAGGTACTCAAGAATCGGACGATAAGCCTTGTCCGTGTTTCTTGGAACCATCACTCTTCGGGAGAGTCAACTTGGGAGCGCGAGGACGAGATCAGATCTCGGTATCCGCATTTGTTTGACTAATGAGGTATATTTTTACGCCTTATTGACACGATTCCATGCTTATCTACACCTACTTGTTTTGCACCTTGTGATGCATGATAATAACTGCTATGATAGTTAACTTGTGTATGATTGTGCCTTGCTTGCCCTGATTTCACTATCATGTCTTGGCTGGAATTCCGAGGACGAAATTTTTCTAAGAAGGGTAGAGATGTCACTCCCCGATCCTGGAATACGTATTTTAATACGTAAACCGATAATTTGTATTTACCTTGTATTTATACGATATTTACTATGTTGTATTTCTTCATGCATTTTCCAAAATATTCGACAAAATATTATTTCGTAATTTATTTTCTGCATTTGGGCCTACAGTTTTGGCTCATTTGGGTAACCTATTCTTGGTTCACCAATGGTTCATCATCAACCCTTTGGTTCATCATGAACCCTTGGGTTCAAGATCTTTATATATAACTCATCTCATTCTCTCTCCTCTCATTATTTCCTCTTATTTATTTCCTCCACCAACCAAGGCAAGTACCAACTTGCTCAAGAGATGGATCCATAAATTTTTGTCAATGTTTCTTACAAAATTACTTGTCAAATTATGTTCTTCTCCTCAACCTATACTAGTTTAGAACTTGGAAATTTTCATTTTGAAGCTTTGATTTTTGTAGATCTAAGTATTAATCATTTTCGGATTTCCTTGGTTTTGATCTATTTTCGTTGGGGTTTTGTGGGTTTTGATGCTTCCATGTGGAAGAGAATTCAATTTTACTCAAGTTAGAACATTGAAAACCTAGATTTGGTTTTGATTTGGTCAAGTTATGAGAATTGGAAGTTTTTGGTGTTCTTGAGGATGCTCTTGGCCTGGAGGAGAAGACCCTTCAGCCTGCGCTCTTTAGCGCAAGGTTGAACTGCGCAGCTCGTCTCTTGACGAATTGCGCAACCCCTCGGCCAGCGCATTGCGCTGAGCTGAACTGCGCTGGCGCTCCTTAGCCCTAGCGCCATCCGATCCAGCGCAAGTAAATCCGTGCGCGCTTGACTTCTGCGCAATCCATTCCCTGCGCAACCTGACCCTGCGCAGTCTAACCCTGCGCAACCTGACCCTGCGCAGTCTAACCCTGCGCAGTCTAACCCTGCGCAGTCTGATCCCGCGCGATCTGACCCTGCGCACTCTGACCCTGCGCAACCTGACCCTGCGCGACCTGACCCTGCGCGATCTGACCCTGCGCACTCTGACCGGACTCCCCTATATTTTATATTATTTTTATTATATATATTGCTTATATATATGTTAATGTTTGTGTATGCTATATATCCTTACGCCTTTTGTCCTGAGCATGATATGAGCACTAATGTGACCCCGGTGAACAAAGTGTTCCTACCTGATACATGTACCTGAATGTCCCAGTTCTTGTTCATGCTCGACAAATGACTCGTAACTCCACGTGGCGTATTTGCAATGATGCATTACACTAAGGAGGGTAGAACATGTTGACATACTGATTGACATGGATCCTCTTTGGGGTACTCGTACTTGAGTACGACTTTTTTGAGGATAATCATGCAGGCCACAGCATGTGAGTCCAAGATTTCACCTAGGGTTAAATTAGGCAACTAAATATACTAGATGCATGGGGAGGACAAAATCTCGAGATCGTGTTACACCAGCCGTCTTGAGATATTGTCTCGACGCGCCGGCTGGTCTCCACGGATACTGTGTCATCTGCAACGAGTGGATGACTGTATCCGATTAATTCCTGCTATATATTATATGTTTTGGCAAGGTGGCCTTACGAGGGACCTGTGCTCAATCATACCTGTCTACGCGAACCCCTGGGTTGGCTAGCCTTGCTGGAAAGATACGATATGAGGATTTCTAAATGACATGATGCGAGGATAACCTCGTCCTACTAGAAACTCGTAGACTTGATTGGCCGTGAAAACGACTTGGTTGTATCCTATTACCTTCCGTGAATAACTGAGGGAAGCGGACTGTCATGGTACGTGATCCAACCCATGTTCTTGTTTGATTGTTGGGTTGGTTATCGTACTATGACAGGCTGTGGACCGAAGTTATGAACGGAAGACTTATTCTGGTTGTGAAGTGCTACTTCTGTGAATGACTGAGGAACATGGTCTATCATGGTACATGATCCAACCCATGTTCTTGTTTGATTGTTGGGTTGGTTATTATGCTGCGATAGGCTATCGACCGAAGTCAAGATCAGGAGATTTTATTGTTTATACCTTTTAACTTATGTGAAAGTTATAGAGTACGACACGTCCCGACTCCATGCGGCACCTTTTGTCCTTGTTTGGTTGTAAGGGTGCCATATGGGTTCGAGGATGTTGCGCTACCCTATAATAATAGCATAAGTATTACTATTATCAATCATTCTATTAACTGGGTTTTTAATCTTAACTCTTGTGCCCCTTTGGCGGTACTTGCTATTCGGGGCTGACCCCGCTGGTTTTGTTTGGCCAGATCTCGTAGCAGAGCCGGAGGACACGATCTTCCTTCCTGACATCCATGGTGCATACTAGGAGCATGGCGGTTCGGGGACTCGAGTGGGTTTCTTCTCCACCACTCCTGCTCATACTTTTGCGGCGTTTAGCCACCGGCACCTGTTAGCCGGATTACTTGATATTTTGTGTCAGTACAGAATTGTAAATAAACAGACTGCAGCTGTGTATAATTTTGTACTCCTGACTCTCTGAGATAGCTAAATTATAAAGCTAGTCTCTCATGATCATTTTGATGAAGCGTCGGGGACGCCTTACTGCTTTATCTTTAATGTTCATTTAATTGCTGATGTGATTTGACTGATTGAGACATAGAACTCTGTGGGACCATAGGAGACTTGATTGTAGCATGTACCCCCTAGTCTCTCGACAGCCACGATCGCCGTATGACGTTACGTACCTCATATGGAGTAGCTGGCCTAGTCCGTCTCCGTATTTCGGTACTGGGGCGTGACACTATCGCAAATAACCTGATCTCTGGAGGCCTACTCTATAACGCGGGCTTAAGGATGGACATCAATGCTGGTCTGATGGTGATGTCCATTGAAGGAACATACTTGGGGAAAGTGTTTTATATCAAAGGAATGTTTAAACTTCAGCTTGTAAATCAGTCTAATGTAATTAATGCAATCGCTCATTCTGATTGTACTCTTGAGTTGTGGCATAGTAGACTAGGACATGTTCATTGTAAAAGAATAAACAAAATGTCTAGTTTAGGACTTAACTCCAAATGTGGGGGTAAGATAGAGAAATGTGAAGTGTGTGCTCAGACTAAAATCACAAGGAAACCATTTCCTCGGGTTAATCGGAGCACAGATCTTCTGGAGTTGGTACACTCCGATATCTGTGAATTCAAACAATTCTCTACAAAGGAGGGGATGAAGTATTTCATAACCTTCATCGATGACTTCTCAAAATACGCGCTAAAGACGAAGCGTTCGAGAAGTTCAAAGAGTTCAGGGCCGATGCTGAACGACAAACTGGACAACAACTCAAAAGAATAAGAAGTGATCGAGACAGAGATTATCGGTCTAATGAATTCACATCGTTCTGCAAAGAACATAAAATTATCAATGAGACTACTGCTCCGTATTCTTCTCAATCTAACGGAGCAGCAAAAAGGAAGAACAAAACGTTGACAGAAATGATAAACTCAATGCTGTTGACTGCGGGTCTTCCAAAATGCTACTAGGGAGAAGCTGGATTGACGGCCACTTTTATTCTGAATAGAGTGCCGCATGCAACTTCGGACGTTACTCCGCATGAACTCTGGTTCAAAGTCAGACCTAACTTAATTGTCATTCGAGTGTGGGGGTGTCTGGCATATGTGAAGCTCCCAGATCTGAAGATTCAGAAGCTCGGAACAAGGACTACGAAGAAGATCTTCTTGGGTTATGCCAAGAAGTGTGATGTTCGGAGATTTCTTGATATTGAATCGAATCATATTATTGAATATCGCGACATAGAATATTTTGAAGATAAATTTACAAGGCACAAGAACATTGTTCTTGCGGATATTCCGGAGAACACTGAGGGTGCGCAGGAAATTGAAGTTTCCAATGAGAACGTAGTCCAAGAAGAAGTTGTTGTTGAAATAACTGTTGAACCAGAACTCGCTAGGCCGTTAACTAAGCGAGTGAGGAGGTCGAAGGACTTCGGAAATTACTTTGTCGCCTATCATTTGGAAGCATATCCGCTTACCTATGATGAGGCGATGAAGACCATAGACGCTGTTTTCTAGAAAGAGGCGATAGACAATGAAATTTATTCAATCACCTCTAATAACACTTGGGTGTTGATTGATCTTCTTGAAGGAGCGAAACCCATCGGATGCAAATGGATCTTCAAGAAGAAAATGAAAGCAGATTGAACTATTGACAAGTTCAAGGCTAGGCTAGTAGCCAAGGATTTTTCTCAGAAGCAGGGGATCGACTACTGCGACACGTATGCTTCAGTAGCCCGGATGACTACCATCAGAATGTTAATTGCTCTCGCAACAATACATAAGTTGGTGATACATCAGATGGATGTAAAAACAGCTTTCCTGAATGACGAGCTGACCGAATAGATTTACATGCAACAGCCAGAGAGATTTGTCGTTAAGGGTTTTGAAGACAAAGTCTGCAAGTTGGTGAAATCCTTGTACGGTCTTAAACAGGCTCCCAAAATGTGGCATGAGAAGTTTGACAAGGTCATAAGGTCAAAGGGATACAAGGTCGACAAAACGGACAAGTGTGTTTACACGAAGTTCGCTGATGGAAGAGGTGTAATCGTTTGTCTGTACGTGGACGACATGCTGATACTAGGTACAAATATAGGTTGTGTCACGAAGACAAAGAAGTTCATCTCGACCAAGTTCAGTATGAAGGACTTGGGGGAAGCTGATGTGATCTTGGGGATCAAGATCACCCGGACAGAAACTGGACTGACGTTGTCACAATCTCATTATATTGAGAAGATCACACGCTACGGGTATCAGGATCTTATAGTGATCGATACGCCTTACATGTGTGATCTGAAGTTGAAGCCTAATTCGAGCGAAAGCGTCAGGCAGCTGGAGTATGCAAGCATTGTCACGCCCCGCTCCCGTAGGAGCGATCGTTCTCGCTAAGGCGTGATGTCACACGAGCCTAGATTGCGCTCGTGCAAGGCGGGTTCCATAATGGCCGATTACAGCGACTGCGACGGGATCGTCACACAGAAGTCCCAAGCAGAGACATTGAATAATAGCAGCGAAAATTTAGAACAAAACACAAGTCATTCAAACCATACATTTTATTGATATTGGAACAAAGGTTACAAAAGGCGCAAGGCCAAGATTACAAGTCACTCAAGCACATTCTTCTCACGTTACAAGTCACTCAGCTCTCTCTCATCTCTCAAATACAAGCCTTGAGCCAGCGGATGCTTCGGAAGGCGACGTCCATACATTATGTCCCGTATAAATTTTGACTCCATGCGGCCGCACGTTTCGAATCGTCAAGGAACTCCGTGTCTCGACGCATCCAAGCGAGCTCCGCGCCACGAGCTTCTACCTGTGCCTGCACATGAAAACTGTGTGGGTGTCAGTACTCAAATGTACGGGTGGAATGAGCTCCTCGCCCACCCATACAAAACCAACACGTTCATTTACTTTGTGAAGCATAAACCCTTTACGATTGTCTTTCTACTCTTGCCTTAGGATCCATTTTTAGGATATAGACTCTCGGCCTATTTAGTGCATCTAGACCGTCACCGTGCTATCACATCGATAACTTTCTTATCCTTGCCTCTAAACCCTTCTCGTGCTTGCAACGTCAACGTGCCGACTCATACTTGACTTTCGTGCCATACTCTGGGACGTAACGACTCGGTCGTGCCATGAACTCGATTCGTGCTTCAATATCTCTGAGGCAGTGCCTCCTCGCTTAGCCTTGCCTATACTTGTGTTGTGACAACGCGGCCGTGCCTCACATTTCGAGGTCGTGTCCTGCAACTCAACAAGACTTAACCAAACTTGTCCTACGGCCCTTCTCGACTTAACACGCAACGTCTAACCCAACTTGTGGAACTCGTGTTGAGAACTCAAGTACGATGCCACATCGTATGCCGAAGCATGTATCTTTACGCATAGCCAAATCTTAGGCTTCTTGAGACTCGTGATGCAACCGTGCATACCACATTTACTTCATTCGTGCTGTGCTTGCACTTCCTTAGAATTGACCGACACCGTGCATGCGGATTGCCGCTCAGCACGCCAACTTATCTATATGAAAGGCCACTGGCACGACAAGCCATTGTGGACATAGCTCGGGTAGGCGGCGGGTCCTTCGATGCAAGGTAGCTAGCCCCATGGAAAGCCTCCGACTACCCACGCGGTACAATTCAGCGTTGCTGTAACGTCTTCCCCCTAGGTCGACTGGCTCCGGTGCCCCGGTGTAATACCAGTCGAGGAAGAAATCCTTGTCGACAAGTCCAATGACCACGCACCTACGAGACATCTAGACTCACGTAAATGCATGGTCTAATTTTACGGTACGACTGGAACTATACTTAGCATCTCGTGCTCTAAACCACACTTTGCATAACGTGCATCGGGATCGTGAGACTCCCAACCGAGGGACCGCCTCATACTTTGACAACGTGCATAGGAACCATGAGACTCCCAAACGAGGGACCGCCTCAGCGACAACCGGTCGCGTGAACTTACTTCTTTGAAACCGAGGGAACGACTACTACATAGCCTTCCAACTTAACTTGAACAAAACGTGTTCCTTAAGTGCCATAGACCGTGGCTAACTTTTCATCGTGCCGACCGTGGCTCGTGCCTTAAACCGACTTACGTTCTGTGCAGCACTATCGCCCAAGTCATACTTTATATGATGGGCCTTGAGATCATGGGACTAAGTGGCTAAACAATTGCAGAAAGCGGGACAGTGCTTGCTATGACTTCGATAGCCCAGCATTACCTTGCCTAACTTAATCGAGCCTACAACTTAACCCGTGGAACGAGCAAAAACTATGCCAAGCCTTGCATTGTGGAAGCGTGCATGCTTTATCGAGCATTTACGCGGGCGACGTCTATGACTTAGGCTAAATCATAGCTTGTGTCGAATACCAACTTTCCTTCTCCCAAGCCACGGGACGAAGGGACGAGTGTCATTTTTAAAGCACGCCGTGCACCAACTCTAAGCCAACCGTTGGACCTTTCCATATTCTAACTCCATTTGACCCGTCGGGGTTATTCCCTTATCTATGTGGATTCGTCTCTTTTATTGTCAAGCCTACTTGTGCATTTGAAAACATTCGATTTATTATGTGAAGGCTCGGGGTTATTCCCTTATCTATGTGGATTCGTCTCTTTTATTGTCAAGCCTACTTGTGCATTTGAAAACATTCGATTTATTATGTGAAGGCTAAGATGAGTCAAGTTCACCGAAACTACCCCACCTGAGCGAGGATTCGCCTCGACCGTGCGGGTCTTCGAGTCGCCGTTGCATGGCTAAGTCCGAATGCCGTCGGCGTTTCGATTCCTCCGATTGACTGAGCGGGACGGGGCACTATAAGCATCATCGGGAGTTTAATGTACGCTACTACTGCCACTAGGCCTGATATAGCTTTCGCCGTGGGAATGCTGAGTTGGTTCACGAGCAACCCAGGTGTTGAGCACTGGAAAGCTGTGAAACGGGTAATGAGATATCTCAAGAAGACTCAGACATATGCACTGCACTACAACGGAGATCCGTCGGTAGTAGAATGCTTCAGTGATGCCAGCTGGTGCTCATAGGTGGAGAGCGAGAGATCCACAGGTGGATTCATTTTTACAATGGGTGGAGCTGTTATATCGTGAAAGTCGAAGAAGCAGACTATGCTCTCTCGTTCCTCCATGGAATCTGAGTTTTTGCACTTGATTTCACAGCAGAAGAAGTAGAATGGCTTCGGGAGCTCATGTATGATCTTTCAGTTGGGGCACAGATACCGACGATTCCGATATACTGCGACAACCAAGCGACTGCGGCAGTGACATCAAATGATCTCTTCAATGGGAAGAAGAGAACTATGCGGTTAAAGCACATGACATTGTACGATCTCATCAAGAGAGGTGTCATTGCAGTGATTGATGTTCGGAGTCAAGAGAACCTGGTGGATCCGTTCACAAAGGGCCTCTAGTGCCAGCTGGTCGCATACACAGCTTGTAAAATGGGCTTGAAGGCATTATGATATTATGTTATTGTAATCCTACCATAAAGTTTTATGCTATTAGTTCAAAGAAAAATCTACTAGGCATCTAGCTTTTGGTTCAAGGGAGGACCACTAACTGGGAAAATATCATGAACAGTGGGTACATGTCCTCCGTGGCATGGAAATGGTACAGACCTATAACCACTGTTGTCTACTATATGTTTTCTGCGGAGAACAGATCCTGTGGTAAGGATGACTTAAACATCTTAATGAGTTCTCAGGCAGAGTGAATGCCTGGTGTGCTTTACAGGAAGCACGGTAGCACAGCACTACAAGGAGTGTAACTCCATGCTACAGTGGGATGACTCTACCATGAGGTTCCTAGGTAGGGGTAATGCCTCGGCTTTGCGAGCCAAGTCATAGCGACGTAACACCGCAAATAGGTAGGTAGCCTAATGTTGTATGATGAAATTAAAGAGTTGTAGATAGCACTACAAAGGGGACGATGTCTTCATGTTACAGTTGCATGACACCACGAAGAGGTACCAAGATAGGGGTAAAGTCTCGGCCTCGCAAGCTATGTCGTCGTGGCGTAACACCGCAAGGAAGCGCAAGGCTTCATGCTGGATAGTTTGACACTACAGTGAGGCTTGTGACCTCATGCTATTGTAGTATGACACAACGATGAGGTTCCCGGGTAGGGGTAATGTCTCGGCTTTGAGCCATGTCATAGCGGCGTAGCATTGCAAGGAAGCGCAAGGCTTTATGCCATGTCTCTTTAATAAAGAACTCACCTATAGTGTATGAATAGAGATAGCAGGCTGTCCCTTGAGGGTAAACTTGTAGACGTCCAAAATAATACACTGAAACTAGGCTGGCACATGACCTTTAATGTGCAGCCAGAAGCACATGTGACTACATTGTGTGAGTGGGAAGAATTGCAGCTATGATGCAGAATTCAAGGCTTAGTCCATTCTTGTATTATAGTCTGTTGTTTACACATGCAGGAAGATTCAAGTCGTCAGCGACATCTATCCTAATGCATGATGGACAATCACTGTGGGAAACACTCAAACTCGTATAAAGAGATATGTGGGAGATTGTTGTTGTTTTGGCCTTTAGCACTAGAAACATAGTTCCACATTGCCTAGGCCAAATGGTTGGTATCTCTTTATATAAGCTTTACTTGTTGAGAGATGTACATGTAGTTGTGGAGAGGCACATGGGTGCCATGTTGGGGTATTTTTCTAGTGGGAAAAGACTAAATCAACAATGAAGTATTAATGTTTTTTGTAATGCTCTTAAAATTTATTCCTTTGAAGCTAAGTCCAGTAGGGGCTTAGTGACTCGGACTCAGACTCGGATTCGGACTCATGTGCTTATGAAGCGTAATGTGGCATTTTGTTGGCGCACTTTGCACTTAGCACGTTAGCATCTTCGCTAGGCGCATAGTGTGCTTAAGTTGCGTTCATTGTGCGAGCCTCTGCGCAGCCGTTCGCGCACCTGTTCGCGTTGTCCGATCGCGTGGCCAGATGGCGCGCCAGTTGGCGTGACCATATCGCTTGGCCAGATGGCACGCCTGTTGGCACGACCAGATGGCGCTGCCCGATGGCGCGGCAGTTGGCGCTGCAGTTGCCACGACAGTTTGCGCGCGGTGCACGTTGTGTGCAAGTGCGCGCGGTGCGCGTTGTGCGCAAGTGCGCACGGGCGCATTTGGCATAGGTCGCGTAGATGGCACGCGCTGTGCGCCGTGTGCCAATTGGCGCAATTGTGTCTATGTACGATTTGAACGGTTACGTAACGTTTTGGGACAGTTTTTTCCACGTCCTGAATTTTCGTATACCGGACGGTTACTGCGAGCGCCTATATATATTTCTCTCCTCTCTCTATCAGGATATACAGATCATAATTTCCTTACGAAATTTTTTCAGAGTTAAGAGCAGAGAGGAGACAAACAGAGCGAGTCCGTGCAATTCGAGGAGTCAGTAGAGCATAGTGTTCCAGCATACCTGTGGCTCTGCCAGCATAAGGGAATGCTAGACCGTTACTAAGAAGGGCATAGCATGACCCCCCAACTTTTCGAAAAAGCACGAGGACTGCCAAGATGTTGTTCAGGTTCGAACAAGGTGTTCTAATGCATCTCGAGATTCACTACTACGTGTTCTTCTACAAGGACATAACTACTTTGAACGAAGAGATCCACAACCAACAACCAACTGATGCCAGGCCATTCTCCTCTTAAAGCTAAGTCAGGGTCGTGCATAATGGGAATGCTATGAAGATGATGGAGTTTGCTCCTCAAGAAACCCCTTTTTATAGGACATTGCCCAATAAATGCAGATGAACCTCATAGTCAGCATAATGAATCTCATTTAATAGGTTCGTTACAGGTGGATGTCATGCCGCAAACTCCTCAACTTCCCTCCAATAAAGAAGGTGACATTTAAGAGTTGTTACAGGTGGATGCCATGCCGCAAACTCCTCATTTAATAGGTCCGTTGCATGTAATTTAAAATGGATAATGGTCATTCTCATGCGTTTAAAATTACACTTAAATTACACAGGGAATAGTCATTCTTATGTGTTTTAACACGAAGAATATCATTATCCTTGTAAATTAACAAGGAGAATAAAAAAAGGAGAATGACATTCTCCGTGTTTTTATATACGGAGAATGGCATTCTCCGTGTAATTTAACACGAAGAATGGTCATTTCATGCGTTTTAACACTGTGAGTGGCCATTCTCCGTGTAATTTAACATGGAGAATAAATTTCTCCGTTTTAAATTACACGGAGAATAATATTCTCATTCGTTTTAACACTGAGAATGCCATTCTCCGTGTAATTTAACACGGAGAATGACATTCTCATGCGTTTTAACACGTGGAATATCATTCTCCGTTTAATTCAAGACGGAGAATGACATATCATTCTCCGTTTCAAATTACACGGAGAATAGCATTCTCATTCGTTTTAACACTAAGATTGCCATTCTCCGTGTAAATTAACACGGAGAATGTTATTCTCCGTTTTAAATTACACGGAGAATGAACATTCTCATACGTTTTAACACCGGGAATGCTATTCTCCGTTTAATTTAAAACGGAGAATGACATTCTCCGTATTTTTATAAACGGAGAATGACATTCTCCGTTTTAAATTACACGGAGAATGAACATTCTCATACGTTTTAACACCGGGAATGCTATTCTCCGTTTAATTTAAAACGGAGAATGACATTCTCCGTATTTTTATAAACGGAGAATGACATTCTCCGTTTTAAATTACACGGAGAATGAACATTCTCATGCGTTTTAACACGGAGAATTTCATTCTCCGTGTTAGATTAACACGGAGAATAGCATTCTCATTCGTTTTAACACTGGGAATGTCGTTCTTCGTTTCAAATTACACGGAGAATGAACATTCTCATTCGTTTTAACACTGGGAATGTCATTCTCCGTTTCAAATTACACGGAGAATGAACATTCTCATTCGTTTTAACACTGGAAATGTCATTCTCCGTGTAATTCAACACGGGAATGACATTCCCCTTTTTTTTATAAACGGAGAATGTCATTCTCATTCGTCATTTAACACTGGGACTGACCATTCAAAAATGATATATATAGAACAATGTAAAAGACAAAGAAGATGTAACAAAAGACGCATACACCCATTCAAAAATGATATATATAGAACAATGTAAAAGACAGAAGATGTAACAAAAGACGCATACACAGAAGAATAAAAGTCAAATATAAGAATAAAAAGAAGTTATTAGCCCATTTATGATGTAACTTTCATAATGGTTTCGGCTGATACATTTTCACTTTGAAGCAACCTCTTAGCCCATTTCAACTTAACCGTTGTAATTTTCTGGTGAATTTCATCATCATTTCCTTTTGTTGGTACTGTGAAAGAAGAATTCATCAAGCACTTAATAAAGTATGCCGTGTACAAGAGGCAGTTGGGTGCTTTCTGTTGTGGGCAGTTTGTATGAAAAATCGTATGTGTGCTATCGTACTCCACCATAGCCTTGCAACTTCTCCTCATCTTCTCAACTTTTCTCCTGACAATAGGCTCCAAGACCGTTCTCACGGATTCTGCATCTTCCTTGCCCTTGTCGTACGTGTTGGGCACCAAGAAGTTGTAGTGTGCCCACATGTAGGAGCTCAAGTTGAATGTGAGCAGCGTGTAGTGTTTGCTGGATTTATTAAACAGTGGAATGAATATCCACTCTATGCCTTCCTGTAAATCCAAGATGAAATTTTCTACATCTGTTTTGAAATTGGTAAGGGCGCCGGCGGTTGCGTCTTTTTCATGAGCTTGTTCAATGATAGACTGTTTGTCAAAAATAAAATACAATATCATGAGTTACTTTCATCGGTGTACACATGAATATGGATTTTTCATTTTTTGATTCTTACCAATGTGTGGGGCATCATGAATGCAGCCCACTTATATTGCACCTCCTGTGAACTTGACTGTTCTCCCCTTCTATTCCTGTCTTGAATTTGTTTCATCTTGCTTATTAATACATTGAGTATTCCAGCTTCAATGTCTTGATAATCGAAGATGTCTTGTAAGTCTATTGCTGTCAGGATGATAGCAACTCCATATTGATCTTTGCTAGCTGCGTATACAACATTACTGCACATAAATTTATTTTAGATTAAACTAACAGAAATTTGTCAGAAATAATTGCGAAAAAGACTAGAAAAAAAGAGAGTTCAGAATACATACAGTAGAGTGTTCTTGTTTGGGAATACGATTTTCTTGTAAAGCTTCTGCAGCTCTTCATCTACATCATTCCAAAGTCTTAGGGCCTTGCATTCCTTTAGTATATCACCATTCTTTATTAGTTGAGCAATTCTGTCATCTTTTTCAGCTTTCGGATCAGTCTTCTTATTGTTTCTTTTCATTCTGGGCTGAGTTTTTTTTTTTCTTTCGGATCGGCATTAATCTTCCGCTTTTTATTAGCCTCCATTAATGTTTTCTTACCCAAGGGAGTAAAATCATCATCGGCTAATACTGCTGATCGTTTTACCAACCTATTTTGTCGCGTCCTTCCTCTTATGTTGGTTACTTCTGGATCAGCAGGTTGTTGTTCAACAGCTTGTTGAGGCTCTTTAAGCTGCGATACTGCAATTATGGCTTGAAAATCAGCAATTTTTGTATCCTTTTCAATGACTTCTTTAATCAAAAATTCAACTTTCCCTTGAAGCTTGCTTTTCTCCTTAACGAGTCTTTCATTTGTTTTTTGAGGTGCTCTGTTATTTGCACTGATATAAAAAAAATCAATGAAAGGAAAAATGTCAATAAAAAAAAAGAGAAAAAGAAAAGATCATTCTCCGTGTAATTTAACACGGAGAATGGTCATCCCCATGCGTTTTAACACTGGGAAAGACCATTCTCCGTGTAACTTAACACGGAGAATGACATCCTCCGTGTTAATTTACACGGAGAATAGTCATACTCATGCGTTTTAACACTAAAATGACCATTCTTCGTGATAGTTACACTAGAATGACCATTCTCCGGGATAATTACACAGAGAATGGTATTCTCCGTGTTAATTTACAGGGAGAATGCCATTATCCGTGTAATAAAACGGAGAATGAACATTCTCCTTTTTAGCTGACACGGGAATTCTCCGTGTTTTGAACACAGAGAATGATCATTCTCATGCGTTTTGACACTGGAAATTTCATTCTCCGTGTGATTTAACACGGAGAATGTCATTCTCCGTTTTAATTTAAACGGATAATTACCTTCCTAGTGTCAAAATGATAGAGAATGGCCATTATCCGTTTCAAATAACACGGAGAATGTCATTCTCCGTGTTTTTATACACGGAGAATGACCATTCTCCTGAACTATAACACGGAGGATTACAAATCAGAAATTTGAAATAGAAAATATTTTACCTTGTGCCTGTAGCTCATTAACATTGTCGATGAGCCGTGCCTTATCAGCAATAATAACAGAATTCTGCTTTCTCAAATCCTCCAATTCATGCACAGAGCCCTCCATCACAACGTTGGCTGCACGTTGTTGCGCTTCTTGTGCCTCGAGCTCTTTCAGTTTTTCTTTGAGTTTCTCGTTCTCAAGGTTGGCTGCACGTAACTGCTTCTTGTGCCTCCATCTTTTTTAACTTTTTTTTGAGTTCTTCATTCTGCGCAAGAATATCAGAATGATGTCTTCTCAAATCCTCCAATTTCTGCGCTGAATCCTCCATCACAACGTCCATTTCATCATGCTGTGGTATCTCTTGTTCAAAAAAATTATCCCCACCTGTTTGTTGGTGTTCCTCTCCATCTTTTTCAACTTCTTGTATAGGTGGCTCATCTTCTTTGTATCCTTCTTCTTCCCCAACAGATATAACCAGATCTTTGAATACCATATTCGATTTCAAGTTGCTATGATAATCGACCCTGAGGAAGTTTGAGATTTCATACCCATTCCATATGAAAAATCTTGGGAAATCGAGAATTGGGTCGAACTTCCTTTTTACAAATGTACTATATTCTGCAAACCAATAGAGGAAGTATATTGTGCAACCTTCCATTTTGGAGTAAGCACTGGAGTAATCCCCCTTTTAGTTTTACTTGTAGTCCTCTTGATGCTATCCATTACATATGGCAAGATTAACCTTGGCCAGCATATACTGTTGATGACGTCCACACTGTCTACCAAGACGAAGAATTTGTATGGCAAATCTGTACCGTCAGTCTTCGTGAATAATACAGTTTGGCACAAGTTGAAGATTATTATCTTGGCCAAATCATCTGGATTAACAGTTTTATCTCCGCGACGAAGCCGATGCAACAATTCAAGGAACTTCTCTCTCACTTTCTTATTATAGTGACTTTTGAGTGTGCGCCCTTGGAATTAGTCAGCAATCTTGTAAAATGATCTCTACACAGGCTGAAAGAGTCTGGTGGTGGGGGCTGCTGCTGTTTTTTCATGATCAATTTTTTGTAAATAACATCATTATCGCTTTCTTCCTTCAGCGATAGACCGAAGATGACTGCCATATCGTCGACGCTTGGCGCAATTTTAACAGTGGTGCTCAATTCAAAGTACCCGACGCCATCTTTGTCTTCTTTGTAAGTTGTAATTAAATTCTCAAGCCCTTCTGTTACCTTGACCAATTTGGAGACGTGGACTCTTTTTTGGTAGAATACCTCGACAAAATTTCAGAAACCGGTATTATTTAAGGAATCAATAACTGGCTCAGGTAAACGGCCGCCATCTATATTGACTACCTCCATAAGATTTAGCATTGTTTTGAAAGTAGAACGGAAAACTCTTGATTCCTTATTCCTGACAGATTTTTTTCTACAAAACAAAAAAAATAAAACAAAAATTTAGATTTCTGTCAACTGTTCTCCGTCGATATAAAACAGAGAATAGTCATTCTCCGTCAATTTGACACGGAGAATGACCATTTTCCGTGTTAATTAACACGGAGAATGGTTTATTCTTTTGGGTTTTAACACTGGGAATGACATTCTCCGTATAATTTAACACAAAGAATGTCATTCTCCGTTTTAACTTACACGGAGAATGAACATTCTCCGTGTAAAATAACACGGAGAATAGCATTCTCATTCGTTTTTACACTGGGAATGTCATTCTCCGTGTAATTCAAGACGAAGAATGAGATTCTTCGTGTAAATTAACACGGAGAATAGCATTCTCTTTCGTTTTAACACTGGGAATGCCATTCCCCCCGTGTAATTTAACACGGAGAATGACATTCTCCGTTTATAAAAACACGGAGAATAGCATTCTCATTCGTTTTAACACTGAGAATGCCATTCTCCGTGTAATTTAACACGGAGAACACGGAGAGTGACATTCTCATTCATTTTAACACTAGGAATGTCATTCTCCGTGTTAAATTACACGGAGAATAGCATTCTCCGTTTCAAATTACACGGAGAATAACATTCTCATTCGTTTTAAAACTGGGAATGCTATTCTCCGTGTTAAAATAAACGGAGAATAGTCATTCTCCGTTTAAATTAACACGGAGAATTGTATTCTCATTCGTTTTAACACTGAAAATGACATTCTTCGTGTAATTCAACACGGAGAATGGTGATTCGCCGTTTCAAATTACACGGAGAATAGCATTCTCATTCGTTTTAACACTGGAAATGCCATTCTCCGTGTAATTCAAGACGGAGAATGGTCTTCTCCGTTTATAAAAACACGAAGAATCGCATTCTCATTCGTTTTAACACTGAGAATGACATTCTCCGTTTTAGATTAACACGGATAATCGCATTCTCGTTTTAACACTGAGAATGACATTCTCCGTATAATTTGAAACGGAGAATGAGCATTCTCCGTTTCAAATTACACGGAGAATGTCATTCTCCGTTTAAATTAACAAGGAGAATGAACATTTTCATGTGTTTTAACAGTGAGAATGCCATTCTTCGTATTAAATTAAACGGAGAATGTTTCAAATTAAACAAAGAATAGCATTCTCAATCGTTTTAACACTGGAAATGCTATTCTTCGTGTAATTCAATAGGAGAATGGTCATTATCCGTTTATAAAAACACGGAGAATAGCATTCTCATTCGTTTTAACACTGGAAATGTCATTCTCCGTTTCAAATTACACGGATAATGACATTCTTATTCGTTTTAACACGGAGTATGCCATTCTCCGTGTAATTTAACACGGAGAATAGCATTCTCCGTTTCAAATTACACGGAGAATGTCATTCTCCGTTTAAATTAACACGGAGAATGAACATTCTCATGTGATTTAACACTGAGAATGCCATTCTCCGTGTTAAATTAAACGGAGAATGGAATAACATTCTCCGTTTCAAATTACACGGAGAATGAACATTCTCATGTGTTTTAACACTGAGAATGCCATTCTTCGTGTTAAATTAAACGGAGAATAGCATTCTCCGTTTCAAATTACACGGAGAATAGCATTCTGATTCGTTTTAACACTGAGAATGCTATTCTCCGTTTCAAATTACACGGAGAACAACATTCTCATTCGTTTTAACACTGGGAATGCTATTCTCCGTGTAATTTAACACGGAGAATGACATTCTTCGTTTATAAAAACGGAGAATAGCATTTTCATTCGTTTTAACACTGAGAATGTCATTCTCCGTGTAATTTAACACGGAGAATAGCATTCTCCGTTTCAAATTACACAGAGAATGTCATTCTCCATTTAAATTAACACGGAGAATGAACATTCTCATGTGTTTTAACACTGAGAATGCCATTCTCCGTTAAATTAAACGGAGAATGATATTATTGATTTAAATTACACGGAGAATGACATTCCCAGTGTAATTTGACAGGGAGAATGAACATTCAAATGCGTTTTAAGACGGAGAATGTCATTCTTCGTGTAATATATACAGAATTAGCGAACATAAACTCAAAGTTATACCTTCTGTTTGCACTTCTTCTTGCACTTATTTTTGCTTAGCATCGTTTCCTTTTTTCTTATGTGCAACTTACTTAGAATAGGGTTTCCGTTGTTCTCCGTCTTTCCCTTTTGGATTTTTTACAACTGGTGCATCTTCTCTAATTGATGATGCTGCCGGTGATGATTCTGCCGCTGATGTCGACATGGTGTGAAGATTGCGAATGGAGAGGAATGTTTGAAGATTTTGGAGGAGAATGACCTAGGTTTGAGAACAGAGCGGCGTAAGGAATAAGAGGAAGAATCGAAACCGTTTTTTTTAATATTAGGGTTCGGAGGTGTTTTGAATTAATTAGAAGGGCAAAAAGGTCATTAGAACCCGCTTTATATATTTTTCGCTAATTCTGGACACGCGATGAAACGTTATTTTGCGGTGGGTTTTACATAAATTTTTTACAATTTTTGGGTATTTCATAAATTTTCCCAAAATATAAAGGTATTTTTGGTCAAAATTCCCCTAAATTATCTGAAGGGATCGACCCCTTTGACCAGTATTTTGACTAGGTTGGACTATCAGGTTTTTGAGGGAAAATCTGGTCCGACTCGGTAGAGGAGTTCCGTGGAGGAAAAAACCTAGTTCGACCCGACCATGTTCGGGCCTGGGTCGACCGCGGATTTGACTGTTCGACCAAAGTTTTGGGCAGGCTGGTCCACTGAACAACTTGATCTCTATCTTGTTTATAGAGGCTAAAAGTTGGTCAAGATATACAGTTTTTTTTGGGTATCTTTTTCTCCGACTTGGCAAATGTCAGGGGGGATTCAAAACTGCGTCTTCCGCGTCGGAGTCCCTGTTGCTACCACTAGGCCACAATCCACAGACGTCAAGATATACAGTTGGTCAATTGATGGCACTAATAATTGTAACCAAAATAACCCGCTGTCAATCACATATTCTAATATTTTAGGACATATATGCAATTATCACCCAAATAGAGGCCCATATTCTTAGTGGGCTTTTTTTTTATTATAATCTTCTCAGTTCTCAGTGTCCTACAAAATCTATCATCTGGTACATATCTTGTCATGTACTTACTATTTCTCATACCTCGTTCAATGCCAGGGCCGGTCTTCCAGAGCATCTTGCTATGATATCAAGTGAAAATCAACCTTTAGCATTTACTCATCAGTTCGTCATCCATCTCTCCTACTGTCCATGCATGAGTGAGGAGCATTAGCATTTAGCAGCCAATCCCGAGCCTGCAAAAAAAAAAAATATAGATTTATAATTTTATTTTTATTACTTGTAGAGAGCCAAATATTAGAATAGGCTATACAAGCAAATGATACAATATAGATACCATTTTCAATAATCCTATGGAGAAATTTTTCTTGACACACTCCATTGCCAGTGCATTATTGAATGTCAATTATTACCTCTCTTTGAAGGCTTCTCTTGGCATTCCATAATGTAGTGTCACATCAGTATGAATACGGAGTGTGTCAAAAAAAATGTATCCCCATAGCGATACTACCATTTTTTTTTATCCATGCAACTTTAGCTCCTCAAAAACCTCATTGTAGTACGTCCTATAACCGATTGGACCGTTGAGTTGGGTCAAGTTATTAATTACCAATCTTATATATAAAGTACTTTTCGGGTCCGATCCGAAGTCCACCGTTCCGTGGGTCACGTGTCGGATTAGTACCCTTAGTCCGGTCTTGTCCGGCTCGATGAAGTGCATGGGCCCGAGATTGGTCTAAGTCCGGCCCGGCCCACTTGACAGAGATGTGCTTCCTGGATTCGATTGGGCCCTTGAGTCCAGTTGTTACCAATCTTATAAAAGTATTCCTTCATATTTTGCATTCATTGGACATTTTTCTCACCAGCTTAGATGGTTGACTTCGCGTTGATATTGGGGGCATATAATTCTTTTGCAGAGATGTATCATTCTCATCTGCATGTGGATCTAGATAAGTCGTTGGACTTGAAAAACTAATTGAATGGATAGTGATGCCTTATTATTATTATTATTATTATTATTATTATTATTATTAATTAAATAATGAATTGTCGACAATACTCTGAGAGCCAATAGGCGTGCGGGCTTTGTTGTCTCCATAACCACAATCCTCGGTCATGAGTTGATCATGATGGGGAACCCCCTTTTTTGACAAACCCACGGAGAACCTGATGCCGATGACAGACAGATGGTCGACCGAGCTTAATTGGCCTCACACTGCTCGATCGATCGGTCCATTCATTTCCTAGTGGGGACTCTTTTGGTAGTAGCTTCGGGGACTCCTCCACTTCACTTCACGCGCGCGCGCACTCGTTGGAACTCAATCAATTCCTTTATTCAATTCTTTCTCCCTTTCAAACTTCCCAATTCGGTAGCGTTCCGACGAACACTCCGCAAAATAGTCAAACCCCCCCTTACTCCCTTTGGCACGATCGACACGACGTGTCAATACCACAGTGTGTTCGCTACGACTTTTTTTTTTTTGGTTTAGACTTCTTGGTACAGCATAAATGTTCCACGTGTTGCTGCGTCCCAAAGTCCAGTAGCTGCGTCTTTTGTCCAGGGTCGGCTCTAGTCCAGGACTGCTATGACGACTGCTCAGAACCCATGGACTAAAAGAATCCAAAAAGTAGATATATTTATAATCTTGTATCTAAAATGTAACTAATATGTATCTTGGATTTTCCTTAAAACAAAATAATTGTAGTGTAGTTGTTATTAACTTATTATGTTAAATTTGCATATTAGAGGTCCTAAGTATAATTTTTTATATCGTAAATGGAGGTCTCATTTTAGAAGTTCGTCTCCGACCATGTTTTTGTCCTGGAGTGGTGAGAATTGCGATATCTTTTTTTATTGGGAGAGAAAAAAAAAAGAATGATGGGATAATATATAGTGGGGTTAGGGATGAATCGATGATGCAATTGCGGTTGTCAATCTCATAGTGTGGCTTTTAATTTCGGAAAGTCGGTTCTAATTTAGAGACGTCTAAGAAAGTGACAGTCCATCACACCTACTCTTGGATGCAAATCTATACGTTGTTAGCATAATAGGTTGATATAAATATTATTAGTTGTCGTAATAAATCTGTTGTTGCATACTGATAACTCCTTGTCGGTTCCTTCTTCTATAATCCGTGTCGGTTCCTTCTTCTATAATCCGAGCTAGCTCAGAGAAGGAAGGGATGAGAGGGACCTATAGAGAATGTGGTCATAGATCCATAATATATAGTCCGACCACAACGACCGGATTTATTATCTTCGTACAGTTTTTGAAAATAAAATTTATAGTTTTTCTTATATATTAAGGATAATTTAATTTGAGAACCCATTCTAAAAATTTATAGACATTGTAAAACTTTTCTTGGTAATTACAGTTTCCTAAAGTAACTAGTAGAAAAGATTTCAAAATTATCACAAAAGTCCCTCGTCTTTTCTATTTCAAGTTCTTCCAAAGAGAGATGAAATGAATAAAATTGGGATAAAGATGGAATATAATGAAATTGAGCTACTTTGAGGTTCCCAATGAAATGCGACATGGAACTGTGCCACTACGAAGAAGTCCCGACAGTTTCGAAAGAAGTTTTGTACTCATATTGTTCATGATGGGTTGAGAATGAGAGTTGAACTCTATGAAGTCGAATCTTCCGTTCCTCCCCAGTAGCTTAGTGGTAGAGCATTTAGCTGTTAACTGATTTGGCGTAAGTCTGAATTCTATTGTGGAAGATTTGATTGATTCTTATTAGTGACGATGAATGCATTTTTGCTATGCTACTAGTTATACTTGTACTTGCTTTGCTATTATGTCCAAGTGGATGATGAAGACTTACGGAGAGTAAAAATACAAATATAAATACAAATATGCTGATTCCAATTCAGTTACCATATGTAATGATCTACATTTACACGATAAAAAAAAAGAAAAGTAAGGACATTTAAAAAAAGTACCATTATTGGTTCACTATTCATCGAACCGTACAGATCGTAATGACGGAATGTATATTTTATTTACTGAATCACATGAAAATTTAACGAACTCCATATATGTATTTCATACATAAGAATGGAGACTAGGTGGAGGAATGAAGAGCATTTTTGACTCAAATTCGATTTTGCGACGAGTATAAATATAATTTGTTTTTTTGTGAGAAAATGTTCCTGGAAAAAAATTTGTCACACTTGTGGTATCTGGTCTGTCTAAAATATCAAAATGTATCCAATTTTTAAATATTATTAGATAGTACGATGCGATTCGTACCCAAAAAAATTAATAGATTCGGGATAAGCTCTCCTCTCTACGAATAAAGAGAGTATATAATTTTCTTGGTTTTCTTGGCACACTTCGTAAAAGAAAAAAAAAAATTATATTTTCTTTTTTTTAGTAGAATTGATTGGAAACTAATTGTAAAATAGAAAAAAACAATCAATAAGACATGAGTTTTAGCATCACAAGTCGTTCGAAACAGGATAAATTTGATCGATTACTCTTCGAAGTGACAGTTCATCACATCTCCTCTTGGTTTCAAACCTACAGTAGCTTAAATAGAAAAGTTTGATGTACAATTTAGCCACTTACTCAACCACCCACCAACGACAAAAACCAGAAATTCGAACCGATAAATTCGAACTGTGGTGGTCTGGAATGTGCTAAGTGAGATGAGTGTGAATTTACCTATAAAAAAGAAAAAAAAAATATAATTTACTGAAGCCCACCCAGTCAATAACTTGGTTCCGCCTATGCACCCGCCCACTAGGGGTGAGCATTATTTGATATTGGACCGAAAACAGATTCGGTTCGGTTTAAAAAAAAAATTCGATTTAGTTTCGGTTTTGAAAATACTAAATTTTTTTTTCGGTTTTGGATTTCGGTCCAAAACCGAAGAATATATATATATATATATATATATATATATATATATATATATATATATATATATATATGTCAAGTGTTCTTAGTGGTCAATGAGAAAAGGTACAAGGCTAAGGGGCAGGGCGGAGGGCGGTCTCATGATCGAGCCACGAACCCCGTGATGCAATATATATATATATATATATATATATATATATATATATATAATTTTATTTTATTTTATTTTATTATTATATATATATATATACTCCCGTTGAAAGTTATTAATAAAAAGTTTTTTTGAAAAAAATAATAATAAAATAAAATAAAATTATATATATATATATATATATATATATATATATATATATATATATATATATATATATATTAGAAAAGTGTAAATAAACCAAAAATTAAATAAATCGAAAACCGAACTGATTTGTTCGGTTTGATTCGATTACGGGCCAATTCAGTTCGATTTCGGTTTTGTTTATTCGATTTTCGGTTATTCGGCTCGGTTTGAACCGAATTAACCGAATACTCACCTTACCGCCCACTCACCTACTCTTCCTGTTCAGATCACCATCAACGGCGGTGGACCCAGCCGTCGTCCCGGCGTCAACATCTGGCTTGGCCCATTCGTCCGAGCCCGATACTTTCTTTTCCATAAAACGGAAATATGTTTACGTGGACGGCATAATCGTAGTGATCGCCAATTTAGTTTATTTCAGTTGGATCAGCTCTTGATAATGTTTTTAGACTCTATTAGTGGGGTTTTTGGTGGGGGTGGTGTTGAAGATGGAGAAGTCTTCATATGTCAAGATGATAGCCCCACCAAAAGTATATCTGCATGTACGTACAACCAAAATTCTATGCAACATTATCGTTCCTTCGCTTCGACACATTATTAAGTGCTAAGTACGTACTTTCTTGCGTGGTATGATGCATGAAAAAAGTTGGAAAGAAAATGGTGGTTTTGCAACTATGTAGCTAGCTGGTTGATTGTTACTCATTCAATCCTTAACTTTCATACGTGGAGAGTGGTTGTCGGCATTCGTAATTTTCAAGTACGTCTATATATCCAGCATTCGTAGCTCAGTGAGAAACAGTGGGAATATCAGACGGAATAGAATTCGAATCTCCCAACCGTAAAAACGTGCGTCAAACAATTTTTTTTCTTTTCGAGTACGTCGAAATCATGAAGCTAGAAAGCCCTTCACCTCCCTATAAAGTCATACATAACTTATAGACCCATGTGTCGCGAGCTGCGACCCAAATGTGGGTTCTCCTCATCTCGATCGTCTCGAGCGTGACACTTGGCCCCGGCCAGGACAGAGACCGACAAGTCTTTCTACATCTATTTAGCCTGCTCTGCTCGCAAAGTTTCGAAGGGGGGTCGGTCGGTCGTTGGAAAAGGAAAAAAAAAAAAAACAAGAAAAGAAAGAAGAGATAAGAGTTGGTGGTTGCCAACCTCACAAGTTGGTGTGTGCTCATGGTAGGGGCAGCAAGGATAAGGGGCGCACTCACACACACACACTCACACTCATCTAGCTAGGGTTTCTTGACATGACATTTGTAGGCTACGAGGGGACTAATGCTCACTAGTTTTTAGCCTTGGCTCCAAGCGAAGGAACCCTAAAGAAGGAACAAAGTGCAAGTGTAGTGTTCGTAATCAAATTTTCATTTCGTTTTTTTAATATATATATACACACACTTTTCTTTTCCCTCTCCTAGCTAAGCTAATGCCACCATGACCATCCCTCTTTGTTCTTCCAAGGTCATAGTGACAGTGCCCCCACCTAAACTCCCCACTCCCACCAATGAGCCACCCTTGATTGCAATAAACTCATTCTTTAGTGTGCCAAAAGTTGGAGCTGGGCTTGATGATAACATATAAGATCCATAGCGGGTGTCTCACCTTTCGTTGACGGCTATCTTCCTTGTTTTTTTAATTAGCGTGTGGCTTATTATGTTATGTTAATCACATGTTACTGTCGTTGAGACTGATGTATCAACTGAGTGGCACTGGCAGCCATGGCAGCCATGGCCATCGAGAGATGCATCCATCCCATGTAGCGCTGGTGGCGTGGGCCATTGTTTTTCCTAGTGGGAGCATCAAAGTGTAGTACTAGATTAGTTTTAGTTGACTCCACTAATCATCCAACAAGGTTCTCCTTTTGTGTTAATTAAGTGAAATCATCGTTACATCCGACCTTTGGCAAGCTTGAAACACCATTAGCGACAAACTAAGTGTGAGAATCCTCGATTGACGGCATGCAAAATGCAGTATATGCTTACCAAAACGTGCTGACGACCGTGAGCTAGGGCCCGGTCCGGGAGGTTGGGTTGTCCTAGCCCGTAGCTTGACCCACCTCTTGTGGGGCATTCCTTTATGTCCTTGGGGTTCACCTGCGACCCCGAACTCTTGCACGTCATGCTATGTTTGGGGCTGTCCAAGTTCGAAGTCTTATCTGACTTACCTCATGGCCGACTCTGTCCGTGAGCGTTCGACAACGTTCGCAACATCATTTTTGATTCCTTCAACAAAGCTTTGATTAAGCTCAAGTCAATCACCTCCTTGATAGCTGAAGATGTATAAATATCTGCGGAACGATAGGTTCATGTGCATCACACATTGATCTTTCAGTACCGACCCAAAGATGGGGACCCTGGACGAAAGAAAGTGGGATGTGGAGAGAAACTTTGACTGCTAAAATGGTACATTTTGAGGGTTCTGATGTCAATGTTGTGTTCAATTGAGAGTTTGAATTGGTCGAGCCTACTGTAATTGGTACGTTCTTAGCTCCCAAAAAAAAAAAAAAAAAAAAATTACCATTAAAGTTGTGAAAGGCTCTTCTAGGGTTGTCCTAGAGGGAACATCCTGGTTGGCGAGATAACAACACTTTTGACAAGAGCATGTGGCTTTTGAAGGATTCCATGATTGGTGCGAGTTACTTACTGGTTTTGGGTTCTTTGTAACATTAATTTCACATCGGCCTTATAATTTATCTCCTTAATTTAAAAGAGATTATTACCAACGACAAGGATAGCCTCCCAAATTTTCAGGTCATTAATTTGCAACAAGACACCCTTCTCAACCTTAATGCCATCTTCCTTTATTATGCACATGCATTTTCTACTTCACTCGACTATGATAAAAACTTTTTCTTTTTCTTTTAAGTAGGTACTAAACAAACTTGAAGGATGGAACATACTCAACAAACTTAGTGCCAATGAGAAATTTTAATACACAATCGACAGTTCCCTTGGCTCGCGTACATTCATGACATAAAAATCCTGGAGGAACTCATGAGTTCCTATTTTTTCAAACTCATCAATTACAATTGAATTACAGGCATCTCATCTATTGATTGTAAGTCGTAACTATGACGTCGTGTCCTGTTCCTCATTTGCGGGAAGCACGGTTAAGAAATACTGTCGGTATCGATTGATCGGGACAAATTGAATCAAGATTCTTTTCTCGTTATGTATTGATTTTTCGAATCAGGTCCCATATTCAGCGAGTAGCGTCTCGAGGAAGGGCTCTGCAGCCGTGTCGCGAGGGACCTTTCCACTGCTTGGTTTTCGTTGCTATTTTTTCGTATTGGTTTATGAATGCATTTTCGAGAATGTTTTCGATATATTTCATTGCTTGCATTTTTTGAACTTCACATTTCATATCGAATTCTGAGATAAATGGAAGAGTATTGATCCTTTACTTATGCGATTGCAGGTGATCGCGTAGGCATCGCGTAGTGTTGAAGACCACTTCTCTTGCCTTATTCTCAACTGGTGAGTGGCTTGACCCTTCCCCCCTTGACCCTCTTGCTATCCAATCAATCAATGATGCCAATAACTTGAAATGCTAGACATATATATTGCGAAGACACAATATTTGTACGGTTGTTCCCGTAAAATGGTAAATCGTATAATTGTTGCATGTTTACTTGTGATAGACCTGCTATATAAAAAACTGTGTAAAGTAGATATTGAATCGATGAATGTTGCAACGGTAAATGCCGAATATGCTATTGATTGTTCTGACGATAGTAGAACACTGAAAATATCAACTTTTTAAGTTCAGTCCTGGATAAACTAAAATCCTGGCCCGTCCTTGTGTGTATCAGCAACGTACCTGACTCCTCTTGTCTACACAAAGCAAAGTCCAAGGCCTTTCTTATCTTCCTCACATAATGGCAAAACCTGGACGGCAGTAACTACTAAGAATAGTAGACGAGGGATGCAGACCTTGGTATGAAGAAGGGGGGGGGGGGGGGGGGGGGGGGGGGGGGGGGGGGAACCACCCTCACTCAATAAGAGCAAGCTTTTGCATGGGGGACATGACCATCGCTCGGTTGTTTTCTTCTCCTTTGTTTTGTTTCTTGGTGCTTTTGATCCCTTGGAGGGGGGAAAAGATTAAAGGCATAGGGGGGGTAGTAGTAGTACTAAGTACTACTACTGCTGCTGCTACGTACTGCTCCTTTCCTTAGTTCCCAATGCGTGAAATTTTGCTCTTTCATAGTGAGGCACTGCTGAGAGTTTTGTCATCTGAGAAGTAGACAGAGGCAATAATGGCAGAATATTGCTGCTTCAGTTAGCAGCAGAGGACCCCGCGGGCCCACCCTCCCCGCTGGGCCCCTCCCTCCACTGTTGCCCACCATTATCACTTGTCACTATTTATTTTCCACACACCAAATAGATGATAGGCCTGTCACTCCATTCATATACAAGACCAGTGGCCATGGTGGAGGACACTGGACACACGGATCATGTCATTACTCACTAACTAAGCATTCACTAATGCGAAAAGAACAGTCAATTGACAAACACGTTGACCTACTTTTGGCTGTACAGTTTAGCGTTCATAAGAGTAAACTTATTAATGATGTCAGACGGAGCTGCCGATAGAATTCGAACCTCCTAATCGTAACGAAGTATAGTGTACATGTGTGGATTGTAATTAAAAAAAACATATTTATACAATAGTCAGGACACCCAGTCACCAGTCTCGGACAAATAAGAGTAGACTTATGCGACTATAAAATTTCTAAGTTTTACTGGACTCTAGAAAATCTCGGCCAACTACAGAAATTTGCGTTCATATTAGAATTTGAACGAATGACATTTTCCGAGAGAATCTTTTAAGACCAAAAAGAGAGAGATCTTAGTAGAAAGTGCTTCTCAGTGTGAGCTTAAAGTAGCATGAAGGAATATGGAATATATATCATATGGGAGAGAGAAAGTACTGTCGCAATCTCTTATAATACAAGTATCCCCGCCCCCCGCCCCTGCACGCGCACCCACACCCCCATACCCACACCCTCCCTCCCTGCCATGTAGTAACCAAAACATAGACAACAACAAACACTGTGATGGTGATAGGGAAAGCTACAACGTCTCAAATTCAAGAAAAATATGAAAATTACGATTTTCTCTCCATCCCCACCCCGATGATGATCACATTGGAAAATTAAAAAAAGAAAAAAAAAAATTATATCCCTACATCATGTGATATCATGAGAGGATCCGTCTCCAAACTAGCCTTCTTCTCACTGTCAACAATGCACAAAACTTGTACCAGGTCGCCAACCTTCTTGTTAATATGATCAGTAGCAGCAGCAGCAGCAGTACAAGCGTTACTAGAAGAAGACTTGGTTAGCTCTCTGGCTCTCTCCACCTCCACATTCCAGTCAGTCCTGATCAGAGCATACGACATGAGCGCGGCACACGATGCCTGGGCCGCGAGCAGGCCCAGCCACAGGCCTGCGAAGCCCATGCCGGCGACGAAGCCCATCACTATCGCCACCGGCATTCCGACCAGATAAAACGAGCCCAGGTTGATGTTGGCGCCCGTGGTCGGCCGCGCGCTGCCCCGCAGCACCCCGCACCCGGTCGTCTGCGGGCAGTTACCGAGCTCGCACAGCCCTGCGATCGGCAGCGCTGCCGCAGTCAGCTCCAGTATCTCGTCGTCGCTCGTGAACAGCCTCCCCCACCGGTGCCTCATCGACGTCGTGAACGCCATCGCCGCCAGCCCGACCACCACCGCGCAGGCGAGGGACACCATGGTCGCGACGCGCGCCCTGGCCGGGCGGTTGGCGCCCAGCTCGTTGCCGACCCGGGTCGAGACCCCGAGGCTCAGCGCGGAGGGGAAGACGTAGACCAGCGAGGTCGTCTGGATGAGGATCCCCATGGACGCGACGGTGGCCTTCGGATTGACCAGCAGCCCGCACAGCATTATCATGAACTCGTACCACCACCACTCCAAGCACACCGATACGCAGGTCGGGACGGCGAGCTTCAGCAGGACGGACCACCCCCGGAGGCAATCGGCGCTCGGGCTGACCCAGGAGTCCTTGTAGACGCCCGAGAAGAGCAGGAAGGACACTAACAGCAGGAAGAGGTTGAGGTTGGTCCACACCATGGCCAACGCCACCCCGGCGATGCCCATCTTGAAGCGGACGACGAGGAGGTAGTTGAGGGGGACGTGGAGGACGACGGAGACGACCGAGCAGTAGGTGACCGGAAGCGTGATGTTCTGCGTCCTCAAGTAGATCCTTATGGGGTGGAGGAAGGAGAGGAAGATGAGGTCGGGGATGGAGACGGTGATGAACAGCTGCGCGGCGGAGGAGATGTCGCGGTCCTGGCCGGACCACCGCAGGATCCCGTCCATGTTGAGCCACAGGAAGGAGATCGGGACAGATGCCGAGAGGAGGAGGAGGATGGTCCTCTGCAGAGTGAGGCCGAGGAGCTTGCGCTGCTTGGCACCGAACGCCTGCCCGCAGATGGGCTCCATTCCCATGGCGAGGCCGGAGAGGACCGAGTAGCCCGTGATGTTCGCGAAGCCGATGGAGAGGGAGCCCCCCGCGAGCTCCAGCTCCCCGAGGTAGCCCAGGAAGAGCATGGATATCATCGAGCGAGAGTAGAGGACCAGTCCGGTCATGGCGGTCGGCACCGATATCTTTCCGATCGATCTCATCTCGTCCGCGACCTGATCAATAACATCAAAGCCCATGCACACCCACACATGTATAATTATACATATTCATTATCAATTAATTCAACTAGTTAGCTAGGATTATTCATGATCAATATGTATATGTATATCTATAGATAGGTGATGAGTTGCTCGATCGATCGAATTAAGCGATAATTACCTCGGAGAGAGTAGGCCAACGGTAGAGATCGTTGTCGTCTTCGTCGCCGCTAATACGATTGGGATCCATGGGGTTGTGGTTGAGGTCTACCAAGAAGTGATTAGTACTCTTTTTGAGAGGAGGGGGGAAGGAGAGAGGAGAAGAAGGTGTTGTGTTACACATGAGAGAAGAGAATGAATTGGAGTTTGATACTCTCTCTAGCTTAGAGTTGTTGCGCTTTGACACACACTAGAACTCAACTTAGGAGTAGTAGTTGGAAGCTAAACTTAGATATATATATATATATATTATACATGTACGCAGATATGGTCTGATATGAGAGGGAGAAGGAGAGTTTGGAGCGAGTGTTTGTTGGAGTTGGAGTTGGAGTTGGAGTTGGAGGGAAGGTTGGGGGAGGGATTGGTCTTATATAAGGAGGGAAAGAAGCACAAAGTAGCCCCTTATTGGCTTCACTACACACGTGTCCATTATTCAAACAATTGAGACACATTTCTAAAGTGCTCCAATATGCTCTTCCTCTCTCTATATATTTGAACCCTTTTCTTCTCTTCTCCTCCTCTCTAGAGGAGAATAAAAAGAAGAAGAAGAAGAAGAAGAAGAAGAATAGTAAAGAAAGAGAGAGAAAGAGAGTATTGAATGATCCTTATCGAGAAGAGGAAGGCTAAGGCATGTGAGGGGAAAACCGTACCAAAAATATGATTGGCAATTTAACCGCCAACTGAATTTTGTCCACGGATTGGTTGGGGATGATGTTAGGTTCCTTTTGGACCCTTGTCTTCCTTTTTTTTTTTTTTCCTATACTTTCTCTCAACTTCCTAAGGAGTATTCTTTTCCTATTAATTTTTTTAATTATTTCTTTTACTAGGGATATTTTACATTCATAGGGTCCTCCAAAGGTCAAGGCCTATATAAATAATACGAAAATTCTTTTTTGACCGTCGGGGGTGACCGCGCGCATACCTGCACACCCGCATGTCACCCCCTTTCCTTGCCCCACCCCGCCTCGCCCCCCGGCCAATAGGCGTGCGACACGTGGCCCGCAAGTCAGGACTGCGATCCAAACCCGCGGGCAATGTAGCCCTACCGTAAATAATAAAACACGGCCAAAACTTTGTCAAATTTCGAATTTTTTTGAAATTACAGTATCAATTTGAAATACTGTCCTAAAAGTTATTAAACGTTTGTAAGAAATCTTAATAATATAATTTAATTGTCCGAGGGGTATGGCCCAGTGGCGCGGGTTTGAGCTCCCCCTTGGGCGCTGGCTGGGTGCTCCAAGTCTGAAATAGACACTCAAAATAAATAATATAATATAATTATAATTTGCATTTTACATCTTTTGTCGTGTTATATATATATATATATATATATATATATATATATATATATATATATATATATATATATATATATATATATATATGTTAATTCCATAAATTTGTTATATCATTTACTTTAAAATCCATCTCCAATGGTTAAAAAGTATATAAAAAAAATCGACCAGAAATTAGAAGCTCCTACCAAATATATTGTAGTATTTTGTAGTATTAAGGTACGCTTGTACAATTTATTTTTGTTCTTCATTTCAAGAATTAAGGGACAAAATTATCTATCATTTTTAGGCCTTAAATCATCTTGAAGAGTTCAAAGTAAAAAATTTCACAAAGGATTGATACAAAAAATTTAGATTGATTTTTTTTTAAAGAGGAAAGGGCATAATTGTTAGTCTCGGGGCTTGACCAAAGATGGTAGACTCTATGTTGAGATCAGAGGTTCAACAAACATTCACCTTCTGATTATTCTCGAGATCCAACAGGAACACTATAATATGAATCTGATTACAAAAGCAACAATAATCAGAAAGTAAATCTCACGTTCTTCCTCGCAATCGCAGTTGCTGACGGACAGAACTGAGTTCAGAAAATAAATCTCACGTTCTTCCTTGCAATCGCAGTTGCAGACGGACATAACTGAGTTACAACTCAGATGAAGGAGAAGAAAGAAGAAAGAAGAAGAGGAAAGGTTCTTGCTGGGGTGATTAAGATCACCGTTGCTCAAAGCAAGATTCGTCCCAACACGATCTGCTTCCAGGAGCCAGCAAGTTCACGAAGAACTTCTGGAACGCTCGTAAGTCAATATTTGAGACTTGAACGGACTTCCTGGACATTACAAACTCCCTTAACTCCCTTCTTGGTACATCTTTCAAAGGAGGCCAAGGGGCTCTATTTATAGAGTGGAGTTGAGACTTCACCTCTTCTCCTATCCGATGTGGGACTAAAATATTAATACTCAAAAATAGAGTTTGATATTTTAGAACATCCCACAATCAGCATAGAAGTGTGACAGTCCACGCCTACCCTCCGAACACTTCCGTGCATGCACGAGACATCCTGGAGTCCGTGTCCGAGTCCGAGTCCGCACAACAAAAATCAACTTATATCTTTGTTGGAATTAATCCTTTTTTCTTCTAGGAAAATACTCTCACATGACACACACTTGTGTCCCACCACACCTCATGTGCACACCTCAACACAAGCAATGCATTATATTGAGATACTCACCATTTGGTGAAGCCGATGTGGGACTATCTTTCCTAGTCCAAAGGCAAAAATACCAACAATCTCCCACATATCTCAATATATGGGTTGAGCGTTCCCCACAGTGACTGCCCATTATGCATTAGGAGAGATGTCGCTACGACTTGAATCTTCCCGCATAGGTTAAATAACAGCATGATACAAGAATGAACTAAGCCTTGAATTCTGCACCATAATTGCAATTCTTCCTACTCACATAATGACATCAACTGTGCTTCTGGCTGCACATTAAAGGCCTTGTGCCAGCCTGATTTCAGTGTATAATTTTGGGCGTCTACAAGTTTACCCTCAAGAGACGGCATAATATCTCTGTCCATACACTATATGTAAGTTCTTTATAAAGAGTCATGGCATGAAGCATTGCGCTTCTTTGCGGTGCTACGCCGCTATGACATGGCTTAAAGCCGAGGCTTTATCCCACCTGGGTACCTCATCGTAGTGTCATACTACTGTAGCATGAGGTCACAGGCCTCTTTGTAGTGCCAAACTACCCAGCATGAAGCCTTGTGCTTCCGTGCGGTGTTACGCCGCTATGATATGGTTCGCAAAGCCGAGGCTTTACCCTACCTGGTACCTCTTCGTGGTGTCATGCCACTGTAACATGAGGACATCATCCTCTTTGTAGTGCTGTCTATCTCTCTTTATTATAATTATCATACAACATTAGGCTACATGCCTATTTGCGGTGCTACTCCGCTGTGACTTGGCTTGCAAAGTCGAGGCATTACCCCTACCTGGAAACCTCATGGTGAAGTCACCTCACTGTAGCATGGAGTTACACTCCTTGTAGTGCTGCACTACCGTGCTTCCTGTAAAGTACTCCAGGCATTCACTCTGCCTGAGAACTCATTAAGGCATTTAAGCCAACCTTCCCACAGGATCCGTTCTCCATAGAGAACATACAGTAGACAACAGTGGTTATGGGTCCGTAACCCTTTCATGTTCCAAAGAGCAAGTGCCCACTGTTACCTGATATTATTCTAGTCAATGATCCTCCTTTGAACCGAAAGTTAGATGTCTAGTAGATTTCTCTTTGCACTAATAACATAAAACTTTACAGTAGGATTACAAAGACACAATATCAGAAAGCTTTCAAGCCCATCTTCCTTGTTGTGTCTTCGACCAGCTGGCGCTTGAGGCCCTTCGTGAATGGATCCGCCAGGTTCTCCCGACTCCGAACATCAATCACTGCAATGACACCTCTCTTGATGAGATCGTTCACTGCCCTGTGCTTTAACCGCACAGTTCTCTTCTTTCCGTTGAAGAGATCATTTGTTGCCACCGCTGCAGTCGCCTGGTTGTCGCAGTATATCGAAATTGCCGGTATCTGCGCCCCAACCACTGGAAAATCATACATGAGCTCCCGAAGTCACTCTACTTCATCTGCTGCGATATCTAGTGTAAAGAACTCAGATTCCATAGATGATCGCGAGAGCATAGTCTGCTTCTTCCATTTCCACGATATAGCAGCTCTACCCATTGTGAAAATGAATCCACCTGTGGACCTCTCGCTCTCTAACTCTGAGCACCAGCTAACATCACTGAAGCCTTCTACTACATGCAGCTCTCCGCTGAAGTACAGTGCATATGTTTGAGTCTTCTTGAGATATCTCATAACCCGTTTCACAGCTTTCCAGTGCTCAACACCTGGATTGCTAGTAAATCGACTCAGCATTCCCATAGTGAAAGCTATGTCAGGCCTAGTGGCAGTAGTAGCGTACATCAAACTCCTGATGATGCTAGAATACTCCAACTGCCTGACGCTTTTCTTCGAGTTTGGCTCCAGCTTCTGATCACCCCGGTACGGCGTATCAATTAAAGGAAGATCATGATACCCGTATCGAGTGAGCATCTTCTCAATGTAATGAGATTGTGACTGCGCTAATCCAGTGTCTGTCCGGATGATCTTGCGTCCCAAGATAACATCAGCATCCCCCAAGTCCTTCATACTGAACTTCGTCGAGAGGAACTTCTTTGTCTCCATGACACAGCTTATATCCGTACCTAGGATTAGCATGTCGTCCACGTATAGACAAACGATGACTCCTCTTCCGTCAGCAAACTTCGTATAGACGTACTTGTCTGTTTCACTGACCCTGTAGCCATTTGACCTTATGACTTTGTCAAACTTCTCATGCCACATTTTGGAAGCTTACTTTAAACTGTACAGAGATTTTACCAACTTGCAGACTTTGTCTTCAAGACCTTTGACGACAAACCCTTCTAGTTGTTGCATGTAGATCTCTTCGGTCAGCTCGCCATTCAGGAATGCCGTTTTCACATCCATCTGATGTATCACCATCTTATGTATCGCTGCAAGAGCAATCAACATTCTGATGGTGGTCATCCGGGCTACTGTAGCATACGTGTTAAAGTAGTCGATCCCCTGCTTCTGAGAAAACCCCTTTGCCACTAGCCTGGCCTTGAATTTGTCAATGGTTCCATCACCTTTCATCTTCTTCTTGAAGATCCACTTGTATCCGATAGGTTTTGCTCCTTCAGGTAGATCAACTAACACCCAAGTGTTATTGGAGGTGATTGATTCAATTTTATTGTCTATCGCCTTGTTATGACCCGCACCCACTGTTAGGGTACGAGAACGTAACAACGCCCAGCCTACGCCGCAGTGTCGGCGGTAGAACGCTGTCCTAGGTCAATCATCTAACAATACCAAAGTACCTGTACAGTTTATACTCTCCGAATGGAGGTGACATAACAATATACATCTCAATCACATCTAGGGTAGAAGAACGAAAGACAGAAGATAGATAGTAACTCAAAGAGAACCATAGCATAGATGAAATAAGACTAAGTGTCTAAGATACATAACATCCAGAATGTCAACTCATAATACAAGACTAAGAGTCTATACATAACTCAACATCTCAAAATACAACTCAGATGTGAGACAAAAGTAAATATAGAAAAGACTGCCTAGGCTAAACTGGTCTAGACTACTGGAACAACATCCTCAGCTGCAGGTGGATCCTGCTGAGGGTCCACAACATAAGTATCATCTAGTCCTGCTCCATAATAGGTAGACACCAGGGCCTCCTCCTCATCCTCTGTAATATTTTCAACAGGTCCAATCAGGACGGGAACGAGCACAATACATCTCACGCAGTGCATAGAATGATAGGAGATATAAAGCATGCAATAGAGTAAAATACAGGAACTGCTGAAGGAAGATACATGTAGCAAAAGAGATAGCTGTAAAGGAAATATCTACTGTATATAGAGAACTAGCAGTGTCTAGTGAGTCAGAGTAAAATATAGACATGTGAAATGGCATAGGAGATTCATGATTACAGCTAGAAGTGATTCATGACTACAGCTACTGGGGTAATATCCACATGACTATTTCCACTCCCCCATCCCCAATCAATACACAAGGATCCATTCAGGTTATGTTAAGATTCGTGGTAAGCCCATAAATGGGAGATTCATGAGAGGCTCTGTGAATCATGAGAGTACATGAGTCACAAGCGATTCGTGAATCTATGAAAGCATAGAGATACATGATGATAGTGAAAAGCACAAACATGCTGTATCTGATGCTCCCGAAGGGGATAACATCTCATGAAAAGATCCATATAGTACCAATCCGTGATAACAATCGTGTCAGCATCAAGTAAAGTAATCTAGAGTAAGAATATAAATCCTGGCAAATATGAAACGGTCAGAGAATGTACTCGCCTGATAACTGAATGTCTGAAGAAGATATACTGTCTGAGGAGAGGTGTATGGCTCCTAATCAGAGCAATACAAGTCACAATGTATCCACAATGGTAAAAATAGAGTGTACAATGCATACTACATGATTCTAGGTCAATCTGGTCAAAAGTCAACTCTGGGTCAACTCTAATAGTTAAACTAGGTCACAGGAAGTCATACTAAGTCAAATAGAGTCAAACAAGGTCAAACAAGTCAAATACTAGTCAACATGATCAATCTGGGTCAAGTCTAGGTCAAACTTAGACCAACTAAGGTTTTGGGTCAAACAAAGACCAGTCAGTAAGGTAATTAGGTCAAACAAGGACCAGTCAATAAGGTAATTAGGTCAGACTAGTTAAACTAGTCATTTTTAGGTTAACTAGGTCAACCTTGACCTAAGGTTGACTTTGGTCAACCCTTAGTCAACAAGGGTCAACAAGTTGGGTTTTAGTCCATTAGGGTTAGCCCCAAACCATAGGCTAATAATCTTGGCCATAGGCTAGTGTTTAGGTTTCTATATAAACCTATACTAGAAGTCATACTATATATATATATATATATCTATATATATAGACATACACTATCTATCTACTACCCAATACCAATATGTAATACTCTATATAATACAACCCACACTCACATATATATATACATAATACCATGTATAATCTAATACAATATATATATATATATATATATATATATATATATATATATATATATATCAATATATATATATATATATATATATATATATATATATATACATATTTATATATATAACTTATATATATTACTATATATATATAGAGAGAGACAAAGGGAAAGAGAGAGACAGAATGAGAGACTGAGAATGAGAGAGAGACAGTGAGAGAGGAAGAGAAGAGTCACTGCACAGCAAGGGGGGGGGGGGTTCCAGGATTACTGGAACCAAAATCCAGCCCCAAACACACACACACACAGCCTACATATATACATACATATGTATATACATACAACTACCTAAATACACAACCATTTAACCCCAAATCTCACCCACACTCACACATACATATGTACTACATAATTATATACTAAAAACATATAAATACATGTATAATTATATCAAAAATAGATTTGAATTTCGTTTTTAGAAAACTGGAAACAATACAAAATCTGGAAACTGGAACTGTTCATTTGAAAGTAGGTAAACCCAAAAACTCACACGAAACCGAGCTATGGCTCGAATCCCTAGGTTGGTAATACTAGCCCCTAGTGTCCTCTAGTGTCTAGGGTGCCTGAAACATGGTCACGACACGACACAACGTGTCCACACTAATATAAACCCAATCGGGTAAATCCTATATACACAGACACCTACTGTGTCGTGCACACGTTCCACGAGCTCGTGGACACACCACGAGACACGACACGTCTCGTGGTTGTACACACGTGTCGACTAGGTCTAGGGCTAGGGTTTAGACACCCTGACACGTATCCAAACCGTGTCGTGTCCGAGTTCTAGGTGCGTATCAGAAGGGGTTTCACACACGTTCAGACCGCGTCGTGCACGCGGTTACACGCGTCGTACACGCGACACAGGACACGAAGCACCACGTGCTCGTGTCCACGTGTACGCCACGTATAGGGCTACGTGCTCGTGTCAGTACGAAGTGTCCACGTGTCGTGTAGAGTGGACACGACACGCTCAAAGTCGAGTGTCTGTGTGTGTACACTGTGCACTGAACGACCCTAGCGGGGACGATTCCGTGTCCGACACGACACGAGGTCATCCCAAACTTTGGGGATGACCTGTCAGTCATTGCCCCGTGTCGTGTGTCAAGTTTGACGTGTCCAAGTGGCGTGTAGAGTGTGTTTGGACACTGTGGTAGCAGGGCACATTTCATGTGCACTGTGCAGTGTCTAAGCAGTGTAAACTGAGAGCTGTTGTGTCCAATTTTGGACACGACACAAACCAATACGTGCTCAGTGACACAGGGTTAGGGTTAGGGTTAGCTAGGCTAGGTTTTGGTTCAAAAAGATTTAGAAAACAGTGAGTAAATTTATACTAAGACAGTGTGTAATTTACACTAAATTTCAATGTGTTGACAATAGGATACGTGTCCGATACGACACCAAACAATTCCTAGATTTTACCAAACCTTACCCACAGCTATATTATAACTATATGCATGCAATAATGAAGAAAAAACAGTATATTAACTAGGTTTAGATATATTTACCTCTATGTGTGCAAAGTCTTGAGTTTCCACTAAATGAGGGTGTACATCCAATAGCCTCAACTTGTCCTTCCTTGGTGAAACTTGAGTAGCTCACTTCCCTAGGCTCCCTTAGATTGTAGGTGACCTAATGGAGAAAACTAGAGGTGATTTGGATCAAAAATGGCCAAGTTGTGGAGGTTTGAAGGAATGGGATTTCTAGGTTTTTCTTGGTTTTGTTTTGTCATGAAACTTGGAAATAATTCTAAGTGTTAGTTTTATAGGAATGGGGGTGGCAAGGGGGTGTCTTGGCCGGCCACAAGGCAGGGGGGGGGTTCAAAGCTTGCTTCTAGGTTAAGGCAAGGACTTTGGTAAAGGTTTTAAGATATTTTGCATAAATCAAGCAAAATATCAATAAGTAAATATCTAGATATTTGTATAGCTTTGACCCAATGATAATATCTAATCCCTAGTCATTCTAGGTTAGGAACTAACCTCTAGATTAGGGTAACTAGGTTAGGGATTATCAAGTCACTAATCAAAAGTCCATGAATAGTAAAATCTCACTAATCCTACTTAATTCCTAGAAAATTACCAAAATACCCCTTAGGCTAAAAATCACTAAAATGATATTCTAAGCCTATGGTCAAGTTCTCATGGTCATGGCAACTTCTAGGTTAGAGAAACTAGGGTTTACACTAAGGTTTACTAACAAAGTCACAAAGTCATAAGTCATGACTTAGCATGACTTTAGAATTGGTTTAACTTAACTAAAATCACCAGAAAATCATACCATGACTAAAATACCACTAATAAATAATAAAAATAATAATTTTTCAAAAATCCCCAATTTTCAGAAACAGGGTGTTACAAGTCTACCCACCTTAAAATAATTTCGTCCTCGAAATTTAGATGGTCGTACTCCTTCTAGGTCAACCTCCAATAATCAAGGACGAAGCCACTACCTAGGCAACATACAAGGTCAACAAGCAAAATATGGGTAGTAGACCTATACTGGGTCATGTCCAAAAATTGGCTGGCAGTTTCAGGTCATAAGGTGTCCTGAATTCAAATCGAAGCCAAAAGTAACTCCATGGGGTAAATCAGGATGGAGTCTCGGGTCAGGAAAATCGTACTAAGCAAATAAAGCACACAATGGTATGCCTGAGTGGGACACTAAGGTCATGGGTGTAGTATGTCATGTCTAGGTCTGGTATGTGAAGTCAGTTTTGAGAAAACAACTAGTCTTGTGCTCCAAATTTAAAAGTCACGGTAATGTGTCTACGATGATCATAATTCAGAGTGGGAAGGCCTATGGCCTAATTGAACCAAAAAATCGTGATGAAATAGTAGTATAAAGGACATGTTAGGTGGGACAGTCCTGGTCATAGGTATAGACTAGGAAGATAAGGAAACAATAAATCACAGGGCTAAAAGGGTTACCATTCTATGGTCAGAGATACTCTATCAAAAAGGCATAACATATATACACTAATTTATTTAAGGGAAAAATTCTTGACAAAAGAGTTTAGTCAAGAATTATATTAACAACTAAACTACTCCTACTCCTACTCCTACTCCTAAGTAAGAGATGAAGAAACAACAACAATCGACAAAATCAAAAGAACTAACAGGTCAAAACTGATCACTGATAAAGAACAGGTAGGAGCAGATGGAATTGGATTTCAAGATAGATATAATGAAGCAAGGTGGGAATGGAATTTAGAAGAACAGAACCTGCAAGCACATCGCCAACTGCCTGAGCATCCTCAACTGTCATGGCGTAAGCACGCCCCTGCTGACCTCTTCCAGCCTGCTGCTGAAACTGCATAAATCTCTGCTGCTGTGGCTGTAATGGTCCTCTCTGCTGCTGTCCTACCGGAGCCTTGGCTCCTGCTCCTGGTGCTGCTCCCTGTGCTACTCTGCCTATGAACTGGGAACACTCCCTCAGCTGGTGGTCTGCTGCCCCACATAGTAGGCACGAGCCCAACCTCTTCCTGCACTCTCCCCATCCATGTCCCGATTTCTTACAGTAGGGACAACTGGTAGTCTGCTGTCTCGGGGCCTGCTGCTGCTGCCTCGGCTGCTGATACTGCTGTGGCTGCCTCTGCTGCTGCTGATAGTGAGGCCTCTTGGCCTGACCTCCACTGCTGCCTGCTCCCTGTGTGTCGCGGCCCCTCTTGAGCTTCAGCTCAAGATCATCCTCAGCTGCCATCGCTCCTGCTAGAATATCCTCAAAGGTGGCACTCCTCTCACTCTTGGTCAAGGACTTGACTTCCTTGACCAAGCCTTTCCTGAACCTCCTCGCCTTCGCTGCCTCGCTAAGGCCCTCCACGAATCTGCTCAACCGGCAAAACTCACCGGCGTACTCCTCTACGGTCTGGTTCCCCTGAACCAGGTTCTCGAACTGGGTCTCCAAAGCACCGACTGCCTGATCCGGGAAAAACTTCCCTTTGAAGAGCCCTTTGAAAGCTCTCCATGTCTGCCCTGGAGTGCCTACTCTCGGGTCCGTCTGATACCAGGTACGGGCAAGATCCCGCATCTGGCTAGCTGCTGCCTCCACCTGGAGTCCGGCTGGTATCTCCGCCAATCGGAAGATCTCCTCGATGTGCTCTATCCAGTCATCCGCAAAAAGAATCCCCTCAGTACCCAAGAAGTCCCTGGGGTTCATCTTCTTGAACTCCTGGATGCCAGGAATCCTCTGCTGTCGCGGCGGTCCTGCTCCTCCCTGCGGCTGGGCTGCCAACCTCTCTATCGTCGCTGTAGCCAGCTGATGGACATCATCAATGCCTCTGGTAAATGCCGTCGTCTGACGCTGCTGCAGGGTCTGCTGCGACTCTAGGAACTGCTGGAAATATGTAAACATCTGTGCAGCATCCACAAATCCAGATGGCATCTGCTGCTGGTACTGCTGGTGCTGCTGGTGCTGCTCAAACTGAGGCTGACGAAACTGCGGGGGAGGCATGTCTGGGGTAGCTGGGATGGTCCCCCGAATAAGTAGAGGTGCACCCCCAAACGTGGCAGAAGCTCCCACATGAGCTGGAGTAAGGGGAGCTGCAGTCTCCGGGTCCTGGTGAACTGGACGAGAGGTGGCAGACCTCTCAGTGGTGTCACCTGGACCGAGACGCTGCGATCGTGTCTCCACCATCCTGAAGACAGATCAACAAGGAAGTCAATAACGGTACAAGGATGATAGTATCAAAGGACAATATGAAATAGATTATATAGATTTGAACAAAAGTCAGTAGATTCAAATCCATGGAAATTTTCCTAATTGTGATTGAGCATCCACTCTCTCTAAGCCTATTCCTTAAATCCTATCACAGGCTGTAGTGATACTCTAGTTCGAATACCACTACATAAACTCGAGACCTGCATGGGCCACCACTAAAAACGTGTCACGACCCGCACCCACTGTTAGGGTACGAGAACGTAACAACGCCCAGCCTACGCCGCAGTGTCGGCGGTAGAACGCTGTCCTAGGTCAATCATCTAACAATACCAAAGTACCTGTACAGTTTATACTCTCCGAATGGAGGTGACATAACAATATACATCTCAATCACATCTAGGGTAGAAGAACGAAAGACAGAAGATAGATAGTAACTCAAAGAGAACCATAGCATAGATGAAATAAGACTAAGTGTCTAAGATACATAACATCCAGAATGTCAACTCATAATACAAGACTAAGAGTCTATACATAACTCAACATCTCAAAATACAACTCAGATGTGAGACAAAAGTAAATATAGAAAAGACTGCCTAGGCTAAACTGGTCTAGACTACTGGAACAACATCCTCAGCTGCAGGTGGATCCTGCTGAGGGTCCACAACATAAGTATCATCTAGTCCTGCTCCATAATAGGTAGACACCAGGGCCTCCTCCTCATCCTCTGTAATATTTTCAACAGGTCCAATCAGGACGGGAACGAGCACAATACATCTCACGCAGTGCATAGAATGATAGGAGATATAAAGCATGCAATAGAGTAAAATACAGGAACTGCTGAAGGAAGATACATGTAGCAAAAGAGATAGCTGTAAAGGAAATATCTACTGTATATAGAGAACTAGCAGTGTCTAGTGAGTCAGAGTAAAATATAGACATGTGAAATGGCATAGGAGATTCATGATTACAGCTAGAAGTGATTCATGACTACAGCTACTGGGGTAATATCCACATGACTATTTCCACTCCCCCATCCCCAATCAATACACAAGGATCCATTCAGGTTATGTTAAGATTCGTGGTAAGCCCATAAATGGGAGATTCATGAGAGGCTCTGTGAATCATGAGAGTACATGAGTCACAAGCGATTCGTGAATCTATGAAAGCATAGAGATACATGATGATAGTGAAAAGCACAAACATGCTGTATCTGATGCTCCCGAAGGGGATAACATCTCATGAAAAGATCCATATAGTACCAATCCGTGATAACAATCGTGTCAGCATCAAGTAAAGTAATCTAGAGTAAGAATATAAATCCTGGCAAATATGAAACGGTCAGAGAATGTACTCGCCTGATAACTGAATGTCTGAAGAAGATATACTGTCTGAGGAGAGGTGTATGGCTCCTAATCAGAGCAATACAAGTCACAATGTATCCACAATGGTAAAAATAGAGTGTACAATGCATACTACATGATTCTAGGTCAATCTGGTCAAAAGTCAACTCTGGGTCAACTCTAATAGTTAAACTAGGTCACAGGAAGTCATACTAAGTCAAATAGAGTCAAACAAGGTCAAACAAGTCAAATACTAGTCAACATGATCAATCTGGGTCAAGTCTAGGTCAAACTTAGACCAACTAAGGTTTTGGGTCAAACAAAGACCAGTCAGTAAGGTAATTAGGTCAAACAAGGACCAGTCAATAAGGTAATTAGGTCAGACTAGTTAAACTAGTCATTTTTAGGTTAACTAGGTCAACCTTGACCTAAGGTTGACTTTGGTCAACCCTTAGTCAACAAGGGTCAACAAGTTGGGTTTTAGTCCATTAGGGTTAGCCCCAAACCATAGGCTAATAATCTTGGCCATAGGCTAGTGTTTAGGTTTCTATATAAACCTATACTAGAAGTCATACTATATATATATATATATCTATATATATAGACATACACTATCTATCTACTACCCAATACCAATATGTAATACTCTATATAATACAACCCACACTCACATATATATATACATAATACCATGTATAATCTAATACAATATATATATATATATATCAATATATATATATATACATATTTATATATATAACTTATATATATTACTATATATATATAGAGAGAGACAAAGGGAAAGAGAGAGACAGAATGAGAGACTGAGAATGAGAGAGAGACAGTGAGAGAGGGAGAGAAGAGTCACTGCACAGCAAGGGGGGGTTCCAGGATTACTGGAACCAAAATCCAGCCCCAAACACACACACACACAGCCTACATATATACATACATATGTATATACATACAACTACCTAAATACACAACCATTTAACCCCAAATCTCACCCACACTCACACATACATATGTACTACATAATTATATACTAAAAACATATAAATACATGTATAATTTATATCAAAAATAGATTTGAATTTCGTTTTTAGAAAACTGGAAACAATACAAAATCTGGAAACTGGAACTGTTCATTTGAAAGTAGGTAAACCCAAAAACTCACACGAAACCGAGCTATGGCTCGAATCCCTAGGTTGGTAATACTAGCCCCTAGTGTCCTCTAGTGTCTAGGGTGCCTGAAACATGGTCACGACACGACACAACGTGTCCACACTAATATAAACCCAATCGGGTAAATCCTATATACACAGACACCTACTGTGTCGTGCACACGTTCCACGAGCTCGTGGACACACCACGAGACACGACACGTCTCGTGGTTGTACACACGTGTCGACTAGGTCTAGGGCTAGGGTTTAGACACCCTGACACGTATCCAAACCGTGTCGTGTCCGAGTTCTAGGTGCGTATCAGAAGGGGTTTCACACACGTTCAGACCGCGTCGTGCACGCGGTTACACGCGTCGTACACGCGACACAGGACACGAAGCACCACGTGCTCGTGTCCACGTGTACGCCACGTATAGGGCTACGTGCTCGTGTCAGTACGAAGTGTCCACGTGTCGTGTAGAGTGGACACGACACGCTCAAAGTCGAGTGTCTGTGTGTGTACACTGTGCACTGAACGACCCTAGCGGGGACGATTCCGTGTCCGACACGACACGAGGTCATCCCAAACTTTGGGGATGACCTGTCAGTCATTGCCCCGTGTCGTGTGTCAAGTTTGACGTGTCCAAGTGGCGTGTAGAGTGTGTTTGGACACTGTGGTAGCAGGGCACATTTCATGTGCACTGTGCAGTGTCTAAGCAGTGTAAACTGAGAGCTGTTGTGTCCAATTTTGGACACGACACAAACCAATACGTGCTCAGTGACACAGGGTTAGGGTTAGGGTTAGCTAGGCTAGGTTTTGGTTCAAAAAGATTTAGAAAACAGTGAGTAAATTTATACTAAGACAGTGTGTAATTTACACTAAATTTCAATGTGTTGACAATAGGATACGTGTCCGATACGACACCAAACAATTCCTAGATTTTACCAAACCTTACCCACAGCTATATTATAACTATATGCATGCAATAATGAAGAAAAAACAGTATATTAACTAGGTTTAGATATATTTACCTCTATGTGTGCAAAGTCTTGAGTTTCCACTAAATGAGGGTGTACATCCAATAGCCTCAACTTGTCCTTCCTTGGTGAAACTTGAGTAGCTCACTTCCCTAGGCTCCCTTAGATTGTAGGTGACCTAATGGAGAAAACTAGAGGTGATTTGGATCAAAAATGGCCAAGTTGTGGAGGTTTGAAGGAATGGGATTTCTAGGTTTTTCTTGGTTTTGTTTTGTCATGAAACTTGGAAATAATTCTAAGTGTTAGTTTTATAGGAATGGGGGTGGCAAGGGGGTGTCTTGGCCGGCCACAAGGCAGGGGGGGTTCAAAGCTTGCTTCTAGGTTAAGGCAAGGACTTTGGTAAAGGTTTTAAGATATTTTGCATAAATCAAGCAAAATATCAATAAGTAAATATCTAGATATTTGTATAGCTTTGACCCAATGATAATATCTAATCCCTAGTCATTCTAGGTTAGGAACTAACCTCTAGATTAGGGTAACTAGGTTAGGGATTATCAAGTCACTAATCAAAAGTCCATGAATAGTAAAATCTCACTAATCCTACTTAATTCCTAGAAAATTACCAAAATACCCCTTAGGCTAAAAATCACTAAAATGATATTCTAAGCCTATGGTCAAGTTCTCATGGTCATGGCAACTTCTAGGTTAGAGAAACTAGGGTTTACACTAAGGTTTACTAACAAAGTCACAAAGTCATAAGTCATGACTTAGCATGACTTTAGAATTGGTTTAACTTAACTAAAATCACCAGAAAATCATACCATGACTAAAATACCACTAATAAATAATAAAAATAATAATTTTTCAAAAATCCCCAATTTTCAGAAACAGGGTGTTACACGCCTCCTTCTAGAAAACAGCATCTCTGGTCTCCATCACCTCATCATAGGTAAGCGGATCTGCTTCCACATGATAGGTGATGAAGTCATCTCCGAAGTTCTTCAGCCTCCTCGCTCGCTTCGACGACGGCTCAGCGAGTTCTGGTTCAATCGTTGTCTCCTCAGCAACAACTTCATCTTGGACAACTGGCTCATTGAAGATCTCCGTCTCCTTTGCATCTTCATCATTCTCCGGAATGTCCGTTAGAACAATGTTCTTATGCCTTACAAACTTGTCTTCAAAATATTCAGCATCGCGAGATTCGATGATATGATTTGACTCAATATCAAGAAATCTCCGAGCATCACTCTTCTCGACATACCCTAAGAAGATCGTCTTCGTAGTCCTTGTCCCCAGCTTCTGAATCTTCAGATCTGGAAGCTTCACATAAGCCAGACACCCCCACACTTGAATGACATTCAAGTTAGGTCTGACTTTGAATCAGAGTTCATGAGGAGTTACGTTCGAAGTTGCATACGACACTCTATTTAGAATAAAAGTGGCCGTTAATGCAGCTTCTCTCCAGTAGTATTTAGGAAGACCCGCAGTTAGCAGCATTGAGTTCATCATTTCTGTCAACGTTCTGTTCTTCATCTCCGCTACTCTGTTAGATTGAGGAGAATACGGAGTAGTAGTCTCGTTTATGATTCCATATTCTTTGCAGAACAATGTGAATTCATGAGACCGATACTCTCCGCCACGATCACTTCCTAGCCTCTTGAGTTGTTGTCCAGTTTGCCGTTCAGCCTTGGCCCTGAACTCCTTGAACTTCTCGAATACTTCGTCTTTAGACTTGAGTAAGTAGAAGAACGCGTACTTTGAGAAGTCATCGATGAAGGTTATGAAATACTTCATCCCGGCTTTTGTAGAGAATTGCTTGAAGTCACAGATATCAGAGTGCACCAACTCCAGAAGATCTGTGCTTCGATTGACCCGATGAAAGGGTTTTCTTGTGATCTTTGTCTGAGCACATACTTCATACTTCTCTACCTTACCCCCACATTTGGAGATAAGTCCTAGACTGGACATTTTGTTAATTCTTTTACAGTGAATATGTCCTAGCCTATTGTCACGCCCCGATCCGAAAAATCGCTCGTCCTCGCTAGATTTTACCCGAATCATCGTCCTCGCTGGGGCGTGATGCCGCACGAGCCTGCAGTTGCGCTCGTGCAAGGCAAGATAACGATTCACATAGTGATTATCTCAAATTCGTAACATAAGCAGCGAAAGGAAACAAAGTATAACACAAGAATCTCTTTTATTCATAATGAACTGAAGATTACAAAGGCTCTGAATAGCCCAACATATATGCCAATTGGCTACAACGCTCATGATCTCTCTAGCTCACAAAGGATTACATTGTTCCATACATTATGTCTCTTTATAGCCACTAAGTAGTCTTCGGCCGAACATCTCCATGTCGCAAGTTCGAACGCATATGCGGTAGCTCCTCTTGAACGCCAAGGACTCCATGCCTCGGCACGTCCAAGCCAAGCTCCGTCCCGAGCCGATCATAACCTGAGCCTGCACATAAACTAGTGGAGGATTAGTGCTTTCGTCCTCGCTTCGCACTGATCAAGACCCGCTCGCACCCAAACCAAACACTTAATCATTTAGTGAAACATGCATCTTAATTGGTGATCTTTCTATTTAGCCTTAGTATCAGTTTCATAGCAATACTTAAACATAGCACATTATCATAAATGTGTCCCATGTCGTGTTCCTGCAGCAGATACAGTTAACCATAATATGAACGTAAACATAGTGTTCGTGCTCATCTCCGTCCCATATTGCCTAGCCTGCACGGGTTAGAACTTAACATAGAATCATATCATTCACGCAACAGCCAACCATAAACTTAGACCATGCATAAGGGTCGCAGGCCCTGCGCCTGCACCCGACTCTCATCTCAGCTCACCGGCCCTATCTATATGAAGGTTACGGTGTTTCGTACCGTAATGGACTTGGCATCTCTTATGTGTAAGCCTACAATCGCTTCGATACGGGTTGCTAGCCCAGTATCCGAAGGATCCCAAACTTACGGATATCATAGCTTATCACAGCACTGGACGGTCGCAATCCGTCCGAATGATGTGCACCATAAATACCACACATAATTCCCTCCTAGGCCGAACGGTCCCGGCGCCCCGGCGTAACCGTTCGAGGGAAGCCGTACCCGTACACGGGCCATCCGAGTCCATTGACCATGCAATACGCGCCATAGCAAACACACATAACAATCCAATCAAATTCTCCGTTGCATAAACATAGTCTCGATCCATAAACGGTTTCCCGTGCCATAAACGGTTTCCCGTGCCATAAACATAATCCACCATTCATATGGGGAGCTCCGTCGGCGTTATGCCCTAACACATCCATATTGATGCACGACGTCCAACGGCTTAGTCATCTCATACTCGTATTCAACGCGTACCATTTGTAAGTTATTCTCATAGCATAATTTTGTAATTACTTAGTCTTTTCGTAACATAAGTGCCCGAGGGCACGCTCAGCACCGTAATCGATGTTCTACGCCTTAGTGTTCAATGTTCTCGGAGCCGTGCACACGATGCACATCTCAATATCATCTTTCAATGTTCTACCATCATTGCCCTACCGCGACTCGTACACTTGATGCACGTCGCTTCAATTGTTCGATTGTTCAATATTCTATCTTAGTGTTCAACACATATTTAGACACTTACTCGCCGAGCCACGCTCGCTAACTCGCTAGCATCTTACGCATTCCATAACATATTTTATTAGGCGTGAAGGAATAGGGAGAGAGAGTCAAGAACCCGCCCACCTTAAGCCGATACGCCTCGCCGCCTCGCCGATTGAAGCGTCTCGCTTCCATAACTCAATCGCATAGCTAACTCCCGAACTTAGCCATTCCTTTGAACTACTCGGTTGATTTGGCCTATCGCGCCCATACCACGTTCCGTCATCCAGCATAAAGGCATAGCCTGCACACCAGATCAACCAACATCAGCACCTGCTCAAACGGGACTTATCTTTTGCATCGATTCGATTCATAGATTCCAACCGACTCAAGGCTTACCTTTGGCCAACGTAACTCTCGCATCGATTCGCATCGATACTTCATCGGGTCAACGCAACTCTTCGAGTCAACGACTCATCATAATGCACCGAGCGGAGCGGGGCATTACACCTATTATGCCACAACTCAAGAGAATAATCAGAAATAGCGATTGCATTGATTACATTTGACTGGTTTACAAGCTGAATTTTGAACATTTCTTCAGTTTGAAAAGCTTTTCCGAAGTATGTTCCCTTCTTGGACATCACCATTTGGCTAGCATTGATGTCCATCTTCAAGCCTGCGTTGCTAAGCAGGCTTCCAGAGATCAGGTTCTTTGCAATCACCGGAACGTGCTTCACACCTTGAAGCGTCAGAGTGTTCTCGGATGTGAGTTTCAGCTCCACAGTTCCGACCCCCAGAACTTCAGCTTGGGCTTGGTTCGCCATGATAACTTTCTCAGAAGTTGGCTGGTATGTGACGAACCATTCCTCGTCAGAGCAAACATGGCAGGTCGCACCAGTGTCTATCCACCAGTCAGAGTCAGCCCCCACAGCTGTGACCTGAGCAATCATAGCAACAATGCTAGAAACCATGGAAACCTAGCTAGGCTCACCTTGCTCAGCTTGTTTGGGCTTGGATTTGCATTCACTCTTGTAGTGACCCTGCTTGCCACAGTTGAAGCAAGTCACGTGGAACTTGAACTTTTGTTGCTTGAACGAAGGACCCTTCGCTTTCAGATTTGTGGAGTCCTTCTTCTTGTGATGAGAAGCCACCTGCTTCCCTTTGAACTCTCTTGTCTGCACCAAGTTGGCCTTAGCCAGTTGTTTGGACATCGAGTCATTCTTCTGTTGAGATCGCATTTCGTCCTCAACGTGGATCTCTTGTAGAAGATCTTCCAAGCTAATGTCAAGCTTCTTTCGATGCATTCTAGCATAGAAGTTGCTCCAACCAGTAGGAAGTTTCGAGACTATCCCTCCAACGACAAACTTGTCGACGAGGGGCATCTTCTCGTCATCTAACTTCTGGTGCAACTTCAGGAATTCCTTTACTTGAGGTAGGATCGCCATCTCGTCTTCGAAGGGCCACTTGTGGTACTTCTCGACGATGAAGATTTTGGACCTGTTCTCATCATCTTCATATAGCTTACCCAAAGAATCTCAGATCTCTTTGGCCTTCACCTTCTTGGAATATGACTCTGCCAGAGAGTCTTCCATAGAATTGAGAATCAACAGTTTACAGATGCTGTTTTTTCTCTTCCATTTGCTCTGCTTGACAAGTGCAGCAGCAATAGCATCGGCAGTTCCTCCTTCTGGAATCCTCGGTTCGTCCTCAATCAATACATGGTCTACGTCCACGAGTTGAAGATTAAGGGTGACCTTTCTCTTCCAGATTTGGAAATGTTCTCCGTCGAATTTCTCCAACTTGTTAAAGCTGGTATCGATGAGAGAAGCATGCGAGGTCTCCATCTACAAGGATCTTGCTTTGAGATTGTTAGTCTCGGGACTTGACCAAAGATGGTAGACTCTTTGTCAAGATCAGAGGTTCAACAAACGTTCACCTTCTGATTATTCTCGAGATCCAAGAGGAACACTATAATATGAATCTGATTACAAAAGCAATGACAATCAAAAAATAAATCTCACGTTCTTCCTCGCAATCGCAGTTGCTGACGGACAGAACTGAGTTCAGAAAATAAATCTCACGTTCTTCCTTGCAATCGCAGTTGCAGACGGACAGAATTGAGTTACAACTCAGATGAAGGGGAAGAAAGAAGAAAGAAGAAAGAAAAAGAGGAAATGTTCTTGCTGGGGTGATTAAGATCACCGTTGCTCAAAGCATGATTCGTCCCAACACGATCTGCTTCCAGGAACCAGCAAGTTCACGAAGAACTTCTGGAACGCTCGTAAGTCAATATTTGAGACTTGAACGGGCTTCCTGGACTTTACAGATTCCCTTAACTCTCTTCTTGGTGCATCTTTCAAAGGAGGCCAATGGGCTCTATTTATAGAGTGGAGTTGAGACTTCACCTCTTCTCCTATCCGATGTGGGACTAAGGCCAATGGGCTCTATTTATAGAGTGGAGTTGAGACTTCACCTCTTCTCCTATCCGATGTGAGACTAAAATACCAATACTCAAAAATAGAGTTTGATATTTTAGATCATCCCACAATCAGCATAGAAGTGTGACAGTCCACGTCTAACCCCCGAACACTCCCGTACATGCACGAAACATCCTGGAGTCTGTGTCCGAGTCCGAGTCCGCACAACAAAAATCAACTTATATCTTTGTTGGAATTAATCATTTTTTCTTCTAGAAAAATACTCCCACATGACACACACTTGTGCCCCACCACACCTCATGTGCACACCTCAACACAAGTAATGCATTATATTGAGATACTCACCATTTGGTGTAGTCGATGTGGGACTATCTTTCTTAGTTCAAAGACAAAAACACCAACAATAATCAATCATATCCCATCCATATTTTATTAATATTACATTATGTTAGTAAAAGACAGATGGAGATGGAGCAAAGAACTTCACTAATCTAATACTGAAATATTTGTTGACTGTTATTTTTTAAGTAGCATTTTTTTTGTCCACCCTGATTTTCTAGATCCGCCGCTTAGGGGTGCATCAAATTTCCGTTTTTTTATTCTCTAGTGTAATTTATGAACAATTTCGAAACCCTCGGATGATTGTTTCTGACGATTGTGCTTCTCTATCTTGACCATTATAAACAATTTCAAAATGATTGCTTCTACCAATATTGTCCTTCTCCGTATGGGCTAAGAAAGTCAATTAATGTGCAACATTTCGTCAGCTAGTGATACTCTTTTTTAGCCTGATTGATCAACTATCCCAATATACTTCGTTCTTACTCGTACTTGTAGAAGCATACAAAAATTTACTAAGGTACTGTTTGGGAAGGGTGGAAAATGGGAGGAAGGAAAAAGTTGAGGAGAAAGTGAGAGGAAAATTTTAAATGATGGTGTTTGGAAAGGGGGAGAGAACATGGAGGATGAAAATTTGAGAGAAAAAAGTAGGTGGGTCCCACCAAAATTTTTTTCTCCCAAATGTGGGAGAAAAATGGAGAGAGATGAGATAAATTTGAGTGAATTTACCCCACCACCCCTCAAAAAGTTAATATTAAATCATCATTTGAGAATACCAAGGAGGAAATAGTAATTATACCTATATCCATAAACAAATAAAAAATTATTTTTAAACTTTTCATTCCCCTACTTTTTGTCCATCCAAACAAAGGAAGGGAAAATTAACTTTACTTTCATTTTACTCTCCTCAATTTTTCTTCCCCTCAAATTTTTCTCTCCCTCCCCACAAATGTTCCCAAACACAGTGTAAAAGCAAGTATCTCGTAAGAGGCTATATCGCAGGAAGAGCCCTCCTGCATGCAGCATTTTAAGTGAGAGAAATGATCAACGGTTAAATTATATTTAATATGTCGTATGCGCAGAATCCGAAGTGACAACAGTCGTTTAATCACGTAGAGTCCGAAGTTTGGACTGACAAAGGATCACACATAATTTAAAGTGACAGCCGACAGTCGAAGGAATGTGCATAATACAAAGTAGACGGTCAAAACAGTTTTCAAAATCGAGACCTACTAGCTAGATTAGAAAATGTGGTAAGTCAGTTGTTAAGATAGTTCTATTAATGTAATATTGGTTGTATTGGTATTACATTATGTCCTTAACATAGTAGTTAATTTTGTGTTTATTTTTGTAGATGAAAAAAAGGGTTACTCCATCAGAGGAATTGATGAAATCAGAGGAAAGCTGACCAAATTGATCGTGGATACTCTTAATGAAGACCATTTGTAAAAAAAAAATGTTGCTTTAAATTTGGAAGCATTGATAATTTATGTTTAAATTTTTTGAGACTGAAATAATATTGTTTTAGTACAGTATTCTCTCTTTGAATAATTATGAAATGAAGTGTTTTCGGTTGGTGTTACATATTAATTTACTTCTTCTTTGTTATCCTTATATGAGTTATTGTATACAAAATACAATATATAGAATGTAGATGCAAAATAGGCACATATATGACGAACATTTAATGACGCATAAAATCCATCTTTCGGACATAAAGATGACGCATAAAAGTCATCTTTTTTAAATATAGATGATATATAGAAGTCATCTTTTGTAAATAAAGATGATACATAAACATCATCTTTTATAATAAAGATGACGTGTGTTGAGCTCTTTTGTACATAAAGATGACATATAGAAGTCATTTTTTGTAAATAAATATGATGCATAAAAGTCATCTTTTATAAACAACGATGACGTGTGTTGAGCTCTTTTATTCATAAAGATGACATGAAAATTATCTTTTGTAAATAAAGATGACGCATAAAAGTCATTTTTTTTATAAATAAAGATGACATGTGTTGATCTATCATTATTTTCTCACAAAAAAAGTCATATTTGTAAATAAAGATGACACATAGAAGTCATCTTTTACAAATAAAGATGACATATACAAGTCGTCTTCATAAAATAAAGATGACGGGTGTCGAGTTGTCATTATTTTTTCACGATAAAGATGACACCTACGTAGATGAGGGCCAAACAAATGTCATCAATTAGCATATTTGGCCGTCATTGTTAATCATTTTTGTAGTAGTGACTGTGTCGCTCAGAATCTAGGCCTCATGCGAGTTAGGTTTCCTACAATCCTTGACTCCTGCAATCTCACTACTAGGATAAGGGCTTTAGGCGAAGAGTAGTTTTTTGTCATCTAAATGAAAAATTAGTTGCCTAAGGTTTATCGCCACAAAATTTTTTAGTCGCAAGCATCGTCGTCTCAGGCTCCTGACCCAGAGTTTGGGACTACTAATTAAGCATTTTAGTTGCAAAATATCTTTGGCTACTACACTGTTGCAAGAAAATTTCTTTATTGTTCCAAACTTTTGGCTAAGAAGGCTTTGTTGTAGGAACGAAATCGTAAAGCAAAATACTCTGGGGGAGGGGGTGAATAGAGTATGCAGCGAAATATTGCTAATTAAAACTCGTTAGCAGTTAGATCACAGATATAATAATAATCACAAAATAAATAACTGTAATGAAAAAGAGAGATCAGAAGGCAAACGCAAACACAGAGATTTATACTGGTTTCCCTCTTGTGAGGACTAGTCCAGTCGGAAGAACTCTAGCTTCCAGTTGAATCCACTATTGGAAAATTCCGCAAGTTTTCATACGAAGTCCTTGCAACTTCTACAGACGCGAGCTTTGATACGAATAACTCGACCAACTTCAATTGTGAAGAGTCAATCTTCAATCAAGCCTCTGATTACAATCGCTCTGAAACTTCTAGACTGTACCGCACTGGCAAATCGACTAGAGGATTGTAACTGGCTTGGAATTTGAAAATGGAAGCTTTTTAGAACTCTTTGGAAGAAACCGTAAGCTTTAGAAGAGAAGAGATGAAAGTGAATTGGTGTGTTAAAAAGATCGAAATCCTTCTCTATTTATAGTTTTTCCAAAGAACTCTAACAGAATTCAGACAGAACTCTTTGTAACAAACCGCAACTGAAGGGAGACCAAGTTCAAAATCAAACGTTCACATAACATTCAACTTGGCCGAACTCTGGCCGAACTCTGGCCGAGTTCTGTCAGGGTTTGGTCAGTTGATTTTGTGAAAAATAATTTTTGGCTTTTTGAAAATTCTTCAGAAGCTTTTTGTAAATAGATATTTTTCAAAAACATGTCATTTTAGAAAGATAGGTCAGTTTTGAAAAATATTTTCGGATAGCCTATTTGTCAGTACGACTTGGTGTACAATGTATTTCTAGACTCAATAAAAATGAAAGATTACATTGCTTTAAGGAAATACAATCTTGAGTGGCAAACAACTTCGGTCTTGAACTGAGCAGATATCCATCTTTGATCAGTGTCCAAAACGTCATAAGTAAACATCTGAATTGATTCGTATATCGAGACAGAGTTTGTTCAATTATTAAAATCAGGTTTGACAATGACCAATGGGCCAACAATCTCTTCCATTTTGATAATTGACAAACCTTGCCGATATAACATCTTGGTTTTGATCAATTCAAAAGAATACTGAATGAATCGAGATAAAAAGAAAAAAATTATTCATAACCTGTATTCATGAAGATGTTAGATCTTATTTCTCCTCTATTGTCACTTAGCAAAATAATTGCAAAAGAGAAAGCTCTTCCGCAATAAATGCATAAGTAACAAGCAGTGAAGAAACACAATAAAAAAATATAAAAACATTCATCACAGGCATGGTATAAACATTTATAAGATAAACATAAATGGTATAAACAACACATGCATGGTATTCGTCACAGACAGTTTATATGGAAGCATAAAGAAAGATAATGCTATAATAAAGCTGAAACAAATAAAGTGTTGAATAATAAACTAAACTGATGCCAAACTGAGGCATAAAACATGTCTATCAAATGTCTCAAATCATATCCAAAATAAATGAGTAATGATAATATCTTGGAATGTCAGAGCATTTCCAAGTAAACATAAGACAAAGTCATCATTCTCAAAAAGTAACATCTCAAAAATTATTCTCATCCTCATCATCATCGGCTGCAGTATCAGTATGTCCAGATGGACCAGCTCCAGAAGTGCCAGCTCCAGAAGTATGTGGAGTAGCACCAGAAGTACGATACCAATCGTATGCATTTTCTGGCTGGAACAGAGAGTGGACCGCCTCATCATCAATGCTGTAGCCAGATACAGAAGGGTCTCGAGGAAGAGAGCTAGTAGAGTGACCCATCTGTGCAAATCTCAGATCGGCAAAGGAGTTGGCAATAGCCAGAAACCGAGTCACGTCACGGAACTCATGTTTCCTAGAGGTGTCAACGAAAAATGTCTGCAGATCTGATAGATGCTGGTGAATACCCTCAAAAGTCATAGGGTAAGACTGAGGAGGACCAGGTGCTGTGGGAACAGGTGCAGTAGGTACAGGTGCAGGAGGTGGAGGAGCAGTGGCAATGCTACGACGAAAAAGCTTGAGGAACTTGGACTCAGGGTCCAGAGCACAAGTGGATAAGTCAATACCAAATCTCTGAAAGATGCGTGGGATGATCATCGCATAAGAGAGGTTGCGGTCTCTTCCGCGACATCTACCCATCATCTGAATGATAGTCTTAGGGGCAAAAAAAGTAATCCCCTAATGTGATATAAAGCAGAAAGCTCGAGTGTAGTGACATCATCTTTTGAAGTAGATTTTAGAAGTAGAGTGGAATAGATGATGCGATGTAATTCGTAGTTAAACAAGTTCAAGTTATTGGCCTTGAAGTTTTCAGGACGAGCACGTGCGGGCACACAAAGCTCATTCTTGAAACTAACAAGAGTCGTACCATCGAGAAAATTGAAATCATGATGTCATCGAGGGGGGCACCTTCGTTTGGAAGTCCAAAGATTTTCGCTAAAGGTTAATCATTGAACTCGATATCTACCCTTCCGACACGAGTTTTCGTGGTAAAAGTGTCTAACACAAAATTACTGTAAAATAGTCTAATGGCATTAGTAGTTATAGGGAATTATTGTCACGCCCCGCTCCCGTAGGAGCGATCGTCCTCGCTAAGGCGTGATGTCGCACGAGCCTAGATTGCGCTCATGTAAGGCGAGTTCCATAACGACCAGCGGCTGCGACGGGGTCGTCGCACAGAAGTTCCATGCAGAGACATTGAATATGCAGCAGAAATTTAGAATAAATACAAGTTATTCAACAGAAAGCTCTTTATTGATATTGAAACAAAGGTTACAATAGGACGCAAGGCCAAGATTACAAGTCACTCAAGCTCACTCTTCTCACATTACAAGATCACTCAACTCTCTCTCATCTCTCAAATACAGTCTTGAGCTAGCGGATGCTACGAAAGGCAACGTCCATACATTATGTCCCATATAAGTCTTAACTCCATGCGGCCGTACGCTTCAAATCGCCAAGGAACTCTGTGCCTCGACGCATCCAAGCGAGCTCCGCGCCACGAGCTTCTACCTGTGCCTGTACATGAAAACTATGTGGGTGTCAGTACTCAACTGTACTGGTGGAATGAGCTCCTCGCCCACCCATACAAAATCGACACATTGATTTACTTTTGTGTAACATAACCCTTTTGATTGTCTTTCTACTCTTGCCTTAGGATTATTTTAGGACCGACGCCTTGGCCTATTTTGTGTCTCTAGACCATCTCGTGCTTGCAAAGACAAGTTAACTCATACCTTGCCTCAAGACCCTTTTCGTGCCAACAACGTTAACCTATCGAGTCGTGTTTGCCTTACGGTCCATAATCAGAAGACGCAACTATACGATAGACTCCATTTCTGTGTGACCGTACTACAAACCCTTGCTGAGGTCGTATCTCGTATCTCAGTGAGACTTATCATATCGCCGCCTCGTGGCCCTTGCCGCCAAGCGACCCTTGCTACTTTGATCACCAACTGACCCAATCGAGACTTGTGAACTTAGTGTCACTTAACCAACTTGTCTTGCGACGATTCCTGACTTAAACTCGAACAACTCAAACCCAACATATACAACTCACATGTCAACACTTGAGACTCGACGCCACGTCTCGTGCTGAAGCACGACGCCTATGTTGAAGCCAAATCTTAGGCCCAAACTTTGTGTTCTAACTGTACACACATTCAACCCGACTCAATCCAAAGGCATACACGCGGATAGCCGCTATTTGCCGACATCTATATGAACTTGGCCACTAGCATCACAAGCTATCCTGCGACTTATACCTTGGTTAAATCGTGGACCTTTAAACGCAAGTAGCTAGCTCCATTGTAAGCCCCCGCTTTAACCCGTGCTAAAACCTTATGCACGACTATACCCTGTTTCCTCCTAGGCCGAGTCGGTCCCATAGCCCAGGGTTGCCGCTCGAGGAAACATCGCCCTTGTCGACAAGTTGTCCATGACCATGCAAGACTCGACTCAAACTAACGTCTCACACAGTCATCATTCTTTCAGTGTTACCCTCTCTTCCAAAACCATGTACAAGACTTCTATCCTTGAGATCCCTCGACAACCCACGGTCGCGAGCCTTCTCCCTTGATGCCATATCCTTTTTACTCAACTTAGGAATGACCATTTGATAGCCCTTTTTCTAAACTCGACTTGAAACCCATCGTAGCTCGTGCCTTAAACACTAAGTCCGTGCATTGTGCCTTAAGCCAACCGTGTTCTACGCAACACTCCTGCCCAAGTCGACGGGCCTTGAGATCGTTGGGCTGCTTAACTTTGACAAACCGCAAAAGAGCGGGACGGTACTTGTAACGTCTTAGGTCGACCGACATAACTTTTTCTAACTTAACTTCGCAACAACTTAACGAGCAAAGGCTGCGTCAAGCTTTGCCTTAATGGATTGCGCCGTGCACGCATTCGACTTGAACAACCAAGTCACTCGGGTGCCTAGACTTAGGTCACAAGCCGCTCAATGCGACTTAACTCATGGGCAAGCCAAGTCTATGCCAAGCCTTGGACGATGGGACCGTGCATGCTTTATGAAGCATTCATACGGGCGACGCCTATGAATTTGGCTAACTCTTAGCTTGTGTCGAGGACCAACTTTTCCTTCTCCCAAACCACGGGACAAAGGACCGAGTGTCATTTTCAAAGCACGTCGTGCACCAACTCTAAGCCGACCGTTGGACCTTTCCATATTCTAACTCAATTCGACCTGTCGGGATTATTCTATTTAGCTATGTGGATTCGTCTCTTTTATTATCAAGCCTACTTGTGCGAGTTGAAAACATGCGATTTATTATGTGAAGGCTAAGATGAGGCAAGTTCACCAAAACTACCCTACCTGAGCGAGCGGTCGCCTCGACCGAGCGATGTCTTCGAGCAGCCGTTGCAAGGCTAAGTTCGAACGCCGTCGGCGTTTCGATTTCTCCGATTGACTGAGCGGGACGGGGCACTACATCATATACCACTCAGAAAAAGTTTTGTCCTCGAAACTAACTGAGTACACTTATCGACTTATCACTTATTCAATATCCTATGTTTCTCGCACACATTTCTCCTATGTATTTCTTAAATCCGAGCCACGCTCGTGCTACTCTCAATCTTTCCTTTAATACGATTTCAAAATCCTCGACACTTTTCTATTCCTCAAGTCTCACTTGATTCAACGTATCACTTAGTTGGATCGTGCACATATTCTAGGCGTCCCTAAATTACATGCATTCCAAGCCTCGTGATAGAGAATCCACCATCACCACTCGAGTCGGATCTTACACATATTCGGGCGTCCCTGATATACATGCATGTCAACCGATAGTCGCGAGTGGTGCCTCCACAAATCCTACCACTTTGTACTCGGACGTCTGCCTAATCGCTAGGCTATGTCTTTCCGTCAGTATTGGAATCATAGTTCCCAAACAACAATATCAACACTGACCCCATCCTAAGGTCAAACCAAATTGATAGTACGGGATTTTCTACCCAAGCTCGCATAAATCCGATTTCTAAACTTCGAGCATAGATTGCCTACACACATCGCAACATTTGTCACACAAGGTGAGTCATTCAGCAAAGCCATCCTACGATAACTCACGTTTCAACCAATTCCTTGACATATCAATATAACTTCGTTCATCAAGCCATTTCGCATAGTCTATTTCTTCGAACACATTCGACATAATACGACTATCAATCCTTCCAAGTCAAGCATGCTACGACACAATTCATCGGTAAACCATAATTCACATTCCATACTCCCTAAGTCATTTATCCCAATTCACGAAATCGATCACAAGGTCATCTGACTTAACAATACGTTGCTCCCCGATCTCACACGAGTCAGATTATCCACGATGGACATGAATCAGCATACACGCTCCCGCAGGATAATCATCCTCATCGGGACGTAACTCTTGTTCGAGTCTAGACTAATTCATTCTCGATGCGCGGATTGGACCTACTCAATCCTCAAGTTTATTTCATTCATCAATCGCAGTCTTAATATCCTCAAATTTTCTTCGCATCAAACCGACAAGTCGAGACAATCAAAATTACCGTATCCTGATTTTTCGAGTCCGATCACTCCCACAACATGAATCACCATGTCAGCGCTCACGCGGAACGATCGCCCCAAATCCGATGCAATGCATTTGCGAGGCTAGAGTTGCACTTGCGCAAGACAAGATCGTCGACGTTGTGGCTATCAACATAACCATCAAGATATGATCATTTTCATCCAACATTCATCTCAATCAAACTCCTAAGTATAGCATCCAACCGAACAATAACACTTGCACGATCATCATTCTCCGAGTCAGAGTACTCCCGAGTTATCGCATATCGATCTTTGATACGCCTCAATACCATCGACGATACGCGTAACTTGACAATCTTCCTTTACAACCAATTTCGAATCGTACGAATGATGCTATTATCCGACTGGATAATCTTGTCGACATTCAAGTTCAAGTTCGATCATTATCCCTTTATCTTAAGTCATCGACCAACGTATTTTCTCAATTCGCATCATTCTTGCTAACTCAATCATCGAACGACATCCATTCCAATCCTCAGAGTTATTGTGTAACTTCAAAATTCAACTTTTTTATGCACGCTATCTTCCCATCGTGCTAACTTTCTCTATACGATTTCACCTATCGATTCCCTTTATCAAGTCATCCGTTCGCTACACCTTAACTTTTTTCTCTATTCGATTTCATCTACTCGATCATTTTTGTATTTCATACTTACGCAATCCTCAATTCCGTGCACGTCCCGTGCACGTTAATTTCTTAGTTGTTTGAACCACATATTGTCAAATCTTAAAACTATAACTTGTTCAACAATACTCAATCTACGGCTTTGCATACACGCGACGCTCGTTGATAGACTCATTGACACCCCGAATCCTCAATCGATCGATCGACATCCCTGAGGCTGCCGCATACACCACTTAGGGATGAAGTCATTCAACTAATCCTCAACTATCATTCAAATCAAAATCGGCTTCTTCAAATTTTCCGTTCGAACCATTCCTCAATTTCCAAGCACGCTCATCTATATCGCATCGATTTTATCGTCGCTCGATAGCACCCCTATCGATAGTCATCTCATTTAATCAATCAAGTCTAACTCATTCTTGCTCAAAACATTACGAATCCCGCACTCGACTATGCTAAGGTCGACACAATCCTTGGTGTATATGCCCAGCCCGACAGCCAACCGTGCTTACGCGAACCATCTTTTTGTTTTATCAAAAACTGTTCTTCTATGTTTTGTAAAATAATTAGACTTATTGTATGGACATCCTTGGGAAATTTGAGAGAGAGCGCACCAACGATATCAACTTTGCGAAAGCAACACTTCAGAGTTTGCGGAAATAGCAGAGTTAAAGAATTCAATCGATAGTCCAAGGACGTAAAGTTGTGCTCTAATATCATTATGTCATGCCCCGCTCCCATAGGAGCGATCGTCCTCGCTAAGGCGTGATGCCGTACGAGCCTAGATTGTGCTCATGCAAGGCGGGTTCCATAACGGTCGATTTCAGCGGCTGCGACGGGGTCGTCGCACAGAAGTTCCATGTAGAGACATTGAACATGCAGCAAAAATTTAGAGCAAACACAAGTTATTCAACAAAAAGCTCTTTATTTATATTGAAACAAAGGATACAATGGGGCGCAAGGCCAAGATTACAAGTCACACAAGCTCACTCTTCTCACATTACAAGATCACTCAGCTTTCTCTCATCTCTCAAATACAGTCTTGAGCCAGCGGATGCTACGGAAGGCGACGTCCATATATTATATCCCATATAAGTCTTGACTCCATAAGGTCGTACGCTTCGAATCGCCAAGGAACTCCGTGCCTCGACGCATCCAAGCGAGCTCCGTGCCACGAGCTTCTACCTGTGCCTGCACATGAAAACTATGTGGGTGTCAGTACTCAACTGTACTGGTGGAATGAGCTCCTCGTCCACCCATACAAAACCGACACGTTGATTTACTTTTGTGTAACATAACCCTTTTGATTGTCTTTCTACTCTTACCTTAGAATTATTTTAGGATCGACGCCTTGGCCTATTTTGTGTCTCTAGACCATCTCGTGCTTGCAACGACAACGGTAACTCATACCTTGCCTCAAGACCCTTCTCGTGCTAACAACGTTAACCTATCGAGTCGTGTTTACCTTATGGTGCATAATCAGAAGACACAACTATACGATATACTCCATTTCCGTGTGACCGTGCTATAAACCCTTGCTGAGGCCGTGCCTCGCATCTCAATGAGGCTTATCAGATCGTCGCCTCGTGGCTCTTGCCGCCAAGCGACCCTTGCTACTTTGATCACTAACTGACCCAATCGAGACTTATGAACTTAGTGTCACTTAACCAACTTGCCTTGCGACGATTCCTGACTTAAACTCGAACAACTCAGACCCAACATATACAACTCACATGTCAACACTTGAGACTCGACGCAACGTCTCGTGCCGAAGCACGATGCCTATATTGAAGCCAAATCTTAGTCCCAAACTTTGTATTCTAACTGTACACACATTCAACTCGACTCAATCTAAAGGCATACACGCGGATAGCCGCTATTTGCAGACATCTATATGAACTTGGCCACTAGCATCACAAGCTATCCTTCGACATATAGCTTAGTTAAATCGGGGACCTTTCAACGCAAGTAGCTAGCTCCGTTGCAAGCCCCCGCTTTAACCCATGCTAAAACCTTATGCACGACTATACCCTGTTTCCTCCTAGGCCGAGTCGGTCCCATGGCCCAGGGTTGCCGCTCGAGGAAACATCGTCCTTGTCGACAAGTTGTCCATGACCATGCAAGACTCGACTCAAACTAACGTCTCACACAGTCATCCTTCTTTCAGTGTTATCCTCTCTTCCAAAACCATGTTCAAGACTTCTATCCTTGAGATCCCTTGACGACCCATGATCGCGAGCCTTCTCCCTTGATGCCATATCCTTTTTACTCAACTTAGGAATGACCATTTGATAGCCCTTTTTCTAAACTCGACTTGAAACCCACCGTAGCTCGTGCCTTAAATACTAAGTCCGTGTATTGTGCCTTATGCCAACCGTGTTCTACGCAACACTCCTGCCCAAGTCGATGGGCCTTGAGATCGTGGGGATACTTAACTTTGACAAATCGGAAAAGAGCGGGACGGTACTTGTAACGTCTTAGGTCGACCGGCATAATTTTGCCTAACTTAACTTCGCAACAACTTAACGAGCAAAGGCTGCGTCAAGCTTTGCCTTAATGGATCGCGCCGTACACGCTTTCGACTTGAACGACCAAGTCACTCGGGTGCCTAGACTTAGGTCACAAGCCGCTCAACGCGACTTAACTCATGGGCAAGCCAAGGCTATGCCAAGCCTTGGACGATGGGACCGTACATGCTTTATGAAGCATTCATGCGAGCGACGCCTATGAATTTGGCTAACTCTTAGCTTGTGTCGAAGACCAACTTTTCCTTCTCCCAAGCCACAGGACGAAGGACCGAGTGTCATTTTCAAAGCACGTCGTGCACCAACACTAAGCCGACCGTTGGACCTTTCCATATTCTAACTCAATTCGATCTGTCGGGATTATTCCCTTTAGCTATGTGGATTCGTCTCTTCTATTATCAAGCCTACTTGTGCGAGTTAAAAATATGCGATTTATTATGTGAAGGCTAAGATGAGGCAAGTTTACCGAAACTATCCCACTTGAGCGAGCGGTCGCCTCGACAGAGCGATGTCTTCGAGCAGCCGTTGCAAGGCTAAGTCCGAACGCCGTCGGTGTTTCGATTCCTCCGATTGACTGAGCGGGACGGGACACTACAATTGTAAAGTAGCAAAGTGATGTAACCCTAATGCCTCAAAGTAAGGATGGTGGTCAGGAAATACAGTCCACTTGATCGGAGATCCGGTACATATAGTACGCATAATAGAGTTGGCATACCAAAGTAATGCTTGGTCAGGAGTTTTGAAATAAAACTCATCCGATGCACCGTCATCCGATTGGACCAGAGAAAAGAGGGAATCCTATGCGGATTAGAAGACGATGCCTCTTCATTGGCATGGGTCTTTTTTCTCTTGAAAGGATTGAATCCCTTAGGCATTCTATCCCAAAAACTAGAAACCCTAATAATTTAAAAGTGGAGGAGAGAAGGAATTATACCTTCTGAGAATCAGGTATGCTGAAGAGAACGTAATTCTTCGTACGAATCCAAAGTTTGGACGAAGATCTCCACGTAGATTGGAAGAAGGAAGGTGGAGAAGAACTAGGGTTTTCGGGCGCTGCTGCTGCTGTTGATGTGGTTTTGGAAGGGTTGAAGAAGATGGGGGCCTCTGATTCTGACTGATATATACATATATCCAGTCGAACTCTGGCCGAATTCAGACCGAATTCGGGCCGAATTTGCCAAGGGTTCTCCTAGCTATAAATATTTTTGTTTGTTTATGGGCTACATCTTTTTCAATAATTCATTTCAAATATTTAATTCAAAGTTTAGTAATTTTAAATTTCAAATAATATAATTAATATTATTTTATAAATTAATATTCTTTACTCAGCATCTGTTTCAGATTGGCTGTAGGAGTACTGTCCCAGCTAACGGAGGTTCACTGGGGAACTCTTAAATACCGCTTCGCTTCGACCGTAGTCGTGGTGACAGACAGACTCTTTTTAGGCTTGTCTCGAAAACAGTTATTGAGTATTGAATAAATTAATTAATAAAATAAAATTAATTAATATTATTGATATATAAAATTTCTAATTCTCGACGTAAATAATTGAAACGATCTTTCGCTAGAGGTTTTGTGAGTATGTCAGCTAATTGATTCTGTGTGTCTATGTATACAAGGTCTATATCTCCATTTTGTTGATGATCCCTAAGAAAGTGATGTCGAATCTCGATATGTTTGGTACGAGAGTGACACACTGGATTCTTAGTCAAATTAATAGAACTAGTGTTATCACAGAAAATGGGTATGTATGTAAAATGCAATCCATAGTCTTCTAAAGTTTGCTTCATCCACAAAATTTGTGTACAACAACGTCCTACGGCGATATATTCAGCCTCGGTTGTTGATAATGTGACCTAATTTTGCTTTTTGCTAAACCAAGAGACTAGAGCTTTTCCTAGGAAATGACATGTGCCGCTGGTACTTTTTTTATCTACTTTGCATCCGGTAAAATCAGCATCAGAATAACCGGTTAGGTCAAATAACGTGGTTTTAGGATACCATAAGCCAACAGAAGAAGTGCCTTTAAGGTATCGGAAGATACGCTTAACTGCGCACAGATGTGATTCCTTAGGATTTGCTTGAAAACGTGCACACAAGCAAACACTAAACATAATGTCTGGTCGACTAGTAGTTAAATACAGTAAGCTACCGATCATACCTCGATACTTACGTATGTCGACGGGTTTGCCTTGTTCATCAATATCAAGCTTTGTTAAAGTTGCCATTGGAGTGCTAAGTGGCTTGACTGCTTCCAGGTCGAACTTCTTTAATAGATCCTTTGTGTACTTTGCATGATTTATGAACGTCCCATTGTTGGTTTGTTTGATTTGCAGTCCGAGAAAGAATTTCAGCTCTTCCATCATGCTCATCTCAAACTCATTCTGCATACACTTTGAAATTTCTTGACAAAGAGATTCATCAGTAGATCCAAAGATAATATCATCTACATAGACTTGAATCAAAAGAATGTTGTTATTCAAAGATTTTATAAATAATGTAGTGTCAACCTTTTTCTTTGAAAAACCGTTATCAAGTAGAAAAGAGCTTAAACGATCGTACCAAGATCAAGGGGCTTGTTTCAAACCATATAAGACTTTCTTCAACTTGAAAACATAATCAGGATTTTTGAAATCAGTAAAACCGGGAGGTTGAGCTACATAAACTTCTTATTTTATAAAACCATTTAAAAATGCACTTTTGACATCTATTTGAAATAACTTGAAATTGTGAAAATATACAAATGCACATAACATACGAATGGATTCTAATCTCGCAACTGCAGAGTCTCATCGTAGTCGATACCTTCTTCTTGATTGTATCATTGAGCTACGAGTCGAGCCTTATTACGAGTCACTAAACCATTCTCGTTCAGTTTGTTTCGGAATACCCAACGGGTGCCAATGACCGGATGATCAATGGGCTTGGGAACAAGTTCCCAAACTTGATTCCGTTCGAATTGGTTTAATTCCTCTTGTATAGCATTTAACAAAAAATTATCACTACATGCTTTTTTAATATTTTTGGATTCAAGCTGTGAAATAAAAGCAACACAAGAAGCTATATCTTTACTAGAGGAACGAGTACTTACACCTTTGGTAATCTCACCAATTACCAAGTCCTTTAGATGATCTGCCAAGAATCTCATCTCTTTTGGCGTTTCCTCAGGATTGCTAGTTCCGACTTCTTTGCTTGAAGGTTCTGCATCTTTGTGTGAAGGTTTTGCAGTAGCTGTACTTGGTATGATTACGTCTTCATTATCGTCATTATCTAAGTGTTGATTTAGCTCATCAAACTTGGCATTGATTGATTCTTCGATGATCATGGTTCTTTTGTTGAAGACTTTGTATCCTTTGCTCTTTGCTGCATAACCTAAAAATATGCCTTCATCGACATTTTCATCAAATTTACTCAGATTGTCTTTAGTATTAAGAATAAAGCATTTACAACCAAAAATCTTGAAATAAGAAACAGTGGGTGTTCTATCAAACCATAGTTCATAGGGAGTTTTCTTCGATATAGGTCGAATTAGAACCCTATTGAGAATATAGCACGCTGTATTGACAGCTTCAGCCCAAAAGTATCTGGGTAGACTAAACTGGCTTAACATTACTCTAGCCATTTCAGATAGAGTCCTGTTCTTACGTTCCACAACTCTATTTTGTTGTGGAGTCCTAGGGGAAGAGAATTCATGCAAATAACCGTGTGTGTCACAAAATTACTTGAATTTTGCATTCTCAAATTCGTCGCGATGATCTCTATGAATGCGAGTAATCATGAACCCTTTTTCATTCTGTACTTTCTTGCAAAAGGTGACGAATTCTGATAATGCATCGTTCTTGCGTACAAAAAAATATACCCATGTATATCTAGAGAAATCATCTACAATGACAAATGCATATAACTTACCACCTAGACTAGCAATTCTACTTGGTCCAAATAAGTCCATATGCAACAGTTGTAAAGGTCTAGTGGTACTTACAGCGTTCATAGATTTAAATACGGATCGGGTAGCTTTGTTCTTTTCACATTCACTACATACCGTATCCTTCTTGAAAGATATATCCGGTAAGTCATGTACCATCTTCTTTGTAGATAGTCTTAAAATTGTATCCATGTTTGCATGACCGAGTCTCATTGCCATAGTTTACTCTCAATGCTTTTGGCCATCAAACTTCTACCTGCTTTGTTAGCATCTTATAACAAATAGAAAACATATATATTGTCTTCCCTGATATCTTCAAAGGTAGTACTACCAGTTGAACTATCAATTATAGTTCACTTGTCTTTGACGAAGTTAATGCCATAACCGTGATTAGCTAAATGGCTTATGCTGAGCAGATTATGTTTTAACTCGGTAACTAGACAGACATCTTTAATCACAAGATAGAGAGCCTTACCAATGTCACCGATACCGATTATGTACCCTCTTAAATTATTACCGAAGGAGACGTATCCTTCTTTATTCTTCTTTGACAGTGTTACGAATAATGAAGTATCATCGGTCATGTGCCGTGAGCAACCGCTGTCGAGGATCCATTTGCTTCTAGCATGTGAAGGGCGTTCTACCTACAAAACAATTTGTAGATGAAACTCTTGGTACCCATTTCTTGTAGGGTCTGGACTGGTTAGTTTTTGGTATTCATGCATAAACATTTAAATCTACTAACTTTTTAATTCTATATACAGAGGATATATGACCAATGAGGCCACAATAATGACATTTTGTATGTTGAGTGTTGAAAGTTATGTGAGGTGCATGATTGGTAGGTTTTGGTTTTCTAGTATAGAAGAATGCATGCCTATTAGTCTTCTTGGGCATAGGTTTGGTATGGTTTGGTCTGACAGTATTTGGTTTGGGCGTGTTCCGATGATTCGGTAATTGACACGTGTTAGAATAGGAAGCAGCAACTTCAGGCCGTTTTTCTAAACTAATTTTCAACTTTTTGGGAGTGTCATATAATCTAGTGTAGTCAGATGTAAGTGTTTCTATTCTAACTTGTACACATTGGAGACTCTTTTTCTCCTTAGATAGGTCTTCCTTTAGCTGGATGATGGTTTGGTCTTTTTCTTTGGATAACTTAATAGTCTCGTGTAACAACAACTTCATAGATGAAAGCTCACCAGACTCAATTGAAGAGTCATTATTTCTAACATGATCTAGTTGGTCGGTAAGTCTTCCTATTTCACCTTTGTACTCTTTGAGTACCTTCTTAGAGGTTTCATATTTACTACACAGTTTTCTGTAATCATTTAACAGGTCACTGAAAGCCTCTCCTAGTTGTTCAAAGATGAAATCATCATAAGGATCAAATAGATGATTAGTGATTACCTGATCGCAAGCCATCAAACATACATTTGCAGCGTCATCTGATTGTTCGTCTTCTGAATCGCTGGCTTCGCTTTCATGCCATATGCTTGTGTTAGTGTACTTTCTTGATGTAGACTTCTTCAGGTAGCCTTTTTCATATTTGCTGCTTTTTTTTGTTGATGATGATGCTGTTGGATAATCTTTCTTCATGTGTCCTTTTTTCTTGCATCCGTAGCAACTAGGATCTTCCTCGTTGTTGTTGCTATTGCTATCTTTTGTTCTCCTGTTAAATCTCATGAACTTCTTGAATTTTCTTACCCGAAGAGCTTGATCTTCAGAGTCAGAGTCGCTGTCGTCAGAATCGTCTTCTACATTTCTTCTATGTTGAGCTTTGAGAGCGATCGACTTTTCCGACTTCTCCTTTGGTGTAGCATCTTCAAAGCCTTGAAGTTCTAACTCGTGAGTGAGTAGCTTACCCATGAGTGTTTCCAGAGACATTATTGAGAGGTCGTTTCCTTCAATGATTGTTGTAGCCTTTGGAATCCAGTTCTTTGTGAGAGCTCGTAGAAGTTTGCGAATCCTTTCATGGTTACTGTATTCCTTGCCTAATGAAGACACAGGATTTACAATATCCAGGAATCTCGTAAACATCTGAGTGACTGATTCACTTGGCTTCATTTTGAACGCCTCGTACTCCTGAGTAAGTCTGCTGATCTTTGACTCCTTAACTTGTGTTGTTCCTTCGAGAAGTTTCCATACTTTATATGATGTTGTGGAAGTAGACACCCTGTTAAACTCAGTTCTGTCTAAAGCACAAAATAAAGCGTTAATAGCACGTGCGTCAAGACTGGCCTTTTTCTTTTTATCCTCTGTATATTTGTCATGGGATTTTTTCAACTAAAACTCCATCAACATTAATACAAGGAGGCTTTTTGTAGCCATCAATAACTACAGACCATAAGTCAAAATCAAGAGATTTTAGGAAGAAACTCATACGTGTTTTCCAATAAGTGTAGTTTGTGCCGTCAAACAGTGGAGGTCTATTTGTGGCTTGGCCTTCACTTGTGAATTTTACAGTTGCCATGTGTAATTCTGTGATCTATATAACAATTAAAAAAATAACTGAATATAGCTACAATTTTACCTTGCTTTACCTGTATAACCCGCTCTGATACCAATTGTAGGAACGAAATCGTAAAGCAGAATACTCTAGAGGGGAGGGGAGGTGAATAGAGTATGCAGCAAAATATTGCTAATTAAAACTCGTTAGCAGTTAGATCACAGATATAATAATAATCACAAAAATAAATAACTGTAATGAAAAAGAGAGATCAGAAGGCAAACACAAACACAGAGATTTATACTGGTTTTCCTCTTGTGAGGACTAGTCCATTCAGAAGAACTCTAACTTCCAGTTGAATCCACTATTGGAAAATCTCGCAAGTTTTCATACGAAGTCCTTGTAACTTCTACAAACGTGAGCTTTGATACGAAGAACTCGACCAACTTCAATTGTGAAGAGTCAATCTTCAATCAAGCCTCTGATTACAATCGCTCTGAAACTTCTAGACCGTACAGCACTGGCAAATCGAATAGAGGATTGTAACTGGTTTGAGATTTGAAAATGGAAGCTTTTTTAGAACTCTTTGGAAGAAAACATAAGCTTTAGAAGAGAAGAGATGAAAGTGAATTGGTGTGTTAAAAAGATCAAAATTCTTCTCTATTTATAATTTTTCCAAAGACAGAACTCTGACAGAATTCGGGCAGAATTCGGATAGAACTCTTTGTAACAAATCGTAACTGAAGGGAGACCAAGTTCAAAATCAAACGTTCACATAACGTTCAACTTGGCCGAACTCTGGCCGAGTTCTGTCAGGGTTTGGTCAGTTGATTTTGTGAAAAATAATTTTTGGCTTTTTGAAAATCCTTCAGAAGCTTTTTGTAAAACATATGTTTTTCAAAAACATAGGTCATTTTAGAAAGATAGGTCTATTTTGAAAAACGTTTTCGGATAGCCTATTTGCCAGTACCGACTTGGTGTACAATGTATTCCTAGATTCAATAAAAATGAAAAATTACATTGCTTTAAGGAAATACAATCTTGAGTGACAAACAGCTTCGGTCTTGAACTGAGTAGATATCCATCTTTGATCAGTGTCCAAAATGTCATAAGTAAATATCTGAATTGATTCGTATATCGAGAAAGAGTTTGTTCAATTATTAAAATCAGGTTTGACCATGACCAATGGGCCAACATTTATCGCCTTAGGTTGTAGGATTTTGGGGAGGAAGGTACCTTTGCCGACTAAAGTAGTTAGCATATGTAGTCTATGCCGACTATATTTGGTTGCAATAGATAGTATGCGACGACTATCGTTAGTCCCCCAAGGTTGTCTATGATGACTATGATTGGTCATAATAGGTAGTGTGTGGCGAGTATCATTGTTGTCTAAGACATTTTGTGGCGACTATGCTTGGTCATAATAGATTGTATGTGGCAAATATCATTGTCTCCTAAGACACTTTGTGGCAACTATGCTTGGTTGCAGTAGGTAGTATATAGAGACTATTATTGACCGACAAAATAAGCTTGTGGCGACTATCATTGTTCGCCTAAGACACTTTATGGCTACTATGAATGGTCACAATAGATAGTGTGTGGAGACTACTATTGACCGCCAAAGGTAGTATGTGGTGACTATCGTTGGTTTCCTAAGACACTCTATGGACACTATGATTGGTCGTAATAGGTAATATGTGGAGACTATTATTGACCACCAAAGTTAGTCTGTGACGAATATTATTGATCGTATAAGACAATAATTATGGTCACCTTAGGTAATCTTTGGCTACTAGTATATTACGGTAAAAGATTTTTTATGGTAGCGAAATGTGCATGCCATATATAAGGTGACCAATTAATTAGTCCTACAAAATAGTCTATGGGAACTACACATTTAATTTATCATAACATGTACCATATAATTTTATTCTCAATAAGTGGAAGTAAACTAAACAGAATCACATATGAATATTATTATATTATATTTATCATAGCTCAAAACAACAATTATTTAGTCCACAAAAATAAACTAATTGTCAACAAAAGTATTTACTACAACCATAAAAGATCTAATCTAAGTAAGAGATGGGTTGTGGTCGCTCTCATCACCATCTTCATCGTCTTCATATTGATTGTCTTCATGAGATAAAGGAGTGGGTTCAAGAATTGATCCGGGAACAAGTACTTGTAGTTGTTGCATTACAAAGTCCCATTGAGCCTTTTGTTTCTCGTGTTCAGCAACTCTCATTCTAGATTTCTTCTCCATCTGACGCTGGGCCTGTAACTCTTGCACTTCTTTGTTTAAGGCAGTTGAAGATGTGTTAGATGAATATGATGGCCTACTTTTCCCGATTCGCCCCTTTTTAGCTCCACTAATCGCCCTTCCACACAAATAATACATAACTTTACCTAATTGTACCTAAAATAATTATGTCCTCGAACTCTGTGCTGGGATCTATTTGTGACTAGCAATCCATCATTTTCTTCTCCAGTGGAAGTAATGGGACTTGAGTACCTACTAATGGTCTTTCCAGAAAAGTCTTTGTAGCAACTAAGACAAAAGCATGTGGTCTTTTCAGATGAAATCATAGCAACGACTTTCCGAGAGGAGTATGCATCTTTTGCCCTAATTCCCCCCTAATTTTCTCTCGCAAAGTAGCCAGATATTACATTCTCGGGAGATATATACATGCATTATGTTATAGATTTGGGAATAAAATGGGTCCACCAAATTGGAAAAAAGATTTCATATATTCTATTTTTTTTTCCTATCCAAGTTTTAGTTTAAAATGTATATATTTTGGGTGAGTAATTCTACGGGGACACTTTTCCATTGACATACTCTATAGCCACACTGGTTTGGCAAGTGATAGGACATGTCCATCTCAGCTTAAGGTCAATAATTACCAGGTTTTGACATGTAGATGAACAATTTTGGCATTTAGTTACGGTTTGGCCAGAGCATCCGTTCTACGAAAAGTGTCCAAAATAGACAAGTTCTGTTGCGAGCCAGTTTTCAGTAACTTTCGGACCCTTCGACCTTTCCTATATTTTTGGTAAGAAAATAGACTTCCTAAGCTTTCCAACTCATATACTTTTGCAGCGTTTTGGTTCAGTTTGTTATTTATTAAATCCGAACATTTACCGTAATATCGAAACACTGAAATCCATGAGTTATACGTGTCCGATTGATTCGAAACTCCATAAACTAGAACCAAAATAATATTTGTGTGTGATTTGATGATAAAAAAAATATTTTACCTATTTTTTTGTATTTTTGAGAGTTAATGATTTTTAAATATTTATTTGTTTCGGGACTCAAATCATAGACCAAGTTTATGAATAGTATTGTAGAATCAATATAGGTCTTGTGTACTTATTTTTCTACCAATAAATATGAGCAACAATATTGCATAATATTTGTAGATATTCTTTCAGAACTCAAAGTAATATTTTATGTTATTAATATATTATTTTCATGGGTAGATTTAATGCCATATATGTTATATTGTATAGAATAGTTAATATGACTAGTTTTTGTAAACTTATATTATTATGGTCTATATATGGTAAGTCTATATAAGGTAAGTGGTAGTGGACTAATAGTAGAATATTTATTATAGATGGACGTGAAGGAAGTAGCGAGGACTTTGGAGTTGGTCAAACAGACGCAGACAGAGGTTACAAGCAAGTGTACCTTACCTTTGATATAAATTGTACTTTTTTTCTTGTTGTTTACTTTGTTAGCATTAGCATGACGTAGGATTTTTGGTACTTAGTGTCCGTTTTGAATGCGGGTGCTGATGTCAATTGTGACATCAAGTATCGATTCTAGGCATTGTTATATTGTATCGTGTTCATTGACACGATGTACCACATGACACATGCACATTCATGTTGCGAGGTTACATAAGTATTCATAGTACTGACTTCACATTAGATTGATAGAGATATTACCATTCTTGTTTATAGATAGAGTTGACTTGACTTGACTTGCTCGATTC